>LR738712.1:402323206-402413767 GCA_902687465.1 Secale cereale
GTTGGTAGGAGTTAACCATCGCGCGCCCCCGACCTCCACACAAAGGTTGATACTTTACAAATACCTCATGCTCTAACTTCGTCACATAGCGGTTCACCATACGTGCATGCTATGGGAATCACTAACCTTAATACAAGCATTTCTCAATTTCATGATAAATCCACTAGCATGACTCTAATATCACTATCCTCATGTCTCAAAACAATTATCAAGCATCCAACTTCTCATCATATTCAATGCACTTAGACTGAAAGTTTTTACTACATTGATATTGGATGTCTATCATGTGAAGACTAGTTTTATAGCCTAAGCACATTACCATTCTGTTTTAATAGAATCTAAAAAGGATATAAGTGAAGCATGAGAGTTCAACAATTTCTTCAAAATATTATCACCACCGTGCTCTAAAAGATATATGTGAAGCACTAGAGCAAAAACTGTTCAACTCAAAAGATATAAGTGAAGCACATAGAGTGTTCTAACAATTCCTAGGCCACATTTAACTATCTCAAATAGGTGTGTCCAGCAAGGATAATTGTGGCAAACTAACAAGCAAAGACTCAAATTATACAACGCTCCAAGCAAAACACATATCATGTGGTGAATAAAAATATAGCTCCGAGTATAGTTACCGATGGATGAAGACGAAAGAGGGGATGCCTTCCCGGGGCATCCCCAAGCTTAGGCTTTTGGTTGTCCTTGAATTTTACCTTGGGTGCCTTGGGCGTCCCCAAGCTTAGGCTCTTGCCACTCTTTGTTCCATAGTCCATCAAAGCAATACTCAAAACTTGAAAACTTCACAACACAAAACTTAGACAAAAATCTCGTGACCTCCGTTAGTATAAGAAAGCAAACCACTACTCAAAGGTACTGCAATGTATTCGTTCTTTGTTTATATTGGTGTTAAACCTACTGTATTCCAACTTCTCTATGGTTCATACTTCCCAATACTACTCATAGATGCATTGAAATAAGCAAACAACATATGAAAAACAGAATCTGTCAAAAACAGAACAGTCTGTAGTAATCTGCAGGCTTCGCATACTTCTGTAACTCCGAAAAATTCAAACTAAATTGGTAAACGTGAGGAATTTGTCTATTAATCATCTGCAAAAAGAATCAACTAAATAGCGCGCTCCAGTATAATCTGATGACCATTCTAGCGAGCGCTAGCGATTCTGTTTTTCACAGCAAGATCACATAACCTTCACACAAGTCTTCCCAAAGGTTCTACTTGGCACAAACACTAAACAAAACACAAAACCACATCTAAACAGAAGCTAGATGCAATATTTATTCCAAAACAGAAGCAAAAACAAAAAATATAAAATTGGGTTACCTCCCAACAAGCGCTATTGTTTTACGCCCCTAGCTAGGCACGATACATAGATAGATCTAGGGAATGCCATAATGATACGATATGTCACAAAGCTCATCTCATATTCCCTATGTTCAGTAGCAAGTTTCCTTTGTGGCAAGAAAAAGTAATCAAAAGGCTAAATTTAATGGGACAAAAGTCCCCCCACATCAATCTCAGGAGGACTAGGTTCCTCTTTTGGCCCTTTGTAGTGAACAACCAATTCATCATTATAGGCATTCTTTTGGCAGAAGGTCATAAGCCTTCACTCAAGGGAGAAGCCTAACACATTGTTTTTAATAGCAAAATCATCATTCATCTCAGAAATTCAATCAACCAAGACATTGGTAGGAACCTTTTTTCTAAGAGTTTCATTAAAAGCAACATGATTAGGAGATCGCAACCGCATTATGTCTTCTTGATTAAATAAGATAGCCTCTATGGGAGGTCGACCGACATCTACCCCGTAATGAGCAAAGATTTATTTGGCCTCTTTCATGATAAATCTAAATTCATGAGCCAAAAAGATAGTAGCTGCACCCTTAATAGAAGAATGCTCAATATTGGGAAAATCCAAAAATATTCTCTCAATACAGGGATGCATATAGATAAATTGTCTTCCGTTTTCAACTATAAGCATAGATACAGCATCCACAAGGCTACTAGTTCTGTGAAGAATAAAGCCACCCATAGTGGGCAAAGCACCAGCACAAGTAAACAAGTCTTGAAGAACTCCTTTTCCAATGATATTACCACTACCAACCCGGAACATCTTAATATGTAAAGTGGTAGTTTCATCTGGGGGGTCAACATACACGTTGCCCTCAACATTACTACCCTTCTCGATAAAATCGTTCCCCATCTTAGACATGAGGGCAAGCAAGCAAGCAACACACACAAGCAAACAAGAAGCAAGCGAACGATAGACATACGGCAGAAGAAGGGCAGATAAAATGGCAAGGGTGAAGTGGGGGAGAGGAAAACGAGAGGCAAAAAATGTAATGCGAAGGATAAGGGTTTGTGATAGGTACTTGGTATATGACTTTTGCGTAAGCCTCCCCGGCAACGGCACCAGAAATTCTTCTAGCTACTTCTCGAGCTTGCGTTGTATTCCCTCGAAGAGGAAAGGGAGATGCAGCACAATAGTGTAAGTATTTCCCTCAGTTTTTGAGAACCAAGGTATCAATCTAGTAGGAGACCACACGCGAGTCCCTCGCACCTGCACAAACAAATAAGAACTTCGCAGCCAACGCGATAAGGGGTTGTCAATCTTTTACGGTCACTTACGAAAGTGAGATCTGATAGAGATGATAGATATTTTTGGTATTTTTGATTATAAGAACAGAAAGTAAAAGTGGAAAAAGTAAAGTAGGTGTAGATTGATATGTTGAGAATAGACCCGGGGGCCATAGTGTTCTCTAGTGGCTTCTCTCATGATAGCGAAATTCTACGGTGGGTAAACAAATTACTGTCGAGCAATTGATAGAAAAGCGAATAATTATGAGACTATCTAGGCATGATCATTATATATAGGCATCATGTCCGAGACAAGTAGACCGAAACGATTCTGCATCTACTGCTATTACTCCACACATCAACCGCTATCCAGCATGCATCTAGTGTATTGAGTTCATAAGAACATAGTAATGCCTTAAGCAAGATGACATGATGTAGAGGGATAAACTCAAGCAATATGATATAAACCCCATCTTTTTATCCTCGATGGCAACAATACAATACGTGCCTTGCTGCCCCTACTGTCACTGGGAAAGGACACCGCAAGATTGAACCCAAAGACAAGCACTTCTCCCATTGCAAGAACTATAGATCTAGTAGGCGAAACCAATCAAATAATTCAAAGAGACTTGCAAGGATATTATAATCATACATAAAGAGTTCAGAGAAGAACCAAATATTTCTCATAGATAATCTTGATCATAAACCCACAATTCATCGGATCTCAACAAACACACTGCAGAAAGAGATTACATCGAATAGATCTCCACCAGCCAAATATGCATGTAGTTGTAGGCATTGTTCATCAATACTTGCTACAGTGTGAATTTGCCAGTACATTCAATGTACTGAACTACATGGCTGCAACGTCTCATGTTGCAGGGTTTATTCGGCGAGTAAGTGTTACGCTAGGGTTGCGCTGTCTACACTCAACTTTGCCATTGGTGTTGATGGGAATCCACAACTTTGTTGTTACTTCCGCTATATGGATTGAGGTAATAGTATTTATGTTACTTTATACATGTGATTTACCTCTATTATAAATCCTCGAGTACTGTGTGTGTCAGCATACCGATCCAGGGATGACACTTAAGCATAGAGACTTGATCCATTCGGGTCGGGTCGCTATAAGATGGTATCAGAGCACATGTTGACTGTAAGACGTGACCCTAGAAACTTGCCAGCCCATAGGAAATGTTTTCTCTAAAAAACTTCGGTTTCAAAAAAAATCCGTATCTCTCTTCTTTTCCAATCTTTGTCAAATGTTCCCTTTTACTTTAAATAGTTAGACCATACCCTCTCCCAATTTGACCACTTCAGAGTAAAGAGGATTTCACTATGCATTGGAAGTGTTGAAGCTACAACAATGGATACTGCAAAGATTTGTAGAGTTGACAGCTTTGAAGAGATATTGACGTTTGGAAGACTAAACCCCTGTTATGTACTTACGTTAGATGCGACGATTGTGAGCCGTCATTTGTTTGATATTTTTCCGACGGCCACAGAATAAATACCGTCTTTTCAAAACTATTGTTTGTATTGAGTGTATCTCTCTCCATCTCCCAAATCTCATCCCAAAACCTTGGAACCAATAGAGGATGGATGAAGATAGACTTGTATTCTCTGGACCGATGACCCAGCCAGAGGCAGATCTATGGATATAAATCATGGAGGATCAATTCAGGAAAATTTTGATTTCAAGGAAGTATGAGGTTCAATACGCTCTTCAGTACTTCAGAAAAAGTGTTGCCACATGGTGGAAAATGCATCCATCCATACAAGGATGTAGTGGAGCAGAAAGTTGGGAGGAATTCAAGAAGACTCTGTTAAGATCCCATCTCATCCGAGAGCGTGGTGACAACCCGAAGAAGAAGCCTTCTGCCTACAGGATTTGTGGAGAAATAGGACATACCCAAAAGGAGCACAAGGATGAATGTCCTCATTGTGAAGAAAGTCACCCAGCTGAAGAATGCCCAACTAGGTAGATTACTTGTTTCTTGTGTGAAGGGACTACCCACTACCCTGCTCAGTGCCACATTTACCCCCATGGTGCAACTAACTATCCAACAGAAGAAAGAAGCAATGAAAGAAGTCCTCGAGGAAAACTGAAGGGAACCCACGATGGAGTAAGATATTGATGACCCTGATGGAAATGGCCTAAACAGATATTACTCCCATACTTGCTACTCATGTGGGGAAAAAGGACATCTTTCATAGTATTGCATGAAGGCAAACCAAGAGTATCTGGGAGACTTGCCGACAGAAGAAGTGGACTTTGATCCACAAAAGATAGAAGAATTGATTGGAACAAGGAAGTCGAGGAAGAGAAAGAGCATGTGTTCCCAGAAGAACCCAATTTATGCGGAAAAGTACACGAGTCACATCACATGTTACTGGTGCAAGGATTTAGGTCATTATGCTAGCAACTGCCCAACCAGGAAGCGAAGAACCCAGTGAACCAGGATAGTCACCCTGAAGTCCTTAGATTTGTCTGATGACCTTTGTTTACGCTGCAATGAAGTGGGGCATTATGCCAGAGAAGGTTCAGACCCGGGGAAAGATTGAACATGGTAGTTGAGATCCAAATATTAGAATGAAGCATGTAGCTAAATGTGGAACACACTTTTATTACGATGTTGGGTTGAGTTATGGAAAGAACATTGTAATAGTTCATGAAGCAATAGAAGTTGATATTTTTGGAATCTAGGAAGGAAATGTTATGAGCTGTTTGTTGAGTGTGAAGTGCCTCTCTTACTATCTCACCCAAACCAAAACCTAGAACCCATGGACAAGCTGTCCCCAAACCTTTCTCGGACAACCAACCACATTTCAGCCAAGGAAATACATACATTGTCCTCAGTACCCCTTCTGTCTATTACCTACAGATGACAACCCTTTACGAGTCTTTTCTCAAGGGCCCGAAAACAATCATGACCCTGACTAGAGATCAGGATTACCCAAAGATCCTGAAGGACATGATGAGGCATGTTCACTTGGAAGGAGATTCAGTTTACAAGGGTTACCCCTTCATGGAGAATGGAGTTGATCTTTGGTACATGGAGGTACACCTCCACCGTGTGAAAGGAGTTTGCCCAAAAACTATGGGACAATACTTTTTCATCTCACGAGTGCCACGAACAACATTCTTTGACTCTGTTCGTGAAGCTGCTTTGGAGGCCATATGTCAGATTGGAGAAATACTTGAGGCAAGACTTCGTCACGCTCAGGAATGCCTGAGTGGGGTGCATGTAGAGATTATGGAGATGAAGCACACATCCACCATGACGAACCAAAAGATCGATGATTTCAAGAATCACATTGCACAATTCCCGTGGGACTGAAGCATCCTCAGCTTGGACAACTGAATACAGATGGAAGGAATGCTTGACCGTTTCAAACTATGTGGATGGCAGCGTTTGTAGTGAAGCACCTTTGAAATTTGAAGTGTTGAATAGTTGTACAGGATGTAATAAGAGATCTGATATGAGAAGAATATGAATTATGGATGATCTTGTGCATTTATTTTTGGGGGGCGATACTTTTCTGTGTGAACACTGGACCAAGGGAACGGAAAATGTTTCTCCAAGGAGTGGAGTTTGCACAAAATAAGTTGGAGTTTATTCTTGATATGATCCTTACCCCAATGGTATGAAGGAAATAAGTACAATTGGATTTAAAGAGGGTGTAATGCTGGAGTGTGGAATAATAGTGACTCCAAGGATGAATTAAGGATATACAAGTTCTGAAGTGGACCCATAAGCCGAGGACCTAAGGAGGCTGCATAATCGTAAGGGAACCACGAGATTTATCAGTAGTAATATGTTTCTGCTGTGATGAAGTAGAGCACTCTGTTAGAGATTGTCCCAAGGAGAAGGAGATTTGTGCTAAGTACTACCTCCGTCTAGGTGAATAAGTCGTTCGCGTAGTTCTAGGTCGATGATTTAACTATCTAAATATGTATTATATGTGACAATATATATATATATATATAGAAACTACATCCGTGTAGAAATCTAGTGATATACTTTTCATGACATATAACACATATTTAATTCCTCAAATCGATGACCTAGAACTACGCGAATGACTTATTCACCTAGACGGAGGTAGTAGTTGAGTTGAAGCATGCAATGTAAATGCAGTAGATCGTAGTAAGTTGAGAAACAATACAGTTAGTATCATGGTATTGATTTCAGATTTTATGAGTTAGTACTATAAAAGTGAAGAGTGAAGACATGATACAAGGAATAAGATTTTGAAGAGAACTAGTGTTTTCATTTTAAGGGTGGTAGAACCTAGCTTTGTTACCCGAATACAAGAGCTAGTTACATCAGACCTTGGAATGGATCATACAAAGATGGGTCTGAGTAATCATATCTTAGTCTGTACCAACGGAAGGAAGAGATACAGTACAATTGGATGGATTTAAGAATGAAGATGGATGTCAGAAGAATGATCAGTTGTAACCCGATGATGAAACTAAGTGTTGCCAGTAATGAGATAAGCCATAAACCACATGCCCCAGGACCTGTCAAGGAAGCAAGCACACTCTTGCTGAAGGAAAACCCCTGGTAGAAGTGACGACTTTGTCAACACACAATCATATAGGTGTTTACGCTAAACCCGAGGGTTGTGAAGAAATGATAGATTGTTGTTTGGCCTGCAGAATCAATGGGTTTCTCCGAACTTAGTTCGTCGACAAGAGAAATTCTACAATGCTTGTGAGGATGGACGAGTGTTTGAATGCGAGATTCACTAAACCATATACAAGGTAATGATTTGGGTGTGGAATGGATTGATCACCATACCGACTTACGCTCATTATTCGCCTCTGTTATACGGGATGGTGAATCTGAGTGACTTACCCATAGTAGAGAGACGACGATATCAAAAACCTTGTTTAAACCTAAGAATGGTATGACAAATTTTCCCCTGTACAAGGCAGTTGTTGCCAACCGTAGGTCATACGGTGAGAATGAAGCCCAGACCCATTTTTTCAGGGACCCAGTTAAATTGTATGAGGACCACCATGGGATATCGATTGTTGTTTAGTATTGGCGCCAACCTGTCAGCTAAGAAGAAACAGTCTCGGAAGAACCTTACAAAGATGAAAGGACACATGAATTGCGGATCAGGGTTATGCCACTACCGGAAGAGCCCAGAGAAAGAATCACCCAGAGAAGGAATTACCCTGAAGATCTGAGAATATCGACGCCGTCAACAAAGGATGGAGTACTTGAGTTTTGATGGAACCGTAACCATGCTTCTAAGTGTGGTAGCACACTAGACCATACCAATCATGGATTTGTTAGGAGACCCCCGAACCTAATATATTTCTTGCTAGCCTCTTCGAATCTCGAGGACGAGATTCATTTTTAAGTGTGGTAGGTTTGTAACGTCCCAAAATTCTAAATTTTGGAATGTTATATTAAATAGATAGGTTTGATTGCTTGTGTGATGTGCTGTGTGAAATTGAGTTAAATTGGAAACTTTGAAAAGTTAAATGAGAGGGAATGAAATGACTTTCCCAAAATTTCACTTTGCATTTATGATCTCCATTAATTCAAATTCATTTCAACCCAAAATCCCGGAGAAAAGATGATATGACTTCTTCTATTTATTTAAACGAAAAAGGGTTTTGAAAAGATTTGAATTCCATTTGAAAATATATTTCTAATTCCGAAACTTTATGCAACTCAATGATTTCCCCGAGAGAAGGTAAAATGACTTCTTCAATTTTTATAAGAAATATGAGTTGGAAGTTTTTCTGAAATATTCCGCAACTCATTTTCAAATTTGAGTTATTGGTTTTTTTCCATATTATATTTCTCCAAAAATAAAATATATGGAAAATAGGGTAAAATGATTCCCTACAGTAGAAAATTGGAGAGAAATAAATTTGAAATCATTTTGGCATTTTAAAATGATTTTATTGGATTTTATTGCAACAGTAGCACTATTTGATTTATTTATATTTTTGTGGATTTTACCTGACGGTAGAAAAATGTTCATGTTGTAGGAAATGTTTTTCTGAAGATTTTGATATATTATATGACTATATAATATGTTTTATTTCCCTTTTGTCTGACTATTTAAAAAAAATCTTCCATCGACTGGGCTTGCCCAGCTCCAGCCAGGCCGCGGCCCAGCTCAGCCTGCGTCGCCTCCGCCGTCGACTCGGGAGGAGTCCCGAGCGGACTCGCTGTGCCGCCACCGCTGGACTCCCCTAGGAGTCTGACTCCACCCCGCTGTCGTTTGCCCCTTCCTCAAGCTGGATTCGCCTCCCGACCCCCTTTATATACTCCGTGACCCCGTCCTCTCTCTCTCTCCCTCAGCCGACGCGCCTCACCCGCCGGAAACCGCCGCCGCCGGTGAGGTCAGTTCGCCGCCCCCGCTTCGGTCCGCCACCCCGACCGATGCCGACACCGTCATCGGACACGCCTGGCCGAGCCGCAACTCCCCGTGCCTTCGCTTGGAGCCGCTGACCACCGGAGACGCCGCCTCGATCAACGCCGAAGCAGCCGCCGCCGTCTTCTTCATCGTCAGCGGCCTCCACGCCGCGGATCGCCACCGGAGCCACCTCGACCGTCCGATCTCTCTTCAACGGTCAGGATTAGATCGGTTTTGTTCTTTTTTTCTTTCAAACCGTTTTCTTTGATTAGCAAGCGTTCGCTAGTTAAGCCTCTAGAATGAACGTTTTTGTTCGTTAGGTTTCGGTAGCGAACATTCGTTCAGTAGGATTTTTCTTTTTCTTTTTAGTTTTCGGCCAGGGACCCAACTGTAATTATTTATTTTACAATTTAGCCCCTAAACTTCAAACGGCCACAACTTTTTACTTGTTGGTCCAAATCCAATGAGACCACGCCCACTTCTTCGTTTCGATCCCCTCTATCCAGTAAAGCAACTTAAACATGTTTTTTGAAAGTTTTAAAATATGACTTCAACCAGATTTGAATGTGAACTTCGTTGATCATAACTTGAGTTTCGTAACTTCGATTTAGTTGAGTTTTTTTTCAAATCAAAACTCTTGACCTAAACTTTCTGATAAGGCCAAATTCATTCAATTTTGGTACTGTTAGAAATTGTTTTGTGTTGCAAGAGTTATTCACTTGTTTTTTTGAAGTTTTTCGAAGTGTTTCTTCATTCTTTCCGATCTTCTTAGTGATTGCTTATGTGTGGTTACCATTGTTTGCTTACAATAGATTGATCGGAGTGTGACGAGGAGATCTATCACGAGTTATGAGTGCGAAGAATCTACATCAACAGTACAAGGCAAGTTCATACATTGATCATACTTTCTAATACCCATTTTTCATTGCATTAGTTACATCCTCAAACACTTGCATGAGTAGAATTGGTCACATGTGATACTGCTTTGTAGTTCATGAGGTAGGAACCCAAAGACTTGAGATCAACCCAAGGGAATATACGCTTTGTTACTTATTGCTTAGCCATGCTTGTAGACGTGGATTGGTATGAGTGATTTCATGAAAGTTGAGAGAGTGATAGTTAACTAAGGGAAATTTAAGGTGGAAATTTAATACACATCTGGGTGGGTTGGTTAGGGCACCCTGGAGCACCCAGTGGTTTGCCCGAGCACCTGGAGAAACCAGTGTTTGCCCTAGGGGATCCCGAAGGACCAGTGTGATCACCATATTGGAATGCCACCCAGGCTCTAAGAGATCATATGATATTTTCATGCCTAGAAACTTCCATGTGCAGCCACAAGCCTTTATGGGCTCTGGCATAGTTGAGTATGTTGTGTGACCTCTTTCAGTGGTAGACTAGCAGATGTAGTGGATATAGATGTACGGGTGTACCCAGGGTAAAGAGTAAATGCTGCTGAAAGACTGTGTCTCAGTCATGCGGTTCTCAAACACCATGAAGTGCAAGAAATTAAATGGAGGCGATCGAGTCTTGTGGGGAAAAGTGCACAACATCTACATAGTGCACCAACTATTCATGAGTAGCCGTGTCCACGGTTATGGACATCCTTGAGTATCTAGAAGTGGATTATTCTGTTGATCTCATCACTTGATCTAATAAAATTGTTGGGTTATTAATTTTGGTGACTTCGGGATTGAGATGGAGGGACCATTCTCAATGCTGCTTAATTTAAAACTGAGTAGTAAATAAAATTTATTCATTTGTGGTAGGGAAAAATCAGCTTTATGCAAAAACAACCTTACAGCCTCCACCAGCCAAATATGCATGTAGTTGTAGGCCTTGTTCATCAATACTGGCTACAGTGTGAATTTGCCAGTACATTCAATGTACTGACCTACATGGCTGCAACGTCTCATGTTGCAGGGATTATTCGGCGAGTAAGTGTTATGTTAGGGTTGCGCTGTCTACACTCAACTTTGCCGTTGGTGTTAATGGGAATCCACAACTTTGTTGTTACTTCTGCTATATGGATTGAGGTAATAGTATTTACGTTACTTTATACATGTGATTTACCTCTGTTATAAATCCTCGAATATTGTGTCCACAAGATTTCTCTTAATTCTTCTTTCGTAGTTGCGGATGCTTGCGAGAGTGGTTAATCATAAGTGGGAGGCTTGTCCAAGGAAGGGCAGCACCCAAGCACCGGTCCACCCACATATCAAATTATCAAAGTAACGATCGCGAACCATATGAGCATGATGAAAACTAACTTGACATAATTTCCCATGTGTCCTCTGGAGCACTTCGCTTTATATAAGTGTTCGTTCTGGCTTGTCTTTTGCTATAAAAAGGATTGGGACACCTTGTTGCACCTTAGTTACTTTTGTTACTTGTTTCCCGTTCCGAATTATCCTATCACACAACTATCTATTACCGATAATTTCAGTGATTGTAGAGAATACCTTGCTAAAAACTGCTTGTCATTTCCTTCTGCTCCTCGTTGGGTTAGACACTATTACCTATCGAAAGGACTCCGATAGATCCCCTATACTTGTGGGTCATCATAAGGCTAGCCATCTAGCTCGAGCGAAGGCCAACCCGGCGGCTTGCTCGCGCTTGAGCCACGCTTGGGCCAGCCAGCCAACCCGTGCGGATGCCAGCACGGCGTCCGGCCCGTCCGGCGGAGCAGCGGCCAGCTCGCTCATCACCGGCGCCACCGACAAACACGCATAAGAATTGTTTGAAGTAATGTTCAAGAAAAATAATTATTGGAGGAGGAAGTACATGATAGAATGTCAGATGTGAGTCCCTCGTGTCAACGGTCAAACAAAATGTGTTGGTTTAAGTTGCCTTGTCAGCACGGACATGTGGGCCAACCCTGTCATAAACGGGTTTGAATGAGCCTAATCAGCACTAGGTAGTAGTTTTTTGGCGCGGATTAAGAAATGTTGGGTATGTTTTTGATATTTTTTGTACAATTGTTTCTTCGTAGGGCTGGTTAAAAGTGGTAGTTTTTTGTTAAATACTGTACATACTGTAAGTAGGAGTGAAAATTAAGCTTTGGAACGAAGCCGTGTATCCGACCACCATGCCAAACTGTTGCAGAGGCTTCTTTTTTAATTGCTCAACAGTGAGGTTGTGGAAAATAAGGATGAACGAGGGAAGGCCTTGTCTGCAAATGTGGAGAGAGGTGCAGGTATCTTTTAGTTTAATTTCTATCCGTCAGATAAAGATCGGACGGTCTATATTGCAAGATGGCAGGCATACCATCATCACCAACTTATTTTTATAAGACTAGCAAGATGCCCGTGCGTTGCACAAAACATCAAGATGCATTTTTTAAAGTAGTTTATCTTGTGGGAGATAAGGATGAACGAGAAAAGGCTTATCTGCAAATGTGGGTAGGTGTGCGGGTATCTTTTTGCAAAATTGTCGTAGTTTCCTTCCTATCTGTCAGATATAGATCGGACGGCCTATATTGCAGGATGGCAGGCACACCATCATCACCAACTCTGTTTTTTATAAGAGTAGATAGAGATAAGAGTAGAGATATGAGTATGGAGATACAAGCGTATTATCAATACTTGTTTCCCTAAACTTGGATCGACATTCTATTCAATGGTCGAGCATGTGGGGCCTTAGCACGATGACTTCTCGACTGTGTAAAACAAAGGTTTTCCCGTCGCCGATAAGGAGGGGGTGATGGTGGCGCTCTTTTGGCTCGCCCTTGTCCTAGTAGTCATACTAGGTGGTCTACGAACGTGTAGATTTATTCTTTTTCACGTCTCGTGTTCATCATACTGCCACGACTGTTGATGAATAGACGGTAAGTTATTCATGAGAAAACATTTTGGTTGAGCGTGTGTGCGAGAGAGAGACTACACGTGCATGTGTGATATGTGTAGAGACTTAGGCAATGATAAGAGATTCTTTTGTGTCTCTGTGTGTGGAGGATAGAGAGAGACATGTGCATGGGGCTTTGTGTTGTGTAATGCGGAGACAGATAGACATAATCAGAGAGTGAGTGTGTGAGATACACATGCGGACATGGGGAGAGATGTCTGAGTTAGAGAGATGGAGAGTTTTGGTGTGCATGTGAGCTAGAGAGAGGGGGTATATTCATATATACCTAGAGTTGGAGAGAATATCCAAGGGTGTGTGTCTTAAAAGAAGGATCCACATAGATGGGTGTTTGTGCGTGTCTGTGTGTTTGTGCGCGCGTGTTTGTGTGAGAGGGAGTGTGTGTATGTGGAGAAAACAGACCACTAATGATGTAAACCTAGTGGGGAAGGGGAATATGGTGTGACATGTGTGTCAATGAGAGAGAAAGGCATGTGTAGTAGCGGGATAGCATGGGTGCGGGCGGGGAGTAGACTACTTGGAAGAGACATCGAGTGTGTGTGGGAGAGGGTGTGAGAGTGAGAGAGAGATCTAGCGAGGGACAGAGAGGAAAAGAGGGGGAGAGAGGGGTCATTTGTGTGCGGAAGTTGCGTATAGATAGGGTGACAAGGTTGATGTTGTTCGAAAGTGGCCTATGTACGGAGACGCAAGGGAAGCAAGTCATCTTGTGTGTGATAGAGACTTCATGAGAGATCTATAATAGATGGTGTAGAGAACAACGTGCAAGATTTAGAATGATGATACATTAGGGAGCTGTGGAAAGAGTCACGAGATATATGTATATAGGGAAGGAGCTGGGTCGGGTCCGCATGTGGGAGAGATAGAAAGAGGAGAGTGGTGCACAGGGAGACAAAGGCTGCTTGTTTGAAGTGGGGGTGGTGAGTGAGGTGAGTGTGCGAGAACCACATAACTAGGGAGATAGACGCTTGGGGCGACATTTTGTGTGTATGGGAAAGATACACTCTATATTGTGCGTGTGCTTGGGAAAGAGAGATGCCGGGAGACCTAAAGAGTGGGGGAAGAGATGTGTGCATTCTCGAGAGATAAAGTGAGAGAGACCAATATTGGGGTCTGAACTTAGAAGAGAGAGGGGGATTAATGTGCTCCTGTGTTCGTGTCTGGGGGAGAGAACAACTTGTGGGGGGGGGGGCTTCAGATAAAGAGTGAGGTGTCTATATTTGAGAGACTTTAGCGTAATTGAGATATATATGGTCAATGGTGTGTGCACTCATGGTTGATCAATTTGTTTCACAGTTTGGACTATGAGATAACGATACTTTTGAACATGCGTGATATACTACGATGTACCAGAATTACAGAACTAAGATTGGAATTTTGGAATTCGACTCCATCATTAGCTTTTGTAAATCGTTTAAACAGAGGTACATTTTTAAGCCGAGATTTTGTGATCTCAAATTCATATATCAAATCTAAAAATATACACATATGAGCTTGTTCAAACCTTATAATCATCAACTTTATTCATACACATCCACATTTTTGTTTTTGTCATCATATTTAGGATAAACACATTTGGAATTTCATTTGAATACCATATGATGCTATTTGCTTCCACTAGCTCAATGATCCATATTTGAATTGAATGGACAATCTAAGTTTTGAGTTGGAGACTTTGATTTTCGAAACTTGCACTTTTTTTGCGTGCAAAATAAATAAATTCTTGGCCATGATATCATAGTCGGCCATACAATAGTAGAACACTTAATTTAAGCTGCCAAAAGCTTTCAAACTTCCCGCTCACATCGAAATATCTTACGCCCAGAAGTTTAGCCCTGCGATATTCCTATTTTACCCCTGCCACACGAACGGAAAAGGGCTGCTTTAGTAACTCCATTGTTTTCCCCTTTGTCCGTGCAACAAACCTTGGGTCTATTGCCCTGACTATGCACATGCATGGGAGCAAGCTTGAGGCACCGACCCAAGTCAGAGTACAAGAAACCAAGAGGCTCAAGGAACCATCAAGCAGATCAGAGGTCCCAAGGCCAAGCCAAAGAAGCAAGATATCGCCAAGAGAAAGGCCTCCCTAGCCGGACAGGCGAGCCCGGCAAGGGGCGAGGCCAGGCTAAACCACCTCACCAACCACTCCTCCACGACTCATGTCATCGATTAGTGCGGTGTCAAGCGGCTAAGTGACTAAGTGGCAGCCATTAGCCACATGGTAGCTTCTCCCTATAGGAAGAACCCACAGATAACACACCTGTCCTGCAACGTGTCGAGCAAGCAGGCGCGGAGCTGGCAAGATAGCCCGGCAAGCCTTGCCGGGTAACTAGTGATGTGACGCTAAGCAGTGCATTTAATGCACCCTGTCAGCCCGCAGAGTTAGGTATGATACCACTTTTGCTATCATATCAGTGCATAATGACTACTTTGCCACTGTGGTGACCCCTCGATCTATAAAAGGAGGTCCATGGCAACCGTAGACTGGGTTAGAAGATTCGAGAACTCACACCCTCATACACGCGTAGTTGCTGCTGCCCTGAGGCAACCCTTGCCGGGCAAGTGTACTACGGTCCACCACATCATTTGCACCATCAATCCACCAAAGCAAGAGTAGGGTCTTACGCCACAATGGCAGCCCGAACCAGGTAAAACTGCCCGCATGATCTCTGTCGTGCTGTCCCACGCTCGTCTGCTCTTTGTGCAATGCGACGTCCCCCTGCCGAACCAGCAAGGGGCCTCTTGGTCCCAGAGGTGCCCGTGGTTTCCCACGACATCTTTGGCACGCCGATACGTCCATTTTGCATCATGCTTATATGTTTATATTTATTGCATTATGGGCTGTTATTACACGTTATGTCACAATACTTATGCCTTTTCTCTCTTATTTTACAAGGTTTAAATGAAGAGGGAGAATGCCGGCAGCTGAAATTCTGGGCTGGAAAAGGAGCAAACTCCGGAAACCTATCCTGCACAACTCCAAAAGCTCCGAAACTCCACAGAACTCTGTTTCCGAAAATATAAAAAATATCTTGCGAAAGAAGATCACGAGGGGGGCCACCTCATGTCCATGAGGGTGGGGGCTCCCCCCTCTCTGGGCGTGCCCCCCTGTCTCGTGGGCCCACCGACGACCCCCCGATGCCCATCTTCTCCTATATGAGGTGTTTTAACCTGGAAAAAAATCATAAGGAGGCTTTCGGGACCAGACGCCACCGTCTCGAGGTGGAAACCAATCTAGGGCTCTGGCAGAGCTGTTCTGCCGGGGATACTTCCCTTCGGGAGTGGGAAATCTTCATCACCAACAACTCTCCCATCTTGGGGAAGGCTATCTTCATCAACATCTTCACCAGCACCATCTCCTCTCAAACCCTAGTTCATCTCTTGTATCCAATCTTTGTACCCAAACCTCAGATTGGTACCTGTGGGTTGCTAGTAGTGTTGATTACTCCTTGTAGTTGATGCTAGTTGCTTTACTTGGTGGAAGATCATATGTTCAGATCCATTATGCATATTAATACCCCTCTGATCATGAACTATATTATGTCTTGTGAGTGGTTACTTTTTTTCCTGAGGACATGGGAGAAGTCTTGCTATTAGTAGTCATGTGAATTTGGTCTTCGTTCGATATTTTGATGAGATGTATGTTGTGTCTCCTCTAGTGGTGTCATGTGAACGTCGACTACATGACACTTCACCATTATTTGGGCCTATAGGAAGGCATTGGGAAGTAATAAGTAGATGATGGGTTTCTAGAGTGACAGAAGCTTAAACCCTAGTTTATGCGTTGCTTCGTAAGGGGCTGATTTGGATCCATATGTTTCATGCTATGGTTAGGTTTACCTTAATACTTCTTTTTCAGTTGAGGATGCTTGCATTAGAGGTTAATCATAAGTGGGAGGCTTGTCCAAATAAGGACAACACCCAAGCAACGGTCCACCCACAGACCAAATTATCAAAGTACCGAACGCGAATCAGATGATCATGATGAAAACTAGCTTGACGATAATTCCCATGGGTCCTCGGGAGCGCTTTCCTTTATATAAGAGTTGATCCAGGCTTGTCCTTTGCTACAAAAAGGATTGGGCCACCTTCCTGCACCTTATTTACTTTTACCTTTTTTCACTTGCTACCAATTATCTTATCACAAAACTATCTGTTACCTATAATTTTAGTGCTTGGAGAAAATACCTTACAGAAAACTGCCTACCGTTTCCTTCTGCTCCTCATTGGGTTCGACACTCTTACTTATCGAAAGGACTACGATAGATCTCCTACACTTGTGGGTCACCAAGACTCTTTTCTGGCATCGTTGCCGGGGAGTGAAGCGCCTTTGGTAAGGAAAAATTTAAATAGTGTGCTGAAATTTACTGTCACTTGTTACTATGGCTCATAATCCTTTGAGGGGCTTGTTCGGGGTATCTTCACCCCGACCAGAAGAGCAAAGAGTTGCTCCTCAACCTACTGCACCTACTGAAAATATTTGCTTTGAAATTCCTTCGAGTATGATATAGAAACTGCTTTAAAACCCTTTTATAGGAGACGGAACACTGGATCCCGATTTACACCTAATCTATGTGGATGAAGTTTGTGGATTATTTAAGCTTGCACGTATGCCCGAGGATGTTATCAAGAAGAAGGTTGTAATGCCCCAGATGTAACACTTTCCCAATATGGAAATATATAAACTTTGGCTTCATCAATTCCATTCCGGGTTCTTCTTCTTTCGGGTTTCGTCATTTTGTCATGTGCGTGTGTGCATTTCATCCATGTCATGTTGTCATGTGCATTGCATTGCATTTGTGTTGTCACTTGCATCCGGTCCCACTCGTCTCTTCCCGTTGTCCATTTCGAGTTCCGATGCTCTCGCACGTGCCCGTGGCATCCCCGAGTCCTTCTTTCGTGTGTGGCTGTGTAACGTTTCCGGAATGGCGTGAGACTTGTCGTGCGATGTTGTTTTGGTACGTGTAGGCCGCCTGTCAAGTTTCGTCGTGTTTGGAGTTCGTTTGGTACTCCAAAGGTTAACCTAGTGGGCTAAAAGAACCTCTTCTTTGAGGCCCAAGCCCCCCTCCACAACAGCCCACCAACCCAGCACAACCCTTCCCATCATCTCGGTCGTCGAATTGTGATCGCGTTGCCGAAAACCTCTCCCCGTTTGGAGTCTCCTAGCTCCTTGTGCCTATAAAAACGTCCCCATGTCCATTTTTTCGTCCAAAAACCTAGCTCCACCTCTCCCTCCCCCGCCGGACACGTCCGGACCGAGCCGGACGCGTCCGCCGCCGCCACCAACCAATCGCGAGCGGACACGTAGCCACCGCCGCCGTCCCACCACGCCGGCCCGCGAGGCCCGCCGCGGGCCCGCCGCCGCCGCCTCCGCGCCCTCCGCTCCTCGGCTCCCGTCCGCCGCCACCCGCGTGCGGGTCGCCGGCCGCCGCGCCCGCCGCCCACCGGCGCCAGATCCGCCGCCGGCCACCTTCCAGCCACCGCCGCCGGCGCAAGCCACCCCGCCGCCGCGCGCTAGCAACCGCACCGCCGCGGGCTTCAAGATCCAACGCCGGGCCGAGCTCAGGCCACCGCCAGCGCCCATCGTCCGCCGCCCCTCGCCCTCCTCCTCCGGCCGAGCTTGCCGGCCGGCCCCGCCGCCTCTCCGCCCGGCCGCCTCGCCGGAGGGCCGAGGTCGTCATCCACCGCGGGAACCTGATCCAGATCGGCCGCCGGCTGTTCGAACCCTAGCGGGTTCCCGAGTCCGCGCCCGCGACCCGCGACCCGCTTCGCCCGACCCATTGACCCGGCCCGATCCGCCGTTGACCAGATCTGAGGTCGATTTTCCTCTGTCTTTTTTTTTGCATTTTGTTGTCTGATGGTTTATCGTGATGGCGATAACTTTTTGTGTGTATGTCCGATTTGTGCATATGATATGTCAAAATGACCATGGTGATGTGTACTACATTTTGTTCTATTGTGTCATGCTTGTTTGAGTCCATCTAGATGTCTTAATCTTCGTGACAAGAGTGCTACTTGATATAAACTGCTACTACTTGTTATTTTCATGCCATGTTTGAGATGTGATAACTTGGTGCATGTTTATCCAAATGAAGCAAATGAGATGTCAAAATGTTCATCATGAGATGCTCTACATGTTGGTTGCTATAGCATGCATGTTAGAGTTCATATTGCCATGTTTATCTTGGTTGCAAAAGTGCATGTGGCTGTTAAGTATTGTAACTTGTTACGAGATGCCTAGTTGAGGAGTTCGTTGCTATTGTTGTGTTTGTCCCCATGTCGCATGCTCATATGTTTTAGATTCCCCATCATGTGTTCTTTGCTGTGGTGCAAACCATTTGCCATGTTATGCTTTAAGATGACTTAAACATGCTCGCAAACATGCCATGATAATGTTACTGTTTTAACACTTACTGAAATTTCACTAAGTCTGGAATCTGTCTTGTCCTGATGCTATGTTTGCTTGATGTCGTAGGCAAATACATGTTAGTTTTGGGGTGGCCATTGATCATTCCTTGCTGAATATGTTGTTGGCTATCCATCCATGCACTCACATGCTCATTTGGGTTGCTGTAGCATATTTAATTCTTGCTCCCAAGTTGCTATAAAATATTACTGTCAGGTTTTTATTGTCATGTTCAAAATGTTGTAACTCGTTGCTATTGATCCATGCCTCCTATGGAGTTGCTCCAATGGTGTTGTTTGCTGTGGGATATGTCTACTTCATGTCCATGCTTCTTGTCACCATGTTTCAGTGCTCTAGAGTATATATTTCTTGCTCCAAAGTTGCTGTGTGGCTGTTAATTTCAGCTTTGCATTGTTTCTTGTTTCGGGTGTATCTTTTAGTCCGTTGCTCCGTTTCGAGCGTGCCCTACATGAAACTTGTGTGATTTTGCATGTAGATTCATAATATCATCTTGTTAACATGTTTGGAGTATGTTTGCTTGATGTTTGGGTGCATCTTGCACCGTTGCCATGCTTATCTTGTTTTGATCATATCTTCTAGACCGTAGCTCCGTTTTAAACAAACTTTATATGAAACTTGACTAGATTTTCGTGTAGATTATCATGATGCATGTTAACTTGCTATTTAACAACTTTAACTTAAGGTTTTTCAGATTTGGACTAATTTCAAACTATGCATATGAGGACTTACCGGATTTGCCTTAAGTAGTTTCCGGTCTCATTTAAACATGTTATTCTTATGTTGTTTCTCCGTGCTTCCTACCTTGCCATGTTTTGCATCCTATATAGATCTGTCTTGCATCCTACTTGCTTGAGCTTATTGTCTTGTTCTTGTGTTGTTCTGGTGTGCTTCCTATGTTGACATATTGTGCTTCCTATGTGCACCTGCTGCGCATCCTAAGTGCATCATACATGCATCCTGTAGTTTGTGCATTGCACCTTGTTTGATTTCGTGCCTCGTGTGTTCTTGTGTTGAGTAGAGCCGGAAGCCGAGACCGAGTACGAGAACGAGGTTCCTACCGAGGTTGAGAACGAGGAGCCGTCTTACGATCCCATCGACGACTCGACAGGCAAGATGACCTGACCCAGATATCATTACTATCTTTGCCTATTGCTAGAAATCTCGCTCTTTAGCTTATGGCCTCGATGCCCATGTTTGTCTGTCAGCCTCCTATTGTAACCATGAATCTGTCTAACCACCCAACCTATGCAAACCTTTGATTGGCTACGTAGGCTTCGCTCAGCCCCTCTTATAGCATTGCTAGTTGCAGGAGAAGATTTGAAGATTCTTGCTTCATGTTGAAGCTTGTTGGGATATCACACTATATAAACTCTTAACTAAATCATCTATATATTGGTAATGGGTGAAAGGCTAAGCCTCTTGCTTGGTGATTTGTTCCACTCATGCCGCCCTAGGAACCGTATAAACCGGTGTTATGTTCCTTGATTATGCGTTCCTAACACGGTTGAGATTATGGGACCCCCTCGATAACCCGCTTAGCGCTAAACCTTTTCCAGCAAGGCCCAACATTGGTACTCCATTTGCCTAATAACTAAAACTTGCATAGGGACTAGCTATCCCCTTTTATTAATCAACCCCCGGGCCAGTGCTCCACATGAGTGTTGGTCCGAACTGAGCAGACTGCGGGGCCGCCTTGGGGAAACCCGAGGTATTTGGTATTCACCTGTAGGATGTCTCATCCGGTCGTGGGCTGAGACTAGATACGTGCGGCTACTGTCAGGGTGTCTGCACGCCGGGAGGTCTTGCTGGATTAGCTTTACCTATGTCAGTATATCTTGAGCACGGGATTCCGAGAATACTCGGGCCTTCCCACCTTGGAATTGCGACTCCGCAGATCGTGAGCTTGTCATGGGCCAAGTTGGAACACCCCTGTAGGGTTTTGAACTTTCGAAAGCCGTGCCCGCGGTTATGTGGAAGATGGGAATTTGTTAATATCCGGTTGTAGAAAACTTGACACCACGTTCAGAACACACTACCAGCGTGAGTAACTGTGACGGTCATTTTCCGAAAGGGGTTCGGGAAGTGAACACGGTGGGGTTATGATCGACGTGCTTAGATAGGATCACTTCGTGATTACTTTGTCGCTCGTGGCACTTCTCTTCTCGCTCTTAACACATAAGTTAGTGCTAGTGCAGCTGCAACCTTTTATCTTTCTTCAGCCTTGTTCCACACTCAAGGCTTAGATAGTTTTGCTACCCGGGAACGGGAATGCTGAGTCCTCCGTGGCTCACAGATTCTACACCACACCAGATGCAGGTACTATGGTGAACTACTCAGGTGACGACACGGAGCTGTACTGGGAGTACGATGAAGAACGTAGCCGATACTATGTGCACTATCCCAATGATCAGTAGTGGTTTCTACTAGGGGCGATTCGAACCTGTGATTTTATGTATTTGGTATCTTTCATTTGGATCTTCACCCGTAGCCGGGTTGTGATGTTATTTGGATGATGATTTGCTATGTAATGTATTGTGTGACATGGCGAGTGTAAGCCAACTATCATTTTGAAATTTCATCCCTATTTTTACATGAGTCGTGCAAAGATACCGAACTTGCGATCATTCCAGAATGGGCTTATACCTTTAAGTCGTGCCTCGACACGTAGGAGGTATAGTCCCATCCTGGGCATTACAAGTTGGTATTCAGAGCCTTGTCCGACCTAGAAGCCCCCACTGATTGATCGAATCGTTGACGGTTGAGTCTAGGCACACACTTAAAATGTTTTGAGTCCTATATATATATCGGAGAGTAGGATTTCTTTTGCTCCTCATCTCTTTTCACTCTGGTGAGGACTCCAGACGATTACTCTTGCCTCTTCTACTCTCAAAAAATTCTCCAGTTTTTTTAGGAATCTCGCGAGTATTGTTTGGATTGTTCCGATGTCTTTGTGACGAGAACATTGTTCTCGATGCCTCCTGTCATTTAGGGGTTGTGGCAATGTCCCGGGGAGTTGAGCTCCGAGGTGTTGTCATCACAAATATATCGCATCAGTTCTGGAATACTTAAGACGGCCGACATAAAAAACTCTCCTATGTGGTTAGTGGCAAGATAACCCCGACGTCACCCAGTACTGGGGAGGTAGTTCGGGAGTATTGCCATAGCTTGTATAGTAGATGCGTTTCAAAGGTCCGAGGTAGACGGTTTTCAGAAATAACTGGTTATGTGTTGAAGGATGGATACAGCTGGATGTAGGTTTAGAGTTGAGTGCGCGATGCTTCCCCTGTATCCCCAACACCTGATTGCATAACTGGAAACTTTCGAAAATTAATAGGTGGGTTCATCTTGTAGTTCATAGGCATTCTTCCAACGAATGCATGATATGGAGTTCGGGGTTCTACATTGAGTGAAGTAGTTTTATGGCCGTTGTTCCGATCGGGAGTTGCATCTTAAAGGGTCCTTGGCTATGCTGATCCGGGGATTGCAAAACCTTTTGTAACACGTTCCATAAGCTTTCAGCACGAATATGTCGAACGAAGCTTCTATCTTGTATTTGTTCTATCTGCTCCTTGTTGTTTTTTATTTACCTTTTGTTCTCCCAAGTGGCTTCTCGTGAAGATTGTTGTTACTATTAAACTGTGGATTACATTCGTTCATCTTGTTCGAATGTTCTTGTGAAGATTATGTTGCAATTTCTAGCCGTTGATTCAGCTTATATATTCTTTCAATCAGTGGCTAATAGTTGTCATCTCATTCAGGATGGCTCCTAAAAAGGTTCCCAACGCTAACCCAGAGGGTGTAGAGGTTCCTGATCGTCCTCCTTCACATCCTCCTCCGTCTGAGGCCTAGAGAGCAATTATGCAAGCGACGAACCAGAACACCCAGATGCTTATGCAAATGATGCAGAACATTCAAGCAAATCAAGCAAATCAGGGTGCTCATGGGAACCAAGGCCAAGGCAATTTGTTCAACCAACCTCACTTTGCTACATTCAACCAGTTCCTGGAAAATCAACCAAAGGCATTCAGTTACTGTGTGGACCCTCTAGATGCTGAAGACTGGATAACAGATATCAAGAAGCATTTCGAGTGCAGTAACGTCAGGCCCGAGGACTATGTGAAGTTTGCAGCCTTCCAACTCAAGGACCAAGCCGCTGATTGGTGGCAGCAGTACAAGGACTCCAGAGAAGGATGTGTAATCTCCTGGGATGACTACTGCAAGGACTTTCGCTCTCACCACATTCCAACAAGTGTCATCGAGGGTATGCGTGAGCAATTCCGCAACCTTAAGCAAGGCTCAATGACTGTCTACCAATATAATGTCAAGTTCCAGAACCTTGCCCGCTATGCCAAGCAAGACATCCCAGATGCCAAGAGCAAGATCTATCAGTTCCGTGGTGGTCTGAAGGATGAACTCCAACTAGCTCTCACCTTGTTCGAGCCTGATGAGTTTGATCAATTCTATAACATGGCACTTAAGCAAGAGGCAGCCCAGCTCAAGATGGAAGCTTCCAAAAAGAGGATCAGAGACGCTATTCACTCCTCCTCTTCTTCTCAAGTGGTCACAAAGCAACAGAGGTTTTGGCTTCCACCTCCTCCAGTGATCCGAGCTCCCAACAACAAAAACAAGAATTCTGGTGTCCGTGGTTTCTCCCACCCACCCAACCCAAGCAATCAGTCAAAGAATCAGTTTCAAGCTTCCAAGTCAAGTGCTCCTCATTACCGTCCTCTCTCAGAAGTGGTTTGCAACAAGTGTGGCAAGAAGGGTCACTATGCTAACAAGTGCCCCAACCCAAGGCGCCCTCCGCCTCCTCCACGTGTCAGTACTGCTATTGTCAAGCACAACCCCAAGTCAGCAAGAGTGAATCTGATGAATGCAGCTCAAGCGAAGAATTTTTCTGATGTGATATTGGGTAACCTCTCAGTCAACTCTGCTCCTGCAAAAGTTTTATTCGATTCAGGTGCATCGCATTGCTTCATCTCAAAACCTTTCTTGTCCAAGCATGAGTTGCCTACAGAAATTTTGCAAGATCCTTTTCGTGTGGTTTCTCCGGGTATGAGGATGAGCTCTCATATTGTAGCTCCTAACGTTTCTATCAAGATGGGCAATTATAAATTTCTGGCTTCTCCTATTGCTCTCGGCAACTCCGACATTGATCTTATTCTCGGGATGGATTGGCTTTCCCAGCATGATGCTCACATTGATTGTGCAAATAAGGAAGTCAAGATTACTCATCCTAACGAAGACGTGATTATCTTCGCCTCTCGAGATAACACAATCAGGCTATTCTCTCTCAATGACAAGGCCGAGATTAATGCCATCTCTCAAATTCCGGTGGTCAATGAATACGAAGATGTTTTCCCTGAAGAGCTTCCAGGCATGCCTCCTCATCGTCAAGTTGAATTCGTCATTGAACTCGAGCCTTGTACTGAGCCAGCATGCCGGCATCCGTACAAGCTTTCCCCTGAAGAGTTGAAGGAGTTGAAGAAACAGCTCGATGAGCAAGAGCGTATGGGTCTAATCAGGCCTAGCACTTCTCCTTGGGGCTGTGGTGTCTTATTTGTCAAGAAGAAGGATGGCACGGAGCGCCTTTGCGTTGATTACCGGCCGTTGAGCAAGAAGACAATAAAGAACAAGTATCCGCTCCCCAACATCAATGAATTGTTCGAGCAGCTCAAAGGAGCTAAAGTGTTCTAAAAGCTCGATCTCCGGATGGGTTATCACCAGATCCACATCCGTGAAGAAGATATTCACAAGACTGCATTCAAAACCAGCTACGGTTCCTATGAGTATACAGTCATGTCTTTTGGCCTCGCTAATGCTCCACCTACCTTCTCGAGAATGATGCACTACATTTTCAACCCCTACACCAACGAATTTGTGCTTGTTTATCTGGATGACATCTTGGTATTCTCCAGGAATGAAGAGGATCATGAAAAGCACCTCTGTCTGGTTCTCGACAGACTCCGTGAACATAAGTTCTATGCCAAGTTCTCCAAGTGCGAATTCTGGCTCGATAAGGTCTTATATCTGGGCCATATCATCTCTGCTGACGGTATTGCTGTCAACCCTGAGAAAGTTGAAGCGATTGTCAACTGGGAACCTTCTCAGAACGTCAAGCAACTCTGAAGCTTTCTTGGTCTTGCTAGCTATTGCAGAAGGTTCGTTGAGAACTTCTCCAAGATTGCCAAGCCTCTCTCCAACTTGCTGCAGAAGAATGTCAAGTACAACTGGTCTCCGGATTGTGATGTGGCATTCAAAACTCTCAAAGAAAAGCTCATCTCTGCTCCGGTTCTTACTCCTCCAGATGAGTCCAAGCCCTACGAAGTATTCTGTGATGCTTCTCTTCAAGGACTTGGTGGTGTGCTAATGCAGGACAAGAAAATTGTGGCATACACCTCTCGTCAATTGAAGCCAAGTGAGAAGAACTACCCCACACATGATCTCGAGCTAGCAGTTGTGGTACACGCCTTGATCACGTGGAGACACCTTCTGTTGGGCAGAAAATTCGACATCTTCACCGATCACAAGAACTTGAAGTACATCTTCACACAACCGAACCTGAACCTTCGCCAGACTCGTTGGGTTGAGATGATCCAAGAGTATGATCCAAGCATCGAATACACACCTGGCAAGGCCAATGTCATTGCAGATGCCTTGAGCAGAAAGGCATATTGCAACAGTCTCCTTTTCAAGCCGTTTCAGCCTGAGCTTTGTGAAGCATTCAGGAAGCTCAACCTCCAAGTTGTGCCGCAAGGCTTTCTTGCAAATCTTCAAGTTGCTCCTACCTTGGAAGATCAGATCCGTGAGGCCCAGCTCAGTGATGCTATGGTGCAGAAAGTGAAACATGGTATTGCAAAGGGTACTCCCAAATACAAGTGCTATCGCATTGATGAGAGAGATACCTTGTTCTTTGAGGACAGACTTGTGGTTCCCAAGGGTGATCTCAGGAAGCTCATAATGAACGAAGCACCTGACTCCCTCCTCTCGATTCATCCTGGAAGTTCCAAGATGTACCAAGACCTCAAGCAATCTTACTGGTGGACTCGCATGAAAAGGGAGATTGCCCAATTCGTGAATGAATGTGATGTCTGCAGAAGAGTGAAGGAAGAGCATCAACGTCCAGCCGGTCTTCTCCAACCTCTTCCTATCCCCGAGTGGAAATTCGACCACATTGAAACGGATTTCGTCACTGGGTTTCCCAAGTCCAAGAAGGGGAATGATTCTATCTTTGTGGTGATTGACAAGCTTACCAAAGTAGCTCACTTCCTTCCAGTCAAAGAATCCATCAATGCAGCTCAGCTGGCAGAGTTGTACACTTCCAGAATTGTGTCCTTACATGGCATTCCTCAAGTTATTTCCTCAGACCGTGGAAGTTTGTTCACATCCAAGTTCTGGGACTCCTTTCAGTCTGCCATGGGCACTAAGGTCCGTTTCAGCATTGCGTTTCACCCTCAGACTAGTGGTCAAGTCGAAAGAGTGAACCAGATCCTCGAAGACATGCTCAGATCTTGTGTCATCTCTTTTGGCATGAAGTGGGAAGATTACCTTCCGTTTGCCGAGTTCTCTTACAACAACAGTTTCCAAGCAAGTGCCGGCGAAGCTCCGTTTGAAATCCTCTATGGCAGAAAGTGCCGTACTCCTCTCAACTGGTCCGAGACTGGTGAACGTCAACTTCTTGGCAATGACTTGGTCTCAGAAGCCAAAGAAATGTGCAAAGTCATACGTGAGAATCTCAAGGCTGCTCAGTCGCGTCAGAAGAGTTACTATGACGGCAAGCATCGTGATTTGGCCTTCAACATCGGTGATCATGTCTATCTCCGTGTTTCTCCTATGAAAGGCACCCAAAGATTCGGTATCAAAGGCAAGCTTGCTCCTAGATACGTGGGCCCTTTCAAGATCCTTGGCAAAAGAGGCGATCTAGCCTATCAACATGAGCTCCCTTCCAACTTCGCTAATGTTCATGATATGTTTCACGTGTCTCAACTCCGCAAGTGCTTCAAGACACCTGAACGCACCATTCCGTTTGAGGAGATTGATCTTCAACAAGACTTGTCTTACCGAGAGCACCCCGTTGCTATTCTTGGAGAAACCGAGCGCAAGACCCGCAACAAGTCTATCAAGTTCTTGAAAGTTAAGTGTTCACACCATACCAACCGAGAAGCTACGTGGGTACGAGAAGATCACCTTCGTTCCGAGTACCCTTCCTTCTTCCAGTCCTAGATCTCGGGACGAGATCTTTTCGTAGTAGAGGAGAGTTTGTAATGCCCCAGATGTAACACTTTCCCAATATGGCAATATATAAACTTTGGCTTCATCAATTTCTTTCCGGGTTCTTCTTTCATTTTGGGTTCTTTGTTTTGTTGTGTGCGTGTGTGCATTTCATCCATGTCATGTTGTTATGTGCATTGCATTGCATTCGTGTTGTCACTTGCATCCGGTCCCACTCGTCTCTTCCCGTTGTCCGTTTCGAGTTCTGACGCTCTCACACGTGCCCATGGCATCCCCGAGTCCTTCTTTCGTGTGTGGCTGTGTAACGTTTCCGGAATGGCGTGAGACTTGTCGTGCAATGTTGTTTTGGTACGTGTAGGCCGCTTGTCAAGTTTTGTCGCGTTTGGAGTTCGTTTGGTACTCCAACGGTTAACCTAGTGGGCTAAAAGAACCTCTTCTTTGAGGCCCAAGACCCCCTCCACAACAGCCCACCAACCCAGCACAACCCTTCCCATCATCTCGGTCGTCGAATTGTGACCGTGTGGCCGAAAACCGCTCCCCATTTGGAGTCTCCTAGCTCCTTGTGCCTATAAAAACGTCCCCATGTCCATTTTTTCGTCCAAAAACCTAGCTCCACCGCTCCCTCCGCCGTCAGACACGTCCGGACCGAGCCGGACGCGTCCGCCGCCGCCACCGATCAATCGCGAGCGGACACGTAGCCACCGCCGCCGTCCCACTACACCGGCCCGCGAGGCCCGCCGCGGGCCCGCCCCCGCCGTCTCCGTGCCCGTCCGCCTCCGCGCCCTCCGCTCCTCGGCTCCCGTCCGCCGCCGCCCGCGCGCGGGTCACCGGCCGCTGCGCCTGCCGCCCACCGGTGCCAGACCCGCCGCCGGCCACCTTCCAGCCGCCGCCGCTGACGCAAGCCACCCCGCCGCCGCGCGCTCGCAACCGCACCACCGCGGGCTTCAAGATCCACCGCCGGCCCGAGCTCAGGCCACCGCCGGCGCCCGTCGTCCGCTGCCCCTCGCTGTCCTCCTCCGGCCGAGCTCGCCGGCCAGCCTCGCCGCCTCTCCGCCCGGCCGCCTCGCCGGAGGGCCGAGGTCGTCGTTCGCCGCGGGATCCCGATCCAGATCGGCCGCCGGCTGTTCGAACCCTAGCGGGTTCCCGGGTCCGCGCCCGCAACCCGCGACCCGCGACCCGCTTTGCCCGACCCGTTGACCTGGCCCGATCCGCCGTTGACCAGATCTGAGGTCGATTTTCCTCTAACTCTTTTTTTTGCATTTTGTTGTCTGATGGTTTATTGTGATGGCGATAACTTTTTGTGTGTATGTCCGATTTGTGCATATGATATGTCAAAATGATCGTGGTGATGTGTACTACGTTTTGTTCCATTGTGTCATGCTTGTTTGAGTCCATCTAGATGTCTTAATCTTTGTGACAAGAGTGCTACTTGATATAAACTGCTGCTACTTGTTATTTTCATGCCATGTTTGAGATGTGATAACTTGGTGCATGTTTATCCAAATGAAGCAAATGAGATGTCAAAATGTTCATCATGAGATGCTCTACATGTTGGTTGCTATAGCATGCATGTTAGAGTTCATATTGCCATGTTTATCATGGTTGCAAAAGTGCATGTGGCTGTTAAGTTTTGTAACTTGTTACGAGATGCCTAGTTGAGGAGCTCGTTGCTATTGTTGTGTTTGTCCCCATGTCGCATGCTCATATGTTTTAGATTCCCCATCATGTGTTCTTTGCTGTGGTGCAAACCATTTGCCATGTTATGCTTTAAGATGACTTAAACATGCTCGCAAACATGCCATGATAATGTTACTGTTTTAACACTTAGTGAAATTTCAGTAAGTCTGGAATCTGTCTTATCCTGATGCTATGTTTGCTTGATGTCCTAAGCAAATCCATGTTAGTTTTGGGGTGGCCATTGATCACTCCTTGCTGCATATGTTGTTGGCTATCCATCCATGCCCTCACATGCTCATTTGGGTTGCTGTATCATATTTAATTCTTGCTCCCAAGTTGCTATAAAATATTATTGTCAGGTTTTTATTGTCATGTTCAAAATGTTGTAGCTTGTTGCTATTGATCCATGCCTCCTATGGAGTTGCTCCAATGGAGTTGTTTGCTGTGGGATATTTCTACTTCAAGTCCATGCTTCTTGTCACCATGTTTGAGTGCTGTAGAGTATATATTTCTTGCTCCAACGTTGTTGTGTGGCTGTTAATTTCAGTTTTGCATTGTTTCTTGTTTCGGGTGTATCTTTTAGTCTGTTGCTCCGTTTTGAGCGTGCCCTACATGAAACTTGTGTGATTTTGCATGTAGATTCATAATATCATCTTGTTAACATGTTTGGAGTATGTTTTCTTGATGTTTGGGTGCATCTTGCACTGTTGCCATGCTTATCTTGTTTTGATCATATCTTCTAGACCGTAGCTCCGTTTTAAACAAACTTTATATGAAACTTGACTAGATTTTCATGTAGATTATCATGATGCATGTTAACTTGCTGTTTAACAACTTTAACTTAAGGTTTGTTCAGATCTGGACTAATTTCAAACTATGCATATGAGGACTTACCGGATTTTCCTTAAGTAGTTTCCGGCCTCATTTAAACTTGTTCTTATGTTGTTTATCTGTGTTTCCTACCTTGCCATGTTTTGCATCCTATATAGATCTGTCTTGCATCCTACTTGCTTGAGCTTATTGTCTTGTTCTTGTGTTGTTCTGGTGTGCTTCCTACGTTGACATGTTGTGCATCCTAAGTGCCTCTGCGGTGCATCCTACGTGCATCATACATGCATCCTGTAGTTTGCGCATTGCACCTTGTTTGATTTCGTGCCTCGTGTGTTCTTGTGTTGAGTAGAGCCCGAAGCCGAGACCGAGTACGAGAACGAGGTTACTACCGAGGTTGAGAACGAGGAGCCGTCTTACGATCCCATCGACGACTCGACAGGCAAGATGACCTGACCCAGATATCATTACTATCTTTACCTATTGCTAGAAATCTCGCTCTTTAGCTTATTGCCTCGATGCCCATGTTTGTCTGTCAGCCTCCTATTATAACCATGAATCTGTCTAACCACCCAACCTATGCAAACCTTTGATTGGCTACGTAGGCTTCGCTCAGCCCCTCTTATAGCATTGCTAGTTGCAGGAGAAGATTTGAACATTCTTGCTTCATGTTGAAGCTTGTTGGGATATCACACTATATAAACTCTTAACTAAATCATCTATATATTGGTAATGGGTGGAAGGCTAAGCCTCTTGCTTGGTGATTTGTTCCACTCATGCCGCCCTAGGAACCGTATAAACCGGTGTTATGTTCCTTGATTATGCGTTCCTAACACGGTTGGGGTTATGGGACCCCCTCGATAACCCGCTTAGCGCTAAACCTTTTCCAGCAAGGCCCAACATTGGTACTCCATTTGCCTAATAACTAAAACTTACATAGGGACTAGCTATCCCCTTTTATTAATCAACCCCCGGGCCAGTGCTCCACATGAGTGTTGGTCCGAACTGAGCAGACTGCGGGGCCGCCTTGGGGAAACCCGAGGTATTTGGTATTCACCTGTAGGATGTCTCATCCGGTCATGGCCTGAGACTAAATACGCGCGGCTACTGTCAGGATGTCGGCACGCTGGGAGGCCTTGCTGTATTAGCTTTACCTATGTCGGTATATCTTGAGCACGGGATTCCGAGAATACTCGGGCCTTCCCACCTTGGAGTTGCGACTCCGCAGATCGTGAGCTTGTCATGGGCCAAGTTGGAACACCCCTGCATGGTTTTCAACTTTCGAAAGCCGTGCCCGCGGTTATGTGGCAGATGGGAATTTGTTAATATCCGGTTGTAGAAAACTTGACACCATGTTCAGAACACACTACCAGCGTGAGTAACCATGACGGTCATTTTCCGAAAGGGGTTCGGGAAGTGAACACGGTGGGGTTATGATTGACGTGCTTAGATAGGACCACTTCATGATCACTTTGTTGCTCGTGGCACTTCTCTTCTCGCTCTTAACACGTAAGCTAGTGCTAGTGCAGCTGCAACCTTTTATCTTTCTTCAGCCTTGTTCCACACCCAAGGCTTAGATAGTTTTGCTACCCGGGAAAGGGATTGCTGAGTCCTCCGTGGCTCACAGATACTATAGCACACCAGATGCAGGTACTATGGTGAACTACTCAGGTGACGACACGGAGCTGTACTGGGAGTACGATGAAAAACGTAGCCGATACTATGTGCACTATCCCGATGATCAGTAGTGGTTTCTACTAGGGGCGATTCGAACCTGTGGCTTTTATGTATTTGGTATCTTTCATTTGGATCTTCACCCGTAGTCGGGTTGTGATGTTATTTGGATGATGATTTGCTATGTAATGTATTGTGTGACGTGGCGAGTGTAAGCCAACTATCCTTCTGTAATTTCATCCCTATTTTTACATGAGTCGTGCAAAGATACCGAACTTGCGATCATTCCAGAATGGGCTTATACCTTTAAGTCGTGCCTCGACACGTAGGAGGTATAGTCCCATCCTGGGCATTACAAAGGTCTTCCCTTTATATTTGAAGGGAGATATATTGACATGGTTGAGGCTATGTGATGATATTGGATCATGGAACTATAATCGTTTGAAGTTGGAATTTCATCAGAAGTTCTACCCTATGCACCAGGTTCATCGTGATTGTAATTATATCTATAATTTTTGGCCTCGCGAAGGAGGAAGCATCACTCAATCTTGGGGGAGGCTTAAGTGAATGTTATATTCATGCCCCAATCATGAGCTCTCAAGAGAAATGATCATTCAAAAATTTTATGCTCGGCTTGCCCTCAATAATCGCTCCATGCTCGATACTTCTTGTTCTGGCTCTTTTATGATGAAGACTGTTGAACTCAAATGGGATTTATTGGAAAGAGTTAAATTCAACTCTGAAGATTGGGATCTCGATGAAGGTAAGGAGTCAGGTATGACCCCTAAGTTTGATTGTGTTAAAGCCTTTATGGATACCGATGTTTTCCGTAAGTTTAGCACTAAATATGGAGTTGACTCTAAGATAGTAGCTTCTTTCTGTGAATCATTTGCTACTCATGTTGATCACCCCAAGGAGAAGTGGTTTAAATACCATCCCCCTATTGAAGTAAAGTAGTTGAACCAATTAAAGTTGAAGAAAAGACTATTACTTATAATGTTGATCCTATTATTCCTACTGCTTATATTGAGAAACCACCTTTCCCTGTTAGGATAAAGGATCATGCTCAAGCTTCAACTGTAGTTCGTATGAGTAATACTAGAACATCTACACCCTCTGAGCAAATTAAAGTTGAACCTAGTGTTGCTATGGTTAAAGATCTCTTGGTAGAAGATTTAGATGGACATGTTATTTACCTCCAAGAAGAATCTGCTAGAATAGCCAAACCCAATGCTAGGAATAAACATAGACCTATTGTAGGCTTGCATGTTATCTCTGTTAAGATAGGAGATCATTGTTATCATGGTTTATGTGACGTGGGTGCTAGTGCGAGTATTATCCCTCATACCTTATATCAAGGAATTATGCATGGCATTGCACCTGTTAAGCTAGAAGGGATTGATGTTACTATTAAGCTAGCTAATAGAGACACTATTTCACCAGTTGGGATTGTTAGACATGTTGAAGTCTTGTGTGGGAAGGTTAAATACCCTGCTGATTTTCTTGTTCTTAGTTCACCACAAGATGAATTTTGTCCCATTATATTTGGTAGACCCTTCTTGAATACTGTTAATGCTATGATCGACTGCATGAAAGATATTGTTACTATTGGATTAGGGGATATGTCTCATGATTTTAACTTTGCTAAATTCCGTAGACAACCCCTTGATAAAGAATTACCTAGTAAGGATGAAATTATTGGTCTTGCTTCTATTGATGTGCCTCCTAATGAACCTTTAGAATAATACTTGATAGACCATGAAAATGATATGCATATGAATGAGAGAAGGGAAATAGATGAAATATTCTTTAAACAGGGACCCGTATTAAAAAACAACTTGCCTGTTGAAATCCTAGGGGATCCTCCTCCACCCAAGGGTGATCCCGTGTTTGAACTTAAACCTTTACCTAATAACCTTAAGTATGTTTATCTTGATGAAAAGAAGATATATCCTGTTATTATTAGTGCTAACCTTTCAGAGCAGGAAGAAGAAAAATTATTGAAAACTCTGAAGAAGCACCGTGCTGCTATTGGATATACTCTGGATGATCTTAAGGTCATTAGTCCCACTTTATGCCAACACAAGATAAAATTGGAAGAAAATGCTAAACTGGTTATTGATCATCAGCGACAGTTGAATCCTGAGATGAAAGAAGTGGTAAGGAAGAAAATACTAAAGCTTCTAGAGGCAGGTATTATCTATCCAGTTTCTGATAGCCAGTGGGTAAGTCATGTCCATTGTGTTCCTAAGAAGGGAGGTATGACTGTCGTTCCTAATGATAAAGATGAATTGATCCCGCAAAGAATAGTTACATGTTATAGGATGGTAATTGATTTTCATAAGTTAAATAAAGCTACTAAGAAAGATCATTACCCCTTGCCATTTATTGATCAAATGCTAGAAAGGTTATCCAAACATACTCACTTTTGCTTTCTAGATGGTTATTTTGGTTTCTCTCAAATACCTGTGTCAAAAGGGGATCAAGAAAAGACCACTTTTACTTGTCCTTTCGGTACCTTTGCTTAAAGACGTATTCCTTTTGGTTTATGTAATACACCTACTACCTTTCAAACATGCATGATGGCTATATTCTCTAATTTTTGTGAAAAGATTGTTGAGGTTTTCATGGATGATTTCTCCGTTTACGGAACTTCTTTTGATGATTGCTTAAGCAACCTTGATCGAGTTTTGTAGAGATGTGAAGACACTAATATTGTCTTGAATTGGGAGAAGTGCCACTTTATGGTTAATGAAGGCATTGTCTTGGGACATAAAATTTCTGAAAGAGGTATTGAAGTTGATAAAGCTAAAGTTGATGCTATTGAAAAGATGCCATGCCCCAAGGACATTAAAGGTATACGAAGTTTCCTTGGTCATGCCGGGTTTTATAGGAGGTTCATAAAGGACTTCTCCAAAACCTCCAGGCATGTGACTAATCTCTTACAAAAAGATATTCCTTTTGTCTTTGATGATGATTGTCCAGAAGCATTTGAAATACTTAAGAAAGCATTGATCTTTGCACCTATTGTCTAGCCTCCTGACTGGAATTTACCCTTTGAGATTATGTGTGATGCTGGTGATTATGCTGTAGGAGCTGTTCTAGGGCAAAGAGTTGATAATACCAGTATGCTAGTAAAACTCTAGATAGTGCCCAGAAAAATTATGCTACTACTGAGAAAGAATTTTTAGCAGTTGTATTTGCTTGTGATAAGTTTAGACCTATATTGTTGATTCTAAAGTAGCTATACACACTGATCATGCTGCTATCAAATACCTTATGGAAAAGAAAGATGCTAAACCTAGACTTATGAGATGGGTTCTCTTGCTGCAAGAATTTGACCTGCATATTGTTGATAGAAAGGGAGCTGAGAACCCCGTTGCAGATAACTTGTCTAGGTTAGAGAATATACTTGATGACCCACAACCTATTGATGATAGCTTTCCTGATGAACAATTAGCTGTCATAAATACTTCTCTAATTGCTCCATTGTATGCCGATTATGCTAATTAAATTGTTGCTAAGTTTATACCTCCTAGCTTCACATACCAGCAAAAGAAAAAGTTCTTCTATGATTTGAGACATTACTTTTGGGATGACCCACATCTTTATAAAGAAGGTGTAGATGGTATTATTAGACGTTGTGTACCTGAGCATGAACAGGAACATATCCTACACAAGTGCCACTTCGAAGCTTATGGAGGACACCATGTGGGAAATAGAACTGCACACAAGGTATTGCAATCTGATTTTTATTGGCCTACTCCCTTCAAGGATGCCCGTAAGTTTGTCTTATCTTATGATGATTGTCAAAGAATTGGTAATATCAGTAGACGTCAAGAAATACCTATGAATTATTCACTTGTTTTTGAACCATTTGATGTTTGGGGCTTTGATTATATGGGACCATTTCCGGCCTCTAATGGGTACACACATATCTTAGTTGCTGTTGATTACGTTACTAAGTGGGTAGAAGCTATTCCAACTAGTAGTGCTGATCATAACACCTCTATTAAGATGTTTAAAGAAGTTATTTTCCCGAGGTTTGGAGTCCCTATGTCAGGACCAAGATGCGATTCTAACCCGATCACGTGACACTTACGTGATTGGGGCACAACCGCATTTCGGGCGCTTAGCAAGATGGATATCATTACATCGTACCATTACATACATACATGGGGGATACAACAATACATACAAGTCACATGAATACAACAACATCAATACAAGGCACCCGACTACGGATGCAAACATGAAAAGCACAACGACATCCATCAACTATCCCAGGATGCCGACACGGAACCTAACCCAAGATCGAAGAAGAAGAAGAAGAAAGAACTCCAACACAAAGGACATCGCTCTCACGTCAAGTCATCGGAAACCTGCACCTGCAACTATTGTTGTAGTATTTGTGAGCCACGAGGACTCAGCAATCCCATAACCATGGGTAACAAGACTAGCAAAGCTAAATGGGTAGGAGGAGGTAAAGTGGTGAGGTTGCAGCAGTGGCTAAGCATAAGTATGGTGGCTAACTTACGAGTACAAGAATAAGATGAGCATCTACGCAGACGGTCGCAAACTAGTAGTGATCGCTAAAGATCCTGAACTACCTACGAGTCAAACATAACCCCACCGTGTTCTTTTCTCAAAGTGAAAAGAGACAGTCACGGTTACTCACACGGTGGTGTGTTTTACTTCGGATCCTCTGTCAAGTTTTCTACAATCGGACATTAACAAATTCCAATCTGCCACATAACAGCGGGCATGGCTTTCAAAAGATCATAACCCTGCAGGGGTGTCCCAACTTAGCCCATCACAAGCTCTCACGATCAGCAGAAGTAATAATTATATTACCCCTTATCTTAGGGACAATCCGACCATGCTCGGAATCTCGGTGCACAAGACATTTCGACAATGGTAAAACAAGTCCAGCAAGACCTCCTGGCGTGCCGACACCCTGATGGTAGCCGCGCGCATCTCGTCTCAGGCCACGTCCGGATGAGCACTACGTACAACAACCGGAGACCCCAGATAACTGGGTGGCACCGCAAAAGGCTCTAGTTTGGGACCAACACCATCATCCCTGGCCCCCATTGCTATGTAGAAGAATCCTCGAGGGTGCGACCCCCTATGCAGTTTAATTAATTAATTAAGTTGTTATTATGAGGCAAATTAAAACCAATGTTGGGCCTTGTTGGAGGAGTTTTATTCAAAGACGAACTGTCAAGGGGTCCCCATATACCCAACCGTGTAAGGAACGCAAAATCAAGGAACATAACGCTGGTTTATCGGCTCCTAAGGTGGCATGAGTGGAACAAAACACCGAGCAAAAGGCCAAGCCTTCCACCCATTGCCAAGTATATATGTGTGTTAATATATATATATATATATATATATATATATATATATATATATATATATATATATATATATATATATATATATAAGATATATTGTGATATTCCAACAACAAGTTCCAACAAGGAACAATCTTCATCTTGACCTGCAACTAACAACGCTATAAGAGGGGCTGAGCAAGCGGGTAACATAGTCAAACAACGGTTTTCTGAGAAAGGTGTCAAAGGTTAGAGGTTTCATGGCAACAAGGAGAGGGGCTGACAATAAATGATGGGTAGCACGACATGTAACGATAGCATCGAGACAACTTGCATGGCAATGATAGTAAAGGTATCCAAGGTGATGGTCATCTTTCCTGAGATCCTGCAAGGAAGAAGAACGGATCCATGAAGAAGACGAAGAAGAAGTCGTGAAGATGAACCGAGTGAAGTCGAACGAATTCTCACGATCGCAACGGAACAAGCACTAACGAGAAGAAGCAAGCAACACGGTAAACACACCACACAGGACATGACAAGAATTGCAACCAAGTATGATGCAAGACAAGTCTATATGATGCAATTCATGGCTAGGGATGAAGCACACAAGAGCAACACAAACCAACAAGTTTAAATGAGGCCGGAATCAACATATAACAACTCCGGTGACTCCTCATATGCACGTTTTGAAATTAGTACAGATCTGAACAAAAATTAAGTTAAAGTTTTTAAACAGCAATTTAACATGCACCATGATGATCTACAAGAAATTCTAGTCAAGTTACATATCAAGTTTGTTTAATTCGGAGCTATGGCCTAGAAGATATGAGCAAAACAAGACAAGCATGGCAATGGTGCAAGATGCACCCAAACTTCAAGCAAACACACTCCAAACAAGTAAAAAACATGATATTATGCTTCTACATGCAAAATCACATAAGTTTCATATAGGGAACACTCAAAACGGAGCAACGGTTCAACGCATACACATGAAACAAGACATAACAACAAGCTGTCCAAAGTCAGCCACATAGCAACTTTGGAGCAAGGTATATATATGCTACAACACCCAAACATGATATCAAGAGGCGTGAATGTGAAATAGATATGATACCTAACAAGCATGAACATAGAACACACCCAAAAGCTTGCTGGAACACAATTAACCAAGCATGGCAAGTTGCAATAAATTTATCCAGACTTAGTCAAAATCTCGGAAGGCAAAAACATCATCACGTTGCTACCTTCGGAGGCACAAAACAACAAGCATATCAACTCTACTAAGCATATAAAGATCATGGACATGTAATAGACATAGCATACATCAAACAACTCCATTGGAGCAACTCCATAGGATGCATGGATCAATAACAACAAGCTTCACCAAATTGATCCTGCTGATAAAAATCTGACAGGTAAATTGATAACAACTTGAGAGCAAGAAATAAATAAGCTACATCAGGTCATATGTGCAAACAAGGGCATGGATGGATATACAATAACATGGACAACAAGACATGAGCATTTTCCATACTAAAACATGCATGGATTTGAGTGGGGCATCAAGCAAACATAGCATCAGGTTTAACAGATTCCAGACTTAGCAGTTTTTTTTACTAAATATAAAACAGCAACAACGACATGGCATGTTTACAAGCTTGTTTAAGTCACCTCAAGGCATATCATGGAAAGTGGATTGCACCATAGCAAAGACCATATGATTGTGCTTCTAAAACATATTGACATGTGGCATGAAGACAAGCACATCAATAGCAATGAGCAAGTCAAATCAGCATCTCATAACAAGTTGCCGCACTTAACAGCCACATGCACTTTTACAACAGAGATTAACATCGCAATATGACACCTAACATGAATGCTACAGCAACCAACATGTAGAGCACTTCACAATGAACATTTTGACATATCATATGCTCCATTTGGATAAACATGCACAAAGTTATCATCACCACAAGAATGCAACAAATTTACAACTATCAGCAGTTTTAAACAAGTAGCACTCTTGCAACGATGATTAGGTCATCAAGATGATATCAAACAAGCATGCCACAATGGAAAAAAAATGAAGAGCATATCACCACGATCATTTTGACATATCAATCACTCAATTCGGACATATACACAAAAAGTTACAGCATCTCAAAGTATGCATCAGACAACAAGTTTTCTGGGAGTTAGTCAAAAATACCACGAGGAAAAACTGGACGGGGACGACCCGGGATGGAGAGATCTGGCGGGGCGGGGCTGTTTGGTTGGAGGGGTGGGTGGATGTCATCCACCCACTGGATCCGGGCCGGATCCGGCCAGCGGCGAGCGGGGCGGCGGCGGCCGGAGGCCAGCGGAGGCGGCGACGCGACGGGATGGCGGCGACGAGGCTTGGGCGGCGGCGCTCGGAGGCGACGCCGGCGGCGAAGGAACGGCGGCGGCGGGGCGTGCTCGCCGGCGGGGTAGTGGCACCGGCGGCGAAGCAGCTTGGGGCCGACGGCGGAGTCGCGGTGGAGCAGAGCTCCCGCTGGGGCGGCGGTCACCGGCGGAGCCGGCCGGCACGAGGCGGGGCGCGGTGCACGAAGCGCGGGCGGAGCGACAGGCCCGGAGGGCCGCGGGCGGGCCTCGCGGGCCCCGGCGGGAGTGGGAAGCCGGCGGGGTAACGTGGCGCTGCGCTATTGGCCCGAGGCGGCGGCGCGCTGAGTTGGCGGCGCGCTAGTGGCTAGAGCGACGTGGGTGAGGCGCTGGACGTGTCCGGCGGCGGAACGGACATGTCCGACGCGCGGTGGCAACGGGGCTAGGGTTCATCTGCGAAAATTTCGGGGGGAGACACATATTTATAGGTAGAGGGAGCTAGGAGAGTCCGAACGAGGAGCGGTTTTCGGCCACCCGATCACGATCCAACGACCGAGAGTCTGGAGATGGTTGGGATGGGCTTGTGGGCTGTTGGAGTGGGGTGCTGGGCCAAAAGAGAAAGGCTTCCGGTGGACAACACGGTTAACCATTGGGCTATCAAACGAACTCCGAATGCGATGAAAATTGACAGGCGGTCTACCTATGCTATAATTAGACCACACGCCAAGTTTCAACACATTCAGAGAACATTTTCCGGCCACTCATAAAATAAATATTCGGAGGCGCCGCGGGCGCATGTGAGTGTGTCTGGGCTCAGAACGGACAACGGAAAGGATGGGCGAACTCAGACGGATGCAAGTTTTGAAAACATGATGATGGAACACACATGATGACATGGCAAGATGCAACACGCAAGCAGATGACATGGCAGCAACGACGAATAACTAGCTGACACCTGGCGCATCGGTCTCGGGGTGTCACACCCTAGATATCTAATGACTGATGGTGGTTCACACTTTATTCATGGTGCTTTCCGTAAGATGCTTGAAATGTATGATGTCAATCATAGAATTGCATCCCCTTATCACCCACATACTAGTGGTCAAGTAGAACTAAGTAATAGAGAGCTGAAATTAATTTTGCAAAAGACAGTTAATAGGTCTAGAAAGAATTGGTCCAAGAAACTTGATGAGGCATTATGGGCCTATAGAACTGCATATAAAAATCATATGCGTATCTCTCCATATAAGATGGTATACGGAAAAGCTTGTCACTTACCTCTTGAGCTAGAACATAAGGCATATTGGGCTATTAAAGAGCTCAACTATGATTTCAAACTTGCCGGTGTGAAGAGGTTATTTGACCTTAGCTGTCTTGATGAATGGAGAAACCAGGCCTATGAGAATGCCAAGCTGTTTAAAGAAAAAGTTAAAATATGGCATGACAAAAGGATACAAAAGCGTGAGTATAACGTAGGTGATTATGTCTTGCTATACAACTCTCGTTTAAGATTTTTTGCAGGAAAACTTCTCTCCAAGTGGGAAGGACCTTACGTCAACGAGGAGGTCTACCGTTCCAGTGCCATAAAAACCAACAACTTCAAAGGCACAAATCCGAAGGTGGTGAACGGTCAAAGAATCAAACATTATATCTCAGGTAACCCTATAAATGTTGAAACCAATGTTATTGAAACCGTAACCCCGGAGGAATACATAAGGGACACTTTCCAGAACGATTCAGCCTCCAAAAAGGAAGAGGTATGTGGTACGGTAAGTAAACCGACTCCAAAACAACTCTAAAGGCAATTTTTCTCTATTTTGGAATTTTTAGAAAAATAGAAAAATAAGCAGCAGTCCGGAAGAGACACGAGCCGTCCACGAGGGTGGAGGGTGCGCCCCCCTTCCCTGGGCACGCCTCCCTACCTCGTGGGCATCTCGTGTGCCTCCCGGACTCCGATTTCTTGTATGTTACTCCTTTTGGTCGGTAAAAATTCATTATATAAACTCCCAAAGGTTTTGAGCTCTGTATCACGCAAAAATCCTCTGTTTTCGTTTCGAGCTGCTGTTTTTGACAGATCTAGATCATCATGGCCTCCTCCAACATCCCCAAGGACAAGTTCATCGAGAAGTTCATCAACCCCTACCTTGCGGAGGTGCTGCATCACCCTAAAACCATGGAGTTGCATGAGGGGGTGCTGCACATCCGTGCTGTTGAGGGGCGGAGGAGGACCGGAAGCGTGGAGACAAGACTCCAAGCAATGGAGCAGCAAGTTTTCAAGTGCCAAGATATGGTGGAACAAGGACTCAACGCAAACCACATGATGATCTCGGAGCTCGCCAACAAGCTCAAGCTGGACTCAAGGATCTTCGAGGAAGCTATGTCCAATCTTCAAGAGAAGATAGATCACCTCCAAGACCAGATCTATGACCTGCAAAACCAAAACTGTGAGTATGAATATAGATTCAAGAAGATGAGTTTGGCTGCATATTTGGGTATCCCGGAGACTCAATCATCCTTCTACGATGGTGAGCCCATGCCTTGGAAGGTGGACATCAAGCCTACATCATCAACAACTCCAACATCACCACCCCCGAAGAAGGAGACATGATCATATGGGTATGGGCACTCCCCTTGGCAACTGCCAAGCTTGGGGGAGTGACCCCGGTATCGTATCACCATCACTCCTATCTATACCGTTTTTCTTAATTCGATCCTTTTGGTAGTATCTTGATCTAGTAGAATAAAGTTAGCATGATCTAGTTGTGAGCTTTTGCCTTATGATCTTTACCCTTTGTAATAGAGTCCGTGAGCTATATAATAAAGATTAGTGTTGAGTCAAGGGCTTGATTTCCTCACTTTGGTCATGATAAAAAGAAAGAAAACATAAAGAGTATCAAAGAGATCATATCGATCTTATGGGAAGTAATGACTTCACATATAAGAGTATGATAAATAAAAGTTGTTGGGAGTTGACAAACATAGTTTTGGTCATCGTTGCAATTAATAGGAAGTAATAAAAGAAGAGAGGCTTCACATACAAATATACCATCTTGGACATCTTTTATGATTGTGAGCACTCATTAAAATATGACATGCTAAAGAGTTGATGTTGGACAAGGAAGACAACATAATGGGTTATGTCATCTTATATCCGAAATAAAGTATATTGTCATGGATCATCCAACATGTTGAGCTTGCCTTTCCCCCTCATGCTAGCTAAAACTCATCGCACTAAGTAGAGTTACTACTTGTGCTTCCATACATCCTTAAAACCAATTTTGCTATGAGAGTCCACCATACCTACCTATGGATTGAGAAAGATCCTTCCAAGTAAGTTGTCATGTTGCAAACTCGCTAAAATATGTATGATTTATTAGTGCGGAGGAAATTATATTTATACGATCTTGTGATATGGAAGTAATAAAAGCAACGAACTGCATAATAAAGGTCCTTATCACAAGTGGCAATATAAAGTGACATTTTTCTATGCTAACACTTTGTGCATCCAACCATAAAAACTCAAGACAACCTCTGCTTCCCTCTGCGAAGGGCCTATCTATTATTCTTGCCTTATAAGAGTCAAGGTGAAATTCACCTTTCCCTTTTACATTTTATCCTTTCGCAAGCACATTGTGTTGGAAATATCCTGACATATATACCCACCTGGATGTAAGTTTTCATGATCTATTACTGTTGACATTACCCTTGAGGTAAAAGGTTGGGAGGCAACACCATACACCCCTATCTTTCTATATTCCGATTAAAACTCCATAAATTTAAGTATTGCGTGAGTGTGAGCAATTGTGAAAGATTATATGATGGTTGAGTGTGTGGGCTTGCTAAAAAGCTCTTATATTGACTCTTTCCGATGTTACAATAAATTGCAATTGCTTCAATGACCGAGATCAAAGTGTGTTAGTTTTCAATGAAGTTTATGATTCATGCTTGATATGGTGAATGAATTGTTACTTTAGCATAACAATCATATGACAATATATATATGTGTTGCTGTTATAACAATGAACATGATGCCCTCATGTCCGTATTTTGTTTTTATCGACACTTCTATCTCTAAACATGTGGACATATTTTTTGATTTCGGCTTTCGCTTGAGGACAAGCGAGGTCTAACCTCGGGGGAGTTGATACGTCCATTTCTCATCATGCTTCTATGTTGATATTTATTGCACTATGGGCTATTATTACACGTTATGTCACAATACTTATGCCTGTTCTCTCTTCTTTTACAAGGTTTACATGAAGAGGGAGAATGCCGGCCGCTGGAATTCTGGGCTGGAAAAGGAGCAAACTCTGGAAACCTATTCTGCACAACTCCAAAAGCCCCGAAACTCCACAGAACTCCGTTTCAGGAATTATAAAAAATATCTGGCGAAAGAAGATCACAAGGGGGGCCAACAACTATCCATGAGGGTGGGGGGCGCCGCCCCCCTCTCTAGGCGTGCCCCTGTCTCGTGGGCCCACCGATGCCCCCCGATGCCCATCTTCTCCTATATGAGGTGTTTTGACCCCGAAAAAATCATAAGGATGCTTTCGGGACCAGACGCCGCCATCTCGAGGCGGAACCGAGGCGGAAACCAATCTAGGGCTCCGGCAGAGCTGTTCTGCCGGGGATACTTCCCTCCGGAAGGGGGAAATCGTCGCCGTCGTCATCACCTACAACTCTCCCATCTTGGGTAGGGCTATCTTCATCAACATCTTCACCAGCACCATCTCCTCTCAAACCCTAGTTCATCTCTTGTATCCAATCTTTGTACCCAAACCTCAGATTGGTACCTGTGTGTTGCTAGTAGTGTTGATTACTCCTTGTAGTTGATGCTAGTTGGTTTACTTGGTGGAAGATCATATGTACAGATCCATTATGCATATTAATACCCCTCTAATCATGAACTATATTATGTATTGTGAGTAGTTACTTTTGTTCCTGAGGACATGGGAGAAGTCTAGCTATTAGTAGTCATGTGAATTTGGTCTTCGTTCGATATTTTGATGAGATGTATGTTGTGTCTCCTCTAGTGGTGTCATGTGAACGTCGACTACATGACACTTCACCATTATTTGGGCCTATTGGAAGGCATTGGGAAGTAATAAGTAGATGATGGATTTCTAGAGTGACAGAATCTTAAACCCTAGTTTATGCGTATCTCCGTAAGGGGCTGATTTGGATCCATATGTTTCATGCTATGGTTAGGTTTACCTTAATACTTCTTTTGTAGTTGCGGATGCTTGCATTAGAGGTTAATCATAAGTGGGAGGCTTGTACAAATAAGGACAGCACCCAAGCAATGGTCCACCCACATATCAAATTATCAAAGTACCGAACGCGAATCAGATGATCGTGATGAAAACTAGCTTGACGATAATTCCCATGTGTCCTCGGGAGCGGTTTCCTTTATATAAGAGTTTGTCCATGCTTGTCCTTTGCAACAAAAAGGATTGGGCCATCTTGCTGCACCTTATTTACATTTACCTTTTGTCACTTGCTACCAATTATCTATTCACAAAACTATCTGTTACCTATAATTTCAGTGCTTGCAGAAAATACCTTACTGAAAACTGCCTACCATTTCCTTCTGCTCCTCGTTGGGTTCGACACTCTTACTTATCTAAAGGACTACGATAGATCCCCTACACTTGTGGGTCATCACGCGCCAGGTAGGGGGCTCGCTTGGGCGAACTTGAAGGCGTGTGGAGCGCGTCATCTTCATCACAATCTTCATCTTGAACAGTGCTATCAACCATGGTTCCCAAGAAGAAACCCGCTTCTTCGGTGCGTCCATCAACCTGAAAGGCTCCACCGCCCGTGGCCTCTAATGTTGTGGGAGGTGCGGAGGCACGCGTGGACGCGAACGCTGCTGGGGATGTGGTCGAAACATGTGGCTTAGTCACCACTTCCCCCATGGCCGACGCGGGAGCTGGAGGCACCAGAGGAGAGCAACATCAGCAACACCCCTACGGCCATGCTCCCCAAGGCCCGAGCGAAGGGGTTACTCCATTTGTGCCCCTTTCGCCAGCCGACGAGCACATCCACATCAATGGCGCTCGGACCGGGGTGAATCGCCGCACTCCGATCGTTCCCACCATAGGCACGGTCGCAGTGCGTGCGCCTCCCCCGGGACGGGTTGACCAAGCCGCTGTGCTCGACGGAGCCATTGGCCCTCGTGCGCCTTCGCCGAACCGCCCTGCAATCCAGGTGGTTGCCTCGCAACAGCTGGGTCGCAATCCTACTGTCGTAGGCACATCCAGGAGCCGGACAACGGTGCGATCGACTTCGTCATCACCCATGCCAAGTACAGCTTCAGAGACCATGGCGTGGGTTCAACTGCTGCTGAGGTTCCCACCAGCGGCCGAGCAGATCGACAAATGGTGTGCCACCATCCAAAGTATGCTTGGTTTTGCCGAAGCTGGGGGCTCACGGTGAGCTGACCTGCCACGGCCTGCCCAAGCGACAGCAACGGCTCATGCTGTTGACTGTACGGAGGGAGCCGTCCCCATGGTGCAGACCCGCCATGGCAGCCAGCGCGAGCGCAACAGAATCAAGACCTCAACAATGTCTCCATGGCCTCTTCTGACCCTCAAGCACATCCAGGCTAGCGACAGGCCTCAGAGGATAGGCGGAGAGGAGACGCGTGCGTTTCTGTCGAGCAACGCCACGATGACCTCCGCCGGACCGACAGGTGCGACGGCCCCGACGTCGACGAGCCCACGGTCGGTATTGGCGGGTGCCTACCTTTCGAGGTTGGCTGCCCTGCCTTTACTCGTGACCTGCGGCAAGTATGTTGGCCGTTCGTTCGCACGTTCAAGCCAAAATACCTGAGAAGTACGACGGGAAGCTGAACCCGATGGAGTTTTTGTGCATCTACACCATCGATGTCCAGGCTACTGGGGGAAGAGATGAGAAGGTGTTTGCCAACTACTTTCCTTTGGTCCTCAAGTCCAATGTGAGGTCTTGGCTGATGCACCAGCCAGAGAACTCCATTTCGTCATGGGCTGACCCGTGCCATGAATTCATTGGTGCCTTCACCGGTGGCCACCAAGAGCCTGGCAGGCCCAGTGACTTGCAGCTTCTCCAAGAGAAGGAAGGAGAAACCCTCCATAAGTATTTACAAGGATTCAACAAAGTTCATAGAAATATCCCAAATATCCATATGACAGTCGTAATAGCCACCTTCACGTCCAATGTGCGCAACCGCCGGATTCGTTCCAAGATGAACACGCGGTTGCCCAAGACTGTGAAGGAGCTCTACACGCTGGTGGTTAAGTGTGCTTGGATGGAGGAGGTAAGGAAGTTGATTGGAGAGGACAATTGCATCAATGTTGATTCAGAGGATGATGATGAATCAACCAGTCGGAAAAAAGCAAGAAGCACATTAAGAAGCGGAGAGATAAGGTAGTGATGACTGTCGAAGGATTGGGTTCGCCTAGTACCAGCAAGAAGGCCAAAGCTGAGGCCCCCGGCAAGGAAGCTGTCGTGTGCACTGACTGCCGGGAAGTCACTACTGCCGAGAAAGCCGGGAAAGGTGATGGGTCGTATTGGAAAATTCATCAGACCAAGGTCCATGACCTTCAAGAGTGTCATAAGGTTGAGCAGCTTGTCAAGAGACAGAGAGTAGAGTATGAGAAGCATGATAAGGAAAAGGGTCAGAATGTTGCTGGCGGTAAGGGACGAGGTGGTGAAGTAAATCGCCCCGGCAAACCCCTTCTGAACCAAGGAAAGCCCGCATGAGGTAGAGAAACGGGAGTCTGTGATGATGAGGATGATGGAGGGGATGGAGAGGATACTGATACGTCTATTTTGCATCATGCTTTATGTTGATATATATTGCACTATGGGCTGTTATTACACGTTATGTCACAATACTTATGCCTTTTCTATCTTATTTTACAAGGTTTAAATGAAGAGGGAGAATGCCGGTAGCTGGAATTCTGGGCTGGAAAAGGAGCAAACATTGGAAACCTATTCTGTACAACTCAAAAAGCCCCGAAACTCCACGGGACACCGTTTTAGAAAATAAAAAAAAATATCTGGCGAAAGAGATTCACCAGGGGGCCCACCACCTGTCCACGAGGGTGGGGGGCGCCCCCCCATCTCTGGGCGTGCGCCCCTGCCTCGTGGGCCACCAGGTGACCCCCCGATGCCCATCTTCTCCTATATGAGGTGTTTTGACCTGAAAAAAAATCATAAGGAGGCTTTCAGGACCAGACGCCGCCGTCTCCAGGTGGAACCTTGGCGGAAACCAATCTAGGGCTTCGGTAGAGCTATTCTACCGGGGATACTTCCTCCGAGAGGGGGAAATCATCACCACCGTCATCACAAATAACTCTCCCATCTTGGGGAGGGTTATCTTCATCAACATCTTCACCAGCACCATCTCCTCTCAAACCCTAGTTCATCTCTTGTATCCAATCTTTGTATCCAAACCTCAGATTGGTACCTGTGGGTTGCTAGTAGTGTTGATTACTCCTAGTAGTCGATGCTAGTTGGTTTACTTGGTGGAAGATCATATGTTCAGATCCATTATGCATATTAATACCCCTCTGATCATGAACAATATTATGTCTAGTGAGTAGTTACTTTTGTTCCTGAGGACATGGGAGAAGTCTTGCTATAAGTAGTCATGTAAATTTGGTATTCGTTCGATATTTTGATGAGATGTATCATGCTATCGTCAAGCTAGTTTATGCGTTGCTTCGTAAGGGGCTGATTTGGATCCACTTGTTTCATGCTATGGTTAGGTTTACCTTTATACTTCTTTTGTACTTGCAGACGCTTGCAATAGAGGTTAATCATAAGTGGGAGGCTTGTCCAATTAAGAACAGCACCCAAGCACCGGTCCACCCACATACCAAATTATCAAAGTACCGAACGCAAATCATATGAACGTGATGAAAACTAGCTTGTCGATAATTCCCATGTGTCCTCGGGAGCGTTTTCCTTCACATAAGAGTTTGTCCAGGCTTGTCCTTTGCTACAAAAAGGATTGGGCCATCTTTCTGCACCTTATTTACTTTTACTATTTGTCACTTGCTACCAATTACCTTATCAAAAAACTATCTGTTACCGATAATTTCAGTGCTTGCAGAAAATACCTTACTGAAAACTGCCTATCATTTCCTTCTGCTCCTCGTTGGGTTCGACACTGTTACTTATCGAAAGAAATACGATAGACCCCCTACACTTGTGGATCATCAAGACTATTTTCTGGTACTGTTGCTGGGGAGTGAAGCGCCTTTGGTAAGTGGAATTTGTTAAGGAAAAATTTATATACTGTGCTGAAATTTACTGTCCCTTGTTACTATGGCTCATCATCCTTTGAGGGGCTTGTTCGGGGTATCTTCACCCCGACCAGAAGAGCAGAGATTTGCTCCTCAACCTACTGAGCCTACTGAAAATGTTTGCTTTGATATTCCTTCGGGTATGATAGAGAAACTGCTAGATAATGCTTTTACAGGAGATGGAACACTGCATCCCGATTTACACCTAATCTATGTGGATGAAGTTTGTGGATTATTTAAGCTTGCAGGTATGCCCGAGGATGTTATCAAGAAGAAGGTCTTCCCTTTATCTTTGAAGGGAGACGCATTGACATGGTTTAGGCTATGTGATGATATTGGATCATGGAACTATAATCGGCTGAAGTTGCAATTTCATCAGAAGTTCTACCCTATGCATCAAGTTCATCGTGATCGTAACTATATATATAATTTTTGGCCTCGGAAGGAGAAGGCATCGCTCAAGCTTGGGGGAGGCTTAAGTCAATGTTATATTCATGACCCAATCATGAGCTCTCAAGAAAAATGATAATTCGAAATTTTTATGCTCGGCTTTCTCTCAATAACCGCACCATGCTCGATAATTCTTGTTCTGGTTCTTTTTATGATGAAGACTGTTGAATTCAAATGGGATTTATTGCAAAGAATTAAATGCAGCTCTAAAGATTGGGATCTCGATGAAGGTAAGGAGTCAGGTATGACCCCTAGGTTTGATTGTGTTAAAGCTTTTATGGATACCGATGTTTTCCGTTAGTTTAGAACTGAATATGGACTTGACTCTGACATAGTAGCTTCTTTTTGTGAATCATTTGCTACTCATGTTAATCTTCCCAACGAGAAGTGGTTTAAATACCATCCTCCCATTGAAGTAAAAGTAGTTGAACATGTTAAAGTTGAAGAAAAGACTATCACTTATAATGTTGATCCTATTGTTCCTACTGCTTATATTGAGAAACCACCTTTCCCTGTTAGAATAAAGGATCATGCTAAAGCTTCAACTATGGTTCGTAAGAGTAGTACTAGAACACCTACACCCTTTGAGCAAATTAAAGTTGAACCTAGTGTTGCTATGGTTAAAGATCTCCTGGTAGAAAATTTAGATGGACATTTTATTTACCTCCAAGAGGAAGCTGCTAGAATAACCAAACCCGATGCTAGGAATAAACATAGACCTGTTGTAGGCTTGCCTGTTATTTCTGTTAAAATAGGAGATCATTCCTATCATGGTTTATGTGACGTAGGTGCTAGTGCGAGCGTAATACCCATTTCATTATATGATGAGATTATGCATGATATTGCACCCGCTGAGCTAGAAGGTATTGATATCACTATTAAGCTTGCTAATAGAGACACTATTTCACCAATTGGGATTGTTAGAGATGTTGAAGTCTTGTGTGGGAAAGTTAAATACCCTGCTGATTTTCTTGTTCTTGGTTCCCCACAAGATGATTTTTGTCCCATCATATTTGGTTGACCCTTCTTGAATACTGTTAATGCTAAGATAGACTGCGTGAAAGATATTGTTACTGTTGGTTTAGGGGATATGTCTCATGATTTTAACTTTGCTAAATTTCGTAGACAACCCCATGAAAAAGAATTACCTAGTAAGGATGAAATTATTGGTCTTGCTTCTATTGATGTGCCTCCAAGCGATCCTTTAGAACAATATCTGCTAGACCATCAAAATGATATGTATATGAATGTGAGAAGGGAAATAGATGAAATATTCTTTAAGTAGGGACCCATATAGAAAAACAACTTGCTTGTTGAAATCCTAGGGGATCCTCCTCCACCCAAGGTGATCCCGTGTTTGAACTTAAACCTTTACCTGATAATCTTAAATATGTTTATCTTGATTAAAAGAAGATATATCCTGTTATTATCAGTGCTAACCTTCCAGAGCAGGAAGAAGAAAAATTATTAAAAACTCTAAAGAAGCACCGTGCTGCTATTGGATATACTCTGGAAGATCTTAAGGGCATTAGTGCCACTTTATGCCAACAAAAGATAAAATTGGAAGAGGATGCTAAACCGGTTATTGATCATCAACGACGGTTAAATCCTAAGATGAAAGAAGTGGTAAGGAAGGAAATACTAAAGCTTCAAGAGGCATGTATAATCTATCCAGTTTCTGATAGCCAGTGGGTAAGTCATGTCCATTGTGTCCCTAAGATGGGAGGTATGACTGTTGTTCCTAATGATAAAGATGAATAGATCCCGCAAAGAATTGTTATAGGTTATAGGATGGTAACTGATTTCCGCAAATTAAATAAAGCCACTAAGAAAGATCATTACCCTTTGCCTTTTATTGATCAAATGCTTGAAAGGTTATCCAAACATACTCATTTTTGCTTTCTAGATGGTTATTCTGGTTTCTCTCAAATACCTGTGTCAAAAGGGGTTCAAGAAAAGACCACTTTTACTTGTCCTTTCGGTACCTTTGCTTATAGACGTATGCCTTTTGGTTTATGTAATGCACCTGCTACCTTTCAAAGATGCATGATGGCTATATTCTCTGATTTTTGTGAAAAGATTGTTGAGGTTTTCATGGATGATTTCTCCGTTTACGGAACTTCTTTTGATGATTGCTTGAGCAACCTTTATCGAGTTTTGCAGAGATGTGAAGACACTAATCTTGTCTTGAATTGGGAGAAATGCAACTTTATGGTTAATGAAGGCATTGTCTTGGGACATAAAATTTCTGAAAGAGGTATTGAAGTTGACAAGGCTAAGGTTGTTGCTATTGAAAAGATGCCGTGTCCCAAGGACATCAAAGGTATACGCTGTTTCCTTGGTCATGTCGGGTTATATAGGAGGATCATTAAGGACTTGTCCAAAATCTCCAGGCCTCTGACTAATCTCTTACAAAAAGATGTTCCTTTTGTTTTTGATGATGATTGTTTAGAAGCATTTGAAATACATAAGGAAGCATTGATCTCTGCACCTATTGTCCAGCCTCCTGACTGGAATTTACCCTTTGAGATTATGTGCGGTGCTAGTGATTATGTTGTAGGTGTTGTTTTAGGACAAAGAGTTGATAATAAATTGAATGTTATCCAATATGCTAGTAAAACTCTAGACAGTTCCGAGAGAAATTATGCTACTACTGAGAAGGAATTTTTAGCAGTTGTATTTGCTAGTGATAAGTTTAGACCCTATATTATTGATTCTAAAGTAACTATTCACACTGATCATGCTGCTATCAAATACCTTATGGAAAAGAAAGATGCTTAACCTAGACTTATTAGATGGGTTCTCTTGCTGCAAGAATTTGACTTGTATATTATTGATAGAAAGGGAGCTGAGAACCCCGTAGCAGATACCTTGGGCTAGAGAATATACTTGATGACCCATAACCTATTGATGATAGCTTTCCTGATGAACCATTAGCTGTCATAAATACTTCTCGTACTGCTCCATGGTATGCTGATTATGCTAATTGCATTGTCGCTAAGTTTATACCTCCTAGCTTCACATACCAGCAAAAGAAAAAGTTTTTCTATGATTTGAGGCATTACTTCTGGGATGACCCACATCTCTATAAAGAAGGAGTAGATGGTATTATTAGACGTTGTGTACCTAAGCATGAACAGGAACGGATCCTACGCAAGTGCCACTCAGAAGTTTATGGAGGACACCATGCTGGAGATAGAACTGCACATAAGGTATTGCAATCTGGTTTTTATTGGCCTACTCTCTTCAAGGATGCTCGTAAGTTTGTCTTACCTTGTGATGAATGTCAAAGAATTGGCAATATCAGTAAACATCAAGAAATGCCTATGAATTATTCACTTGTTATTAAACCATTTGATGTTTGGGGCTTTGATTATATGGGACCGTTTCCTTCCTCTAATGGGTACACACATATTTTAGTTGCTGTTGATTACGTTACTAAGTGGGTAGAAGCTATTCCAATTAGTAGTGCTGATCACAACACCTCTATTAAGATGCTTAAAGAAGTTATTTTCCTGAGGTTTTGGAGTACCTAGATACTTAATGACTGATGGGGGGTGACACTTTATTCATGGTGCTTTCCGTAAAATGCTTGCTAAGTATGATGTTAACCATAGAATTGCATCCCCTTATCACCCTCAGACTAGTGGTCAAGTAGAACTAAGTAATAGAGAGCTTAAATTAATTTTGCAAAAGACAGTTAATAGGTCTAGAAAGAATTGGTCCAAGAAACTTGATGATGCATTATGGGCCTATAGAACGGGATACAAAAATCCGATGGGTATGCCTCCATATAAGATGGTTTATGGAAAAGCTTGTCACTTACCTCTTGAGCTAGAACATAAGGCATATTGGGCTATCAAAGAGCTCAATTATGATTTCAAACTTGCCGGTGAGAAGAGGCTGTTTGACATTAGCTCTCTTGATGAATTGAGAACCAAGGCCTATGAGAGTGCCAAGCTGTTTAAAGAAAAAGTTAAAAGATGGCATGACAAAAGGATACAAAAGCGTGATTTTAACGTAGGTGATTATGTCTTGCTATACAACTCTCGTTTAAGATTTTTTTGCAGGAAAACTTCTCTCATAAAATTCAACAACTTCGAAGGCACGAATCCGAAGGTGGTGAACGGTGAAAGAATCAAACATTATATCTCAGGTAATCATATAAATGTTGAAACCAATGTTGTTGAAACCGTAACCTCGGAGGAATACATAAGGGACACTTTCTAGAACGATTCAGATCCGGAAAAGGAAGAGGTATGTGGTACAGTAAGTAAACCGACTCCATAACAGTTCTAATGGCAATTTTTCATCATTTTGGAATATTTAGAAAAATAGAAAAATAAGTGGCAGTCTGGAAGAGACACGAGGCGTCCACGAGGGTGGAGGGCGCGCCCCCTTCCCCTGGGTGCGCCCCTGCCTCGTGGGCACCTCGTTTGCCTCCCGGACTTCGATTTCTTGTATGTTACTCCTTTTGGTCGGTAAAAAAATCATTATATATTCTCCCGAAGAATATATTCTCCCGAAGGTTTTGACCACCGTATCACACCAAAATCCTCTGTTTTTGTTTCGAGCTGTTTCTGTCGCAGATAAGAGCAACATGTCGTCCTGGGATTCAGAGGGAGAAAGCTATGTGGCTGATCTCCTTGCTGACCCAAAGGTCTATGGGGACTAGGAGCATTATGGTTGGACCACGGAGGTAGAAGATGACCATGATCCCAAGGGAAAGGATTGGACCAGCTCAGATGAAGACGAAGTCCCACTACCTCAACCTGGGACATGCATGTGGAGTTCAAGAAGTCAAGCCTCCCCAACAGAGCAAAGAAACATAAAATCAAGTTTATCCCTTTTCGCCTCTTGCAGGAAAACAAGCAGGAACTATGCAAGAAGATATTAAACCTCAAGCAGGAAATCAATGACCTAAGGGAGCAAAATTCTATCCTTAAGAGCAACTTAAGGAACACGCCAACTCCATCATCACCACCTTCGAGGAAGGAGACATAATCATATGGGTATGGGCACTCCCCTTGGCAACTGCCAAGCTTGGGGGAGTTGCCCCGGTATCGTATCACCATCACACTCCTAGCTTTACCGTTTTTCTTAGTTCGATCCTTTTGGTAGTATCTTGATCTAGTAGAATAAAGTTAGCATGATCTAGTTGTGAGCTTTTCCTTTATGATCTTTACCTTTGTAATCGAGTCCGTGATCTATATAATAAAGATTAGTGTTGAGTCAAGGGCTTGATTTCCTCACTTTTATCATGATAGAATAAAAGAAAATATAAAAAGTATCAAAGAGATCATATTGATCTTATGGGAAGTAATGACTTCACATATAAAGAGTGTGATGAATAAAAGTTGTTGAGAGTTGCCTAACATGGTTTTTGTCATCGTTGCAATTAATAGGAAGTAATAAAGAAAGAGAGGTTTCACATACAAATATACTATCTTGGACATCTTTTATGATTGTGAGAACTCATTAAAATTTGACATGCTAAAGAGTTGATGTTGGACATGGAAGACAACATAATGGGTTATGTTTTCTTATATATAAAATAAAGTATATTGTCATGGATCATCCAACATGTTGAGCTTGCCTTTCCCCCTCATGCTAGCCAAAACTCCTTGCACCAAGTAGAGATACTACTTGTGCTTCCATACATCCTTAAACAAAGTTTTGCCATGAGAGTCCACCATACCTACCTATGCATTGAGTAAGATCCTTTAAGTAAGTTGTCATGTATGCAAACTCTCTAAAATATGTATGATTTATTAGGGTGGAGGAAATAAGCTTTATACGATCTTGTGATATGGAAGTAATAAGAGCGACGGAATGCATAATAAAGGTCCTTATCACAAGTGGCAATATAAAGTGATGTTCTTTTGCGCTAAGACTTTGTGCATCCAACCATAAAAGCACATGACAACCTCTGCTTCCCTCTGCGAAGGGCCTATCTATTATTCTTTCCTTATAAGAGTCAAGGTGAAAATCACCTTTCCTTTTTACGTTTTATCTTTTGGCAAGCACATTATGTTGGAAAGATCCTGACATATATACCCAACTAGATGTAAGTTATCATGGTCTATTACTGTTGACATTACGCTTGAGATAAAAGGTTGGGAGGCAATACAATAAGCCCCTATCGTTCTCTGTGTCCGATTAAAACTGAGTGTGAGAAATTATGAAAGACTATATGATAGTTGAGTATGTAGGCTTGCTGAAAAGCTCTTATGTTGATTCTTTCCGATGTTACGATAAATTGCAATTGCTTCAATGAATGAGATCAAAGTTTGTTGGTTTTCAATGAAGTTTCTGATTCATACTTGACATTGTGAATGAATTATTACTTTAGCATAAGAATCATATGACAATATATATGTGTTGCTGTTATGACAATGATCATGATGCCCTCATGTCCGTATTTTGTTTTTATCGACACCTCTATCTCTAAACATGTGGACATATTTTTCGATTTCGGCTTTCGCTTGAGGACAAGCGAGGTCTAAGCTCGGGGGAGTTGATATGTCCATTTTGCATCATGCTTTTATGTTGATATTTATTGCACTATGGGCTATTATTACACATCATGTCACAATACTTATGCCTTTTCTCTCTTATTTTACAAGGTTTACATGAGAGCGACAATGCCGGCAGTTGGAATTCTGGGCTGGAAAAGGAGCAAACATTGGAAACCTATTCTGCACAACTCAAAAAGCTTCGAAACTCCATGGGATATCGTTTCAGAAAATATAAAAAATATCTGGCGAAAGAAATTTACCAGGGGGGCCACCATCTGTCCACGAGGGTGGGGGCGCGCCCCCCTCTCTGGGCGCGCCCCCTGCCACGTGGCCCACCCTGTGACCCCCCGATGCCCATGTTCTCCTATATGAGGTGTTTTGACCTGGAAAAAATCAGAAGGAGGCTTTCGGGACCAGACGCCGCCGTCTCGAGGCGGAAACCAATCTAGGGCTTCAGCAGAGCTGTTCTGCCGGGGATACTTCCCTCCGGGAGGGGGAAATCATCACCGCCGTCATCACAAACAACTGTCCCATCTTGGGGAGGGTTATCTTTATCAACATCTTCGCCAACACCATCTCCTCTCAAACCCTTGTTCATCTCTTGTATCCAATCTTTGTATCCAAACCTCAGATTGGTACCTGTGGGTTGCTAGTAGTGTTGATTACTCCATGTAGTTGATGCTAGTTGGTTTACTTGGTGGAAGATCATATGTTAAGATCCATTATGCATATTAATACCCCTCTGATCATGAACAATATTATGTCTTGTGAATAGTTACTTTTGTTCCTGAGGACATGGGAGATGTCTTGCTATAAGTAGTCATGTAAATTTGGTATTCGTTCGATATTTTGATGAGATGTATGTTGTCTCTCCACTAGTGGTGTCATGTGAACGTTGACTACATGAAACTTCACCATTATTTGGGCCTAGAGGAAGGCATTGGGAAGTAATAAGTCGATGATGGGTTGCTAGAGTGACATAAGCTTAAACCCTAGTTTATGCGTTGCTTTGTAAGGGGCTGATTTGGATCCACTTGTTTCATGCTATGGTTAGGTTTACCTTTATACTTCTTTTTTAGTTGCAGACACTTGTAATAGAGGTTAATCATAAGTGGGAGGCTTGTCCAAGTAAGGACAGCACCCAAGCACCGGTCCACCCACATACCATATTATCAAAGTACCGAACGCGAATCATATGAACGTGATGAAAACTAGCTTGATGATAATTCCCATGTGTCCTCGGGAGCATTTTCCTTCACATAAGAGTTTGTCCAGGCTTGTCCTTTGCTACAAAAAGGATTGGGCCATCTTGCTGCACCTTATTTACTTTTACTATTTGTCACTTGCTACCAATTACCTTATCACAAAACTATCTGTTACCGATAATTTTAGTGCTTGCAGAAAATACCTTATTGAAAACTGCCTATCATTTCCTTCTGCTCCTCGCTGGGTTCGACACTCTTACTTATCTAAGGGACTACGATTGATCCCCTACACTTGTGGGTCATCAGATACCAATGAGCAAGAGTTTCAGAACGCCACCGACGCCATGTGCATTGATGGAGGTGCATCTCTGCATGCCTCTCACCGTCAACTCAAGCGGTGGGCACGAGAAGTCAATGCCAGGGAGCCAACGCCAGAGGCGTGGAAGCCGCTCAAATGGTCCCGTGCGCCCATCATCTTTGACGAGGAGTTTCATCCTAGTTGTACCACCACGGTAGGATGCTTGCCATTGTTGGTCTCCCCAACAATTCGCAACCTCATGGTCACAAATATGTTGGTGGACGGCGGGACCGGGTTGAATCTGATTTCCACAGCAGTTATTAGGAAGCTTCAGATAGTATAGGAAGAGCTAGAGGTTGCCGGAACGTTTCAAGGAGTTTATCCCGACAGGAGTCATCCTAAGGGAAAGATCATGTTGCTCGTAATGTTTGGAGGAGAATTGAACTACCGGACTGAGAGGATTGTGTTTGATGTGGTTGATCTCCCCCTATCGTACAACGGCATTCTTGGACGCCCGACACTGGCCAAATTCATGGCGACATCCCACTATGCCTACAACACCTTCAAGATGACCGGGCCACTGGGAGTTATCACTATCCCATCAGATGTGAAGGATGCAATCATTTGTGTGGACAAGATGTACCGGGACGCAGTCGCAGCAGAGGCAGCGGCAACGGCAGTTCCCGCCAACGAAAGTAAAGGAAAGAAGAAGGATTGTAGGACCTCCGGCAAAGAGTCCGAGAAGCGTGCCCCCACTGAGCGCACGACACATGTTGACGACCTGCCGGAGTGTTCCCACTGCAAGAGACCCACGATCACTACACCCCAAGTAAAGAAGGTCCCGGTAGGGCTGGCTGGCGTTGATAGTACTTTCCCTATCAGCACCACCGTCGATGACAAATAGGAAAGCACACTCGTTGCCTTCCTGCGGGCGAATATCGATGTGTTTGCCTCGCAACCATCTGATATCCCCGGTGTTCCCAGGGAGGTAATCGGGCACCACCTTGCTGTCTGCACACATGCCTGACCTGTCAAGCAGAAAGTCCAGAAGCAGGCCCTGGAGAGACAGCAGTTCATTGCAGAAGAGATCAAGAAACTTGAGGCGGCTGGTTTGGTCAGAGGAGTGCTACATCCAACGTGGTTGGCAAATCCAGTGGTAGTCCAGAAGACTAACGGGAAGTGGAGGCTTTGCATATATTTCACATATCTCAACAAGGCTTGCCCGAAGGACCCGTTTCCCTTGCCGCGTATAGATCAGATTGTGGATTCCACTTCAGGTTGTGATTTACTCTCCTTTCTAGATGCATACTCTGGGTATCACCAAATCTTCATGTCCAAGGAAGATGAAGAGAAGACGTCGTTCATCACTCCATGTGGTACGTCCTGATGACCCACAAGTATAGGGGATCAGTTGTAGCCTCTTTCGATAAGTAAGAGTGTCGAACCCAACGAGTAGCTAAAGGTAGAACAAATATTCCCTCAAGTTCTATCGACCACCAATACAACTCTACGCACGCTTGACGTTCGCTTTACCTAGAATAAGTATAAAACTAGAAGGACTTTGTAGGTGTAACATGATATGTTTGCAAGAATATAAAGAGCATGTAAATAAAAACTAGGGGCTATTTAGGTCAAGAAGCAATAAAGTTAGTATAGCGAGTGTGGAAAAGTGGTGGTAGGAGTTGCGAAATTGTCCCTAAGCAATTGACTACGTTACTAGACCGATAGCAAGTTTTATGTGGGACAAGCCACTGCTAGCATGTCATCCCTGACTTGGAATTCTATGCACTTATGATTGGAAATATTAGCAAGCATCCGCAACTACTAACATTCATTAAGGTAAAACCCATCCATAGCATTAAGATATATTGATCCCCCTTCAATCCCGTATGCATCAATTTCTATGCTAGGTTGAAGCTTCTGTCACTCTTGCCCTCCAATATGAAGTCGGGAAGGACATGTGAATACATGATGGATGTGTGAAAGATCTTGGCAAACCAAGTATGCCACTGGATAGTTTGAAAGACTTTGGTCGAAATCAATATAATGATCATTGGAATCGGATGCACGGTTTGCAAATGGCAAACAAAACAAGATGCAATGCAAAACTAAAATTAACAGCAACATGACAACTTTGGAGCAAAGTTTAATTATGCTACATCACCCAAACATGATGAAAAAGGCATGGATGTGAAGTAGACATGATTCTCAACAAGTATGGACTCAGATCACACCCAAAAAACTTGCTGGAACACAATTAAACTAGCATGGCAAGATTCAATAAGTTAACAGATTTTCAGACTTTGTGAAATTACTAGGCATGCAACCAGGAACGATATGTTGCTGACTTTGGTGGCACACAACATCAAGCAAAACAATTGTAACAAGCATGAAAATTACATGAGCATGAAGAATACATACTATATTTCCAATTCATCCAAAGAAACAATTCATTCCATGCAAGGGTTGCTTAACATGAGCTTTGCCAAAATGAATGTTCTGTTAACAGGCTGACAGTTCAGATGTCAAGCATTTTGAGAGCAAGATAACAACAAGTTACAACAGGGCATATATGCAAACAAAGGCATGGATTTATAGACAAATACATGGACATCAAGACATGCTCACTAGTTATTCCAAATCATGCATGGAAAATATCGTGGCATCAAGCTTACATGGCCACATGTTATAACAGATTCCAGACATAGCAGTTTTTCACTAAGTGTAAAAATAACAACATTTACATGGCTTGTTCAAGTCACCACAGAGCACAACATGAAAAACCAAATGCACCAATTCAAAGATAACATGATTATGCTCCTAAAACATGTTGACATGTGGCTCAAAACAAAATCACACAAAAAGCTACGAAAAAGACAAATCATCAAGTTATAACAATGTCAGCAACTTAACAACATCAAGTACTTTTGTAATAGGGATAATCATGGCATAATGCAACCTAACATGTATGCAAATGCATCCATCATGAAGATCATCACCAGACGAACATCTTTACATATCCTACACTCTATTTGGACCAACATGCACAAAGATACGACCTCACAAACATGCTAACATATTGTTGACAGACAACTAGAGCTGACCAGTAACATCATATAGCAGTTTTACAATGAAGATTAAGACATCTAGATGGACCCTAACATGCACAAAACTCATGCCAACATGTAGAGCACTTCGAGACGAACATTTCCATATATCATACACGCAATTCAGAGCTACGAGCACGGAGATATGACATGATGAAGGAGGCAACAAAATAACACAGATCTGGGACTTAGTGAAATTTACCCCCCGTGAAAGTCAATGGGACGAGGAGATGCGGGACGAGGAGATCCGGGCAGACGGAGGCGTTTGGATGGAAGGAGTGGTGGATCTAATCCCGCCTAGATCAGATCCGACCGGAGTTGACCGAAGACGACGCGGCGGCTGGCGGTGGCGAGGACGAACAGCGACGGCCAGAGCTTGACGGCGACGGTGGTGAAGCGGCGGCCGGCGGGGTAGACGCGGAGGCGGCGGCGATCGTCGGCGGGAGGCGGCGCGTCGGTGTAGACGCGCGGCGAGGCGGCGCCGGCGGGTGGGCGTCGGGGGCGAGGCGGCCCGCGGCCGGCGGCGGCAGGGCGGCTCGCGCGGAGCCGGGGCGGCGGCCGCGCGGTAGGAGGCGGAGGCGGCAGCGATTCTGGCTGGCGGGCCGGCTATGGGCCCCATGGGCCCGCGCGGTAGCGGCGTGGATCCGGTGCGGGGGCGCGCGGCGTGTCCGCCATGTACGGACACGTCCGCCCGACATGGATTTCGAGGCGACGGGGGAGGAAGAATGTGGCTAGGGTTTTTTCCAATTTTGGACGGGGTCGACGTTTTATAGATAGAGGGAGCTAGGAGAGTCCAAATGAGGTGCGGTTTTCTCCCACAGGATCATGATCCAACGGCGAAGAGCATGTAGGGGGTTTAGATGGGCTAGTGGGATGTTGTGGAGGGGTGCTGGGCAAAAAGAGATAGGGCTTCTGGCGAGGTACGCATTTAACCGTTGGGGCATCAAACGACCTCCAAATGGAAGGAAATTTGACAAGCGGTCTACCGGTGATATAGCAAGACCACTCGACAACTCTTGGCCCATTCCGAGGATGTTTTTATCCTGCTCATGAAACAAAGACTAGAGAGGTGCGACGGGTGTCGTGTGAGAGAGTCGGAATCCGAAATGGACAACGGAGAGGACGTAGATGATGCAACTAGACACGGATGGAAGTGAGACTATGCCAATGCAATGCACATGATGAAAATGACATGGTGATATGCCATGCTCAAAGGAAAAACACAGAAACCCGAAATGAAGGAGGAGCCCAGAATGGAATTGATTAAGTCAACAATCAATATATTGCCATAAATGGAATTGTTACAAGTGGGGCGTTACACTGCCGCCGTCGGAATTAGTTTTTTTCTTGGGTTTATTATTGTATCTCGATCATGTGAATATAAATTCGCAGTATGACTGAATGAAAGATATGGTTTGAGCGAACTTGCATTTTCTCTCTCTTAATGTACAGACTTATCAAACGATTTTCTTTTGAAAAAAACGTCAACGGTTTTTAAATAGAAAACACTCATCGCAAACATTTTAGTCAGAACACCCGTATGCAAACCAACAACTTCCCCAGCAATCCAAGGGAAAATGTGCCGAGCAAGATTTGTGCAGCTCTTGATCGCAAAAGTTTTAGATAGAACACTCGTATGCAAAGTGAGAGCAAGATTTGTTCATCTCTTCAACACAAACGGTTCTTTTGGATGACCCATGTGCAACCACTTATAAACAATTTGGTATGATTTGCATCTGTCATATTGGGTATGTTGCCATTTGTCAAACTGGAAAGATTGACATTTGTTGATCTAGTAACATTGCCATTTGTCAACCTTGTAACACTATGATTTGTCAAAATATGAAGCTAAAAATCAGTAGAAGTATCTAATTTTTGCAACTAAAATTCAGTAATTAAGCATAGTTTCATTCATAGATTAAGCAGTCGTTCTTTATGCAAACAATTCAACTCGACAGCTGAATCGACCAAACTTTTCACCAATTGTTGCCAACCACGTACTGAAATAGCTTGTTCTACTTTATATACTAGCTAATTTTAAGTACGTTGTACAGTTCCACCACATATATAGTCAGATAAACTGAAGAAAATAGCCCCTAAATACAACTACGACTACGGAGGGGCTTTGTACTACTTCCGGCAGCCTCTCCTCTGCCAAGCGCGCTCAGTAAGAGGCAAAGGAGGAGGAGCCTACTGACGAGCTGGACAACTGCAATACGGTGCCTGCCGCTGCTGCACCTTCAGCGACACTCACCTCGAACGCCCTCTGCCGCTCCAGATGATCCCTCTCGAAGCGGTGGTTCTCCTTGTAGATCTCCTGATTCCTCGCCTCTGAGTCGACATGTTGTCGGGGAAACTGATCCACGAGCACCTATGGGACCGGCGGACCAAGTCCCTTTCGGTTCGGCGGGGGCGGAGATCGCACGAAGAGCGGATCGAGGCGAAGCACACGAGAAGTTTACCCAGGTTCGGGCCGCACGGATGCGTAAAACCCTACTCCTGCTTTGTGGTTTGTATTGAGTTCTTGCTCGGGAGCGCCGAGTGCTACAGTACACACCAGCAGCTAACGAGACCGAGCGTGGGAGTGTTCTTCTGTCCTCCTCCCCCTCTCTACGTTGAGCATGGGCCTCCTTTTATATGCTCAAGGGGTCACCGACAGGTGGCAACGTAGACAAGGGTAAAAATGGAAAGGTGTTGCGGTTGGTACAACTACCTGTACAGTGTATCATACCTAACTCTGACGGCAGGGGACAAAGGCATTGAATGCCCGTCTGCGTCGCCCAAATAGTGCAAAAGGGACCGTCAGGGACGCCACCGCTCGCCACGATGGCAATCTTGTCACCACCGCTTGCCACCGCGCACCGCTGGCTGCACAGCCTCCCGCCACGTACGCCTGGAAGGGTCCTGGAGCGACACGTTGGTGGGTGTGCTGGAGCGCGGGTACATAGTGGAAGCTTGCCGCGGCAAGCGCCTTGCCGCGGTCGTTGTCTTGTCGCGTCCGGGAGCTTGCCGCTCACCGAGCCTTGCCGGGACGCGTGGCGCGTCGCGGCAAGTTCCTTGAGATGCCTTGGTTGGTCTTCCCGGCAAGCTCCTCTTGCCGGGGTCTTGTCTCTTTGGCTTGAATACTTTGTTCTTGAATGGCTCCAAAGGAACCACGGAGGACCTTGGCGGTCACCCGGCAAGCCATGCCGCGGGATGCTGCGACTGCCCGTGTACAAGTTCGGGATACTAGGGTACCCCTACTCTAGTACACCGACAGGAGCCCCCGGGCCTGGGCCATACATGGTGCCGAGCGCTGTTGGGCCAGGCCCAAAACAGGGCCCGGGCACGCGCGGCCTGGGTTACGCCGTATCTTTCTCCGTATCCACCGCGCCCTCCCCGAACGACACGCGTTGAATGCAGCGTCGTGGGAGAGATCGTGGGTGGATTCTTTATTCGGAAAGGCGGGACGTCCGCCCCCTCCCTCCTTATAAGCAGGGGAAACAGGGGCAGTTCGCCCATTCGCCAGTTGCTACCCCAATCTCGGAAATCTCTTCCGCCGCTCCCCATTCTTCCCAAAGCTGAAAGAGAGCAGCGCCCTGCCCCCCATCGCCACCAGCACCACCAACGCCGTCGACCTCCCTCACCACTTCCGCCATGGCTCCGAAAGCCGGCACGGGGAATGTTGTGATGTCGACCGAGGCGCAGCGGCTCGCGGCGCTGCGAAAGGAGCGGGCAATCTCCCCCCCCCCCAAGCTCGCCGCGAGGGAGCTGAGGGAGTATTACTACCTCTTCTGGTCGACGGAGGCGCGGGCGCATCCGCGCACGAAGGTACTTCCAGCCGTCGCTTGGAAAATGGCTCCGAATGGATATCCATTCTTCGCCTTGTTCTTCTACTGTGGGCTCTGCCCGCCTTTCTCTGAGTTCTTCTGCGATATTATGAACACCTACGGGTTCCGCCTCCTTGACTTCACCCCCAATGCTGTTCTGACCATGGCAGTTTTCGCACATCTCTGCGAAAACTTTGTGGAGTCTATCCAAATGTAGCCCTTTTTCGCCACTTCTTTATGCCTCGAGTTGAGAGAGGAGAGCCTTTATCCGACGGAATCGCCTGGATCTCGTGAGCCAGCAAGAAGGACGCTTATCTGGAGGGAGAGCTCCGCGGCAAGTGGGAGGAATGGAGGGCAGACTGGTGCTGGATTGTCGAGGAGAACCCGCAGCCGTTTACCGCCCGGAGCCAAACCCCAGTAGCGCGCGGCAGCGATTGGAGCAGCGTGGCCCCGGAAGACGATAGGCTGAAGATCGCCGTCACCCGGATCCAACGCCTCATGCTTGCCGGGCTCACTGTAGGCGCTGTTGGCGCAGATTTTGCTAGCCGCCGCATCGCCCCCCTGCAGGAGAGGAGGAGACCCGCCTGGGAGTTCAAGAATGCGGCGGATATCATGAGGCTGCATCCGAGCCTCAACTTCAACTTCAATGTTCTGGAGCTCAACGCGATGCTCCAGGAGCTGTTCAAGTACGACCCTCAACATCCCGAAGTTTTCAGGTTGCCGAAGGGTGTCGTTCCGCTGTGCAACAACTCCGCGCTCGACCGCATCCGTGCAATGATGCCGCTGTGCGATTCGCATGGAATTGTCCCAACTTGGCAAGAGCCTGCAGACGAGGTCATGCAGGAGTTCTTCGACGGCTTGGTAGAAGTGCCGGTCCGCTCCGACGAAAAGAAAAGCCTTACTCGCGACACCACCGAGGCGGAGATGAAACGCATCGCCACCAGGCTGGAAGAGGCGGCGGCAGCCGCAGCCGCGGGCGAGTTTGGATTCACCGTGGAGGAGGCAGAGGCAGCGGAGGCGGCAAGCCTTGCCGAGCGAGAGGGGCTTGCCAGCGAGGAAGAGCTTGCCGGGCATGGCGTCGAGTCGAGCGAGCCCGCCGAGGATACGAGCGGCTCGCTGGAGATCAACTCCTCTTCCTCCTCATCTTCAGGCAGCTCGCCGCAAGCAGAGCCCCCAACTCCACCAAGAAGGCGTCTCCGCAAGGCCGGGGACGTAGCGGAGCGGCAGGCGAGTCGACAGCCGCCGCGCCGCGCGACACGCTCCACCGCGGCAAGCACTGTTGCCGCGGGAGCACCTCACGCTGCTGCGGCAACTGGAGCGGGGTCTTCCCGGACCACCGCTTCTGCTCCTTCCGCTTCTCACGCCGCGGCGGCAGCCGGAGCGGGGTCGTCTCGGACCACCGCCACTGCTCCCGCCAAGCGGCCAAGGGAACCTACTCCTCCGCCTCCTCGCGCCGGGCGTGAGCCGGACTTCGACTTCTCCGTGTTTAGCTCCGACGAGGAAGAAGAAGAGTAAGATTCCTTGCTGTACTTGTAGTTCTTCAATTCTTGCTGTTTCGTCTTGTATCTCATTGGCTTTACTCTGAACTTATTCCTTTTTAGGACTCTGGCCCAGAGAGCGGCAAAGAGAGCCAAGGTCCCGGTGATTGTCATCGAGGACGAACCCACCGCAATAGCAGGGGGTGCACCCGAGACCACCTTGCCGGACCCGGCAACTATTCTCCAGAGCAGCCCCCAGCGCAGCCCCCAACGTAAGCATATGGTTAACTTTCCGCTGTTAGGCGCGCATGGGTGCTCTTTCTTTGCTGACATCTGATTGTTGGTTTGTGTAGGAGCAGAGCAGCCTCACCAGGAGCGCCCGGAGACCGCCCCCGACATGCCATCTGCTTCAACTACGCCGCCAAGGGAACCGGAGGCCGCCCCCGACAAGCGAAGGGAAAGTTCTCCGGCAAGGGGGAGTTCTCCGGCAAGGGAGAGTCCTCCGGCAAGGGGGAGTTCTCCGGCAAGGGAGAGTCCTCCGGCAAGGGAGAGTTCTCCGACAAGGGACAGCACCAGCGGCCCCCCGGCGGCGGAGACCACGACTGCGGAACCCGGTGCAGGTAATCCTCTCGCTTCAAAACTTCCCTTGGGTTCTTCTTTTTTTGATCTTCTTTTTGGATATTTGCTTGACTTTTCTCCCCTTTTCCGGCCGTCAGACCCATCTGCTGTGGAGCCGATGGAGACCAAGGTCGCCGGCGAGGAGAACACCGCCGAGGCCGCCATCGATGAGGCCGCCAAAGCCGCCGCCGCAGAAGCTGCCGAGGGGTATGGCGATCGCACTGACGGCCCTGAGGCTGCAGGAGCGCCAGGCGCTACGCCGACCGGCGATCCCTCCGCCGCTGCCGCAACGTCAGGCTCCGAAGAGCCCCAGCCAGGCGTCTACTTGAAGGCCGGCGATGGCGTCTTCATCAACCTCCCTTGGGCGTCTCTCTCAAGGGCGCCGGTCGAAGGAGAGAGCTTCGATGGAGAGGTGCTCGCCGCCGCTGGGCTGACGCTGGTTGATGCGCCGAGCAGCAGCAGCGGCGAGCCTGAGGAGGAGCGGCTGCTGCGGAAGCTGGTGTCGCTCTACCGTGCTCGGCAAGCCAGGCTGGAATCCCGCAAGGCGCTTGTCACGAAGGCGGGAGTGGACATCGAGAAGCGCGTGGAGGAGCTCCGGGGTCTCAACTAGGAAGCTCTCCGGTCCCTGGCAGAGGAGCGGGAGTAACTCGCCGAGGAGCAGAAGGCCTTCTTCCTCGAGAAGGCTGAAGTTGAAGAGCTACAGCGGCTTGCCGCTGAGAAGCTGTCTGTGCAGGAGGGCGAGCTAGCGCTGCGGAAGGTCAACCTCGACAGCCGCGAGGAGGAGCTTGCTGCGCGCGAGCAATCATTCGGCGGAGCCCTCAAGCAAGCAGAGGATGTTGCCGCAGCTGCCGAGGCCGCCAAGAAGGAGCTGGAGACAAAGGTGGCGCAACTGGAGGCCGATCTCAAGGCGAGCGGTGAAGAGCTTGCCGCGCTCAAGCGTGAGCGGGAGAAGGACGCCCACAGCTTTGGAGAGCTGCAGGTAAGTCTCGCCGAGAAGGGCAAGGAACTTGGCGCCGCCAAGGATTCCAACGCAGATCTTGAGTTGAAGCTGACTACTTTGACCAAGACGCTGGACGGCGCCAGGGAGCAGGAGGTGGCCTTGAAGAAGAAGATCAAGGCCGATGAGGCGCTGCTGGCGAGTGCTGCTGCTGCCCAAAACACTTTTAGGGAGACTGTGGAGCACTGGACGGAGGGTCTCGTGGATGCTGCCGCAGACGTTAGCAGGGAGCTGGCGCAGCTGGGGATGGAGGATCTCGGGTATCCCTCCGATGAGAACCTCCAACCCAGCGCCAAGCTCACCTTGTTCTTCAAAGGCGTGGCGACGGCCCTCCAGCGACTCCGGGAGACGACTCCAAAGTGGCTGGCCAACGAGTCGCGCAAGATCTGTGCGGGAGCTCTTCAAAAGGTGTTGGTGAAGGTGGCCTTCCGCAACCCGGGCCTCAACCTCACCAACGTCCTCAAGACCCTGCCGCCCGATGCTGACCTGGAAGCGCTCAAGGCCCTTGTCGCACCCATTGTGGACAAGGTGAGAGGGATCAAGAGGGTTGAGGGCGATCGCCTAGGCTAGGCCGCCCGTTTTCTTCTTTTCTTGTCGCTGCTGACCATGTTATGAGAACAATCTGTTAGAGCCGCGACAAGCTACCTTGTAATATAACTCTATTTTGGGTAATGATTGCTATGTTATTTCCTTTACTTGATTCCTTCCTTTGTATGTTTTTGCCCTACGCTTTCAGGGACCTTGCCGGTGCAGGCACCTTAGCCGCGAGCGCTGAGTGCGGGACGTCAGCAGCCTGCTGGCGGTGCCGTTACCGACAAGAAACCTTGTCGCAACTAGTCGCAGCTCACTTAAGTTGTTGAGCGGACTCGAAACAAAGTAAGGGCGCAACTAGCTACGAGTTGGTTCCTCCGCGCACAGGTTTTCCATACAAAGCACAATCCTTCAAGGAAGATAACTTAAAAATTTAAAAAATCAGATTGCTCAAACTTTGGCAACTTAGCTTTTCCGTTGTTTGCTTCCCGGTAAGGCGAAACTTTCTTGAACGACGCCTGATCCATACCATTATCTTCTCCTTTCCCCCCGGCAAACTTGTGGGCGAGGGAACCTTCCTTTCCTTGATCAAAAGAAAGAAGAGAAAATAAAGATATGGAGCCTTACGGCTCGTTATTGCTTATCGGGGGTAGGTGCTGCACAAAGTGTCAGTTAACACATGCAAAATATAAAAAGCATGAAATTGACAAGATGTGCGGAGCACATGAGCTTTATCTATGCACGGGGTCTGCGCCCGGCTTTGTACAAAGGTTTACATGCAACAGCGGCAAGACTTGTACAAAAGGTGGTTGCCGGAACGGGTTCCGGCAACCGCGCCTTACGGGTAAAACTTACGAAGATGCTCAATGTTCCAGGAGTTGCTCACCGGAATGCCATCTTCGGTCTCAAGGCGGACATCGCCAGGCCTAGTGACTCGTTTCACCCGGTAAGGGCCTTCCCACTTCGGCGTCAACTTGTTGGAATTCTTGGCGGACTGAACGCGCCGAAGAACGAGGTCGCCTTCCTCGAGACTTCTGGCATTAACTTTGCGGCTATGGTAGCGGCACAAAGCTTGCTGGTAGCGAGCAGCTCGTACAGCAGCGTGAAGACGGTCTTCCTCAAGGAGCAGCGCGTCATCTTGTCGCATCTGCTCTTGCTCAAGCTCATCATAAGCGAGCACTCGAGGTGACCCGTATACGAGTTCCGTGGGGAGAACTGCCTCTGCTCCATAGACTAGAGCGAAAGGTGTCTGGCCAGTGGCTCGATTTGGCGTCGTCCTGATCGACCAAAGAACCACCGGCAGCTCCTCAATCCAGTTTCTTCCGCACTTGCGCAGCCTGTCGAAAGTCCTGGTCTTGAGCCCACGCAGCACTTCAGTATTTGCCCTCTCCGCTTGACCCTTGCTTCTCGGGTGAGCAACAAAAGCGAAGCAGACCTTGGCGCCAAGATCTTGGACGTACTGCATGAAGGTGCGACTCGTGAATTGCGTACCGTTGTCGGTGATGATCCTGTTAGGGATCGCGAAGCGGCAAACAATCGACCTGAAGAACTTGACTGCTGACTGTGCTGTCACCTTCCTCACTGCTTCCACTTCCGGCCATTTTGTGAACTTGTCGATTGCAACGTACAAGTACTCAAAGCCCCCGACTGCTCGGGGAAAGGGGCCGAGGATGTCGAGCCCCCAGACCGAAAATGGCCAGGATAAAGGGATCGTCTGGAGAGCTTGAGCTAGCTGGTGTATCTGCTTGGAATGGAACTGGCACGCTTCACACTTGGTTACTTGTGCAGTTGCATCCTGGAGGGCTGTCGGCCAAAAGAAACCTTGCCGGAATGCTTTGCCGGCAAGTGCTCTTGCGCCAATGTGGTGACCACATATGCCTCCATGTATCTCTGCCAACAGATTTTGTCCGTCTTCCCGGTGAATACACTTCAATTTAACACCGTTGAGTCTTCTTCTGTACAGTGTGTTGTCGACAAACTGGTACATACTTGACTGCCGGGCTACTCTTTCCGCTTCTTCTTGCTCTTCGGGAAGTTCTCCTGTCTAAAGGAAACGGACAATCTGCTATGCCCATGCTGGAGCTTGTGGCTCGACAACAAGGACTAAAGGCACATCTGCTGCTGCGGGAACATCCGCTTCTACGGCGAGAACCTGCGGCTAAGCCGGAGCTTGACGTTCCCCGGCAAGCTTGCCGGAGCAAAACTTGTCGGGAGCCTCTGCTTCAACGGAACAAACCCTAGGGCTTGCCGGAGCAGACTGCTCCTCAGCACTCTTGGTGTTGATCTTGGGGACCTTCTTGGCGGCGGCTTCGGGGAGCTCTGCCGGAAAATAGTCACCAGAAATCAACTTCCTCTTCTTGCTCTGTCCAGTTGACGGCGTTACAGACGGTAGAGTCAGCTTGAGCACAAAAATCCCCGGTTCCACAGGTAACTTAAGTGCGGCGCACTTCGACATGCCATCTGCAATGTTGTTCTGAGCTCTTGGAACATGCTCCATCTGTAGGCCGTCAAAGTGGTCTTCTAGCTTTCTCACTTCATCAACGTAGGCTTCCATCAACGGACTCTGATAACTCTTGTTTACTTGGTGGACGACAAGCTGCGAGTCACCCCTGACAATGAGCTTCTTGATCCCAAGGTCTGCCGCGATCCTGAGACCGGCAAACAAACCTTCATAATCTGCGGTATTGTTTGTTGCTTGCTCCTTGGGAAAGTGCATCTGGACTACGTACTTGAGGTGCTCTCCGGTGGGTGCGACAAGCAGCACCCCAGCACCGGCGCCTTGCAGCGAGAAGGCACCATCAAAGTACATCAGCCACTCTTTGCTTGCTTCTTTGACGGGGATGCTCGTTTCTGGAATTTCTTCATCTGGTGTTGGAGTCCACTCTGCTAAGAATTCTGCCAATGCTCTGCTTTGGATAGTTGAAGTGCTCTCAAACTTGAGGCCAAAGCTTGACAGTTCCAGTGCCCACTCAACAATCCTGCCTGTTGCTTCTGGATTCTGCAGTATCCTCTTCAGCGGAAAACGAGTGACAACTGTGATCTCATGTGCTTGGAAGTAATGGCGCAGCTTTCTCGAGGCCATGAGAAGGCCGAAAAGCAATTTCTGCACACCAGAGTACCTTGACCTAGCCCCCTGCAGAAGGGAACTGACAAAGTAAACTGGGCGCTGCACCATTCTCTTCTGTATCTCCTCGCGCGCCTGCACAGATCTTTCTTTGTCGGGACCAGAGCTTGTCGGGGAAGCCCCCTGCTTGTTGCTGGATGCGCCTGCTGTGGTTGCTGGCTCATCATCCGCCTCCCTCTCCGCTACTAACGCAGCACTAACCACTTGATTGGTTGCTGCTATATACAGCAGCAACTTCTCTTGTGGCTTAGGTGCGACAAGTATTGGAGTGGAGGACAGGTATCTCTTCAAGTCCTGCAGCGCAGCCTCCGCTTCCGGAGTCCATTTCATTGGACCTGCCTTTTTCAATATTTTGAAAAACGACAGGGCGCGCTCAGCAGACCTAGAGATAAACCTGCTAAGAGCAGCCACACAACCGGCAAGTCTTCGTACATCCTTGATGCGCTTTGGTGCTTCGATCTGCTCAATGGCCTTGATCTTGTCGGGTTTGGCTTCAATTCCCCGCTGAGACACGAAGAACCCGAGAAGCTTGCCGGAAGGGACTCCAAACACACACTTCTCGGGGTTGAGCTTGAGGCTGATCTTGCGCAGATTTGCAAAGGTCTCGTCTAAATCTTGAATCAGAGTTGCCTTGTCCTTGCTCTTGACCACTATGTCATCCATGTAGGCTTCCACATTTCAGTGTATTTGTGGCTCAAAAGCGACATGGACCACCCTTGCAAATGTCGAACCAACATTCTTTAAACCGAAAGGCATCCGTATGAAACAGTACGTGCCACATGGAGTGATGAATGCGGTCTTCTCCTCATCCTCTTCTGCCATGAAGATATGATGGTATCCTGAGTATGCGTCAAGAAATGAAAGCAAGTCACATCCGGCCGTGGAGTCAACAATCTGGTCAATGCGCGGCAAGGGAAATGGGTCTTTGGGACAAGCTTTATTGACATCGGTAAAGTCGATACAAAGCCTCCATTTCCCGTTTGCCTTGTGCACGACTACAGGATTGACCAACCACGTAGGATGGAGTACTCCTCTAACAAGGCCTGCTGCTTCCAACTTCTTGATCTCTTCTGCGAAGAATTGTTGGCACTCCACTGCCTGCTTCCTGACTTTCTGCTTGACGGGCCGTGCATGAGGACAAACGGCAAGATGGTGCTCAATTACTTTCCTGGGAACACCGGGGATGTCAGACGGTTGCCACGCAAACACGTCGACGTTCGCCCGCGGGAAAGCAATGAGTGCGCTTTCCTATTTAGGGTCAAGAGTGGCACTGATGGTGAAGGTACCACCAGTGCCGTCCTCCTTGGCGGAAACCTTCTTGGTTTCTGGCGGAGCTGCCATTGTCTTCTTACACATGCCGGTGGAGCTCGATGGTGCGTCCTCGACGGTAGCGCAGCACTCCGAAGAGGTGCGCTTGCCGGAGTGGGCATCAGAACTCTTGCCGGACTTGGTCTTCTTCTTCCCCCCGGGAGCTTCAACGGCAGGTGACTAGCAATCTGTTGCGGCTGCCGCTTCCCGGTAGATCTTGTCGGCGCAGATAAGAGCATCCTTCTTGTCGCCAGGGACAGAGATGACACTCAACGGACCTGGCATCTTCAGCATGTTGTATGCATAGTGAGAGGCTGCCATGAACTTGGCGAGTGCTGGACGGCCAAGTATCCCATTGTAAGGCAATGGAAAATCGGCAATGTCAAAAGTGACCCTCTCAGTCCTGAAGTTCAACTCGCTGCCAAATGTCACCGGCAACGTGACCTTCCCCTTCGGCTTGCTCCTTCCCGGGTTGATTCCTTGGAATGTGCCGGTCTCTTCAAGCTCGCTGTCAAGGATCTGGAGTTTCTGGAGTACATCAGAGGAGATCAGGTTCAAGCCGGCCCTGCCGTCAACTAGCATCTTTGTGACCTTGAGGTTGCGGATAGTTGGTGAAACCAACATCGGCAAGCAACCGACCGCAGTTGTGCGATCAGGGTGGTCCTCAATATCAAAGATGATAGGCGTGCTGGACCATTTCAGAAGCTTGCGTGACTCGACAGGTGGTTCTGCCGCATTGACTTCCCGCACCCACTGCTTGAGTTGGCGGTGTGAAGTATGCAGAGAAGCACCGCCGTCAACGCACAAGACCTCTATGGCTTCTTGGAACTCCTGCTCACTAGTCTCGACATCATCCATGTCTTCATCGTCGTCGTCATCTTCATCCTTGTCGCGGCCGTGGGGAGGTCTATCTCCTTGCCGCTGCTTGGCCTTGCCGTGGCGTCCTCCCCGGCCGGCGAGCTTCTTGCCAGATCCTCTAGCACCTCCTTGGGCCTTCTCCTTGTCGCGTCGCTCGTATTCAGCCTTTTGCTGCTCGACAAGCTGCTCGACCCTCTTGCAGTTCTGGAGGTCATGCCCCTTGGTGCGGTGGATCTTGCAGTACTGCTTGTCGGTGCCGTCCTGCTTGTCGGCGGCCGCCACAGCCTAGCAGTTGGTGCATGCGGCAATCTCCTTGCCGGAGCTACCAGCTTTGGCTTTCTTGGCGCCACCTTCGTTGCCGGACTGCTCAATGACTAGCACATCTTTGCCTTTCTTCTTCCTGTTGTTCCGCCGCCGGTTTTTCTTTGCCGGGGCAGCATCCTCGCTGTCAGATCCTCTTGCTCCTGCATTCAATCTGGGGAGTTTCCTCCCTTCCTCAGCGTGTGCACACTTGTCGGCCAGGGCATACAGCTCACTGACGTCCATGATCTTGCACATCGCCATCTCCTCCCGCATCCTGTGGTTACGCACGTTCTGATGGAACGCGCTGATGACCGCGGTAGGGTGGACATCTGGGATGTTGTGCTGTACACGGCTGAATCTCTGAATGTACTTGCGCATGGGCTCTCCTTCCTTCTGGGCGAGCAGATGAATGTCACTCTCTTGGCCATGAGGTTTGTGGCCGCCTGTAAAGGCGCCGACAAACTGATGGCATAGGTCTGCCCAGGAGGATATGGAGTTGTCCAGCAAGTGCATGAGCCAGGACCTGACGTTGGGCTTGAGTACCAGCGGGAAGTAGTTGGCAAGGATCTTGTCGTCCCACCCCCGGCAGCTTGCACCGCGATGGTGTAGATGCTGAGGAACTCCGACGGATGCGACTTGCCGTCGTACTTCTCTGGTACGTCTGGCTTCAAATTCTTTGTGCTGGGCCACTGGACTTGCCACAGCTCACGAGTAAACGCAGGGCAACCTACCGCGTACGGCAAGTCGCCTGGTTCCCCTAGCGCATGCATGTCGGCAGAGGGCCCAGCCCGCTGGTCCGATTGACGCCGCGCTTCTCTTCGGCGCTCGATGCGAGTACGAGCGTCTTCTTGCTGTCGTTCGTGAAGAACTTGGCGCTGATCGCGACGAGCTCCCGGATCTGATGACGCGGTGGAGTCGCTGTCGAGGTGAATCCGGCGAGTCGGCGATCTTGGTCTTCGGGGCGGAGAGTGCACGGTGGTTGCACCCCCACCAGTCTTGTCGCCGTCGGCTCGCGTCTGGCTGTCTTTCCGCGGCTGCGATGTGCTCGGCTACCGTGGAGTGTCGCCGTTGGCAATGCCGATGAGACTCTGAATGGTGGCCCTCCAGTCGTCGATCTTGTCTGCCATTTGAGGGTAGTCTAGGAGCAGTTGAGCTCGCGCCAAAGCTTCTGCTGAAGTGGCGGGTGGCGGTGGCGAACGGTGTGAGGAGCGGGATATGCTCGGACTTCTAACTATGTTAGAAGGAGCAGTATCCCGTCCAGGCGACCGTGCCTCGCCCGTGCCAGCATGTTGGCGTGCATGCTGGTCTTGAGCACTCCGAGATTCACCAGCTCGATCTTGGTCTAGCAAACGTATGGCACCGTGAGTACCATGACGCTGCCGGTCCCGCGCCTCCTGAGATGGGCGCGGTGCATGTACAGACGCCGAGGTCTTGGAGTGCGCCCGGTCGTTGTGGGAGCCGACTGCGTCGCCGATGGGCAGCGCAACCTTGTCCTTGGACCTGGCAGTACCGTGAGCTCCCTCGTCGACGCCCATTCTTCCGCCGGCGTCTACCCCACCAGCCGTTTGCTCCGGCGGTGGTGGGATCGGCGCGGACGGAGCAGCCGCCTCCGAAGCCTTCTTCTTCGGTGGCATGTCGATGAAGATGATGAAGATCTAGCTCGTGTGAACGCCGGATCAGGTTCACACAACCTCGACGCCCCTACCTGGCGCGCCAAAGATGTCGGGGAAACTGATCCACGAGCACCTATGGGACCGGCGGACGGAGTCCCTTTCGGTTCGGCGGGGGCGGAGATCGCACGAAGAGCGGATCGAGGCGAAGCACACGAGCAGTTTACCCAGGTTCGGGCCGCACGGATGCATAAAACCCTACTCCTGCTTTGTGGTTTGTATTGAGTTCTTGCTCGGGAGCGCCGAGTGCTACAGTACACACCAGCAGCTAACGAGACCGAGCGTGGGAGTGTTCTTCTGTCCTCCTCCCCCTCTCTACGTTGCGCATGGGCCTCCTTTTATATGCTCAAGGGGTCACCGACAGGTGGCAACGTAGACAAGGGTAAAAATGGAAAGGTGTTGCGGTTGGTACAACTACCTGTACAGTGTATCATACCTAACCCTGACGGCAGGGGACAAAGGCATTGAATGCCCGTCTGCGTCTCCCAAATAGTGCAAAAGGGACCGTCAGGGACGCCACCGCCCGCCATGATGGCAATCTTGTCACAACCGCTTGCCACCGCGCACCGCTGGCTGCACAGCCTCCCGCCACGTACGCCTGGAAGGGTCCTGGAGCGACACGTTGGTGGGTGTGCTGGAGCGCGGGTACATAGTGGAAGCTTGCCGCGGCAAGCGCCTTGCCGCAGTCGTTGTCTTGTCGCGTCCGGGAGCTTGCCGCTCACCGAGCCTTGCCGGGACGTGTGGCGCGTCGCGGCAAGTTCCTTGAGATGCCTTGGTTGGTCTTCCCGGCAAGCTCCTCTTGCCGGGGTCTTGTCTCTTTGGCTTGAATACTTTGTTCTTGAATGGCTCCAAAGGAACCACGGAGGACCTTGGCGGTCACCCGACAAGCCTTGCCGCGGGATGCTGCAACTGCCCGTGCACAAGTTCGGGAAACTAGGGTACCCCTACTCTAGTACACCGACACATGTGCAGTGGGCACAATGGCGGTAAGGCTCTTTGCGTGCTCGACGAGGCGCTCCTCCTCCTCCCGCAGGAACTCGGTGTAGCGCGCAAGGTCGCTGACGCCCGTGCGGGCATCCACCTCCGCCTCCCACCTTCGAGCGGTGGTAGTGGAGCGGGTGATGACCCCGACAGTCGATGGTGGGCTGGCGGCCACGGCAGCCGACGATGGGGTGGTGGCCACGATCACCCCCTCCCGCCTTAGGGCCGTGGTGGCGGAGCGGGTGATGGCCACAGTGGTCGGCAGTGGGGTGGCGGCCACGACGGCCACCTCCCGCCTTCGGGCCACGACGGTTGAGCGGGCGATGGCCCTGGTTTTCGACGGTGGTGTGGCAGCAACGGCGGCTAAAAATAGCTGCCGACGAGCAGCGGCGGCGGAGCGTGTGGTGGGTGTTCCGCGCACACCCAACAGGGACACCACATACACATATAGTTAATAAAAAAAACATTTGCGATTTAATTACCTACTATACCCCCATTCTGGTTTATAAGTAGGATTTAACTAATAAAATATATGAATGCATGTCGCCAAAGATTATATAGTTGGATTCGTATTTGAACATAGTTTCCAATTATATAATTTTTATAATATGCATTATTATTTTTTTGTTAAATTTGAGGGCAAAGTATGGCACAGAATGTACGATTTGTAGGTGACCATTTCCTACGTGTTCAACGGCTCTATGCGTGTGGTTGCTTGTGGTTGAGGCGGCCACAAGCCGCTATGATCGCTTCCCGCCGCACGCGTTTTGCTCTTGCGTCCCTCCGGGTGCTCTGGCCTCGTCCCTCCACGCGCGTTGCCAGTGTTTGGGGCCGGTGCACGATCATGTACGCTTGTGTGCTTGCAGTTACACCAGGCGCGGCGCGACAATGCAGTTACCCGCTGCAAAAACTGCCATGCGGACGCGTCGAGAATCCAGGCCGCTTGGCCAACATTTATTCCTACGGCCATTTATCTTCATCTCTCGCGTCAGACGACACAATAAGCACACCCACGACAACACATACAGAGAGGACATCACGTGGCTCCAACGGCACTCCAAGCGGCGGACGACGACAACGGCGGGCAGTTCACCACACATTACGTAGTGGACACCCATGTGAGGGCGAAGGCCCTCTCGATGGTGTACACGAACGATCCGGTCTTGGTGGAGAGCTCCATCCAAACTATGGAGTAGTTCCTTGCCGAGGACAAGTACCAAGTGGTCGGCCTCGACCTCGAGTACACCATCGGTCATGCCGGGCACGATCAGAAGGTTGCTGTCACCCAGTTGTGCATCTGACATGACGCCCTCGTCTAGCACTACCACTTGGCCACAAGGCATTGCGAGCATTTCTCTAGGTTTACCGACAGCTCTGACTACAATTTTTCTATGGTGGGCAACACCAATGATCTAAAAGCGCTCAAGGTTTCGGGCTTGAAATGCCAGAATCTTATCAACATCCAGGACCACTACAAGGTGTGGGGAAGTGACAACAACAAAAAGAACTCCCTGGTTGGCCTCGCCTCGTCCATTATCGACCCCTACTACATGAAGATGAAGGTTGAGAGCAACCAGGATAAGAAGGCCTGTCATAGTGTCTGGCATGAGAGACTAGATGAACATCACATCATGTACGCGGCCAAGGACGCGTACACAAGCTACGAGATGTACAAGCGGATCATTTACGTGAGGGAGTGTCTTCTTCTTGCCCCAGATGTGGGATCGAGCCACGGAGCAGTGGCGGGAGCATCACAAGAAGTAGATGACTAGACGATCGTTTCTCCTAGTTTAGGATGCATACAATTGTTTATTGAGGTGTGTGTGAATTATCTGTATAGTCACTTATGTAATTCTAATGTTGACAGAGCAAATGACACGACTTATTAGCAGCAATCGTGTGTGTTATTATTAGTCTTCACACACATTTCTTGTTACGGACCTGTCTGCAACGTATCACAAACATCTTGTTCAGTTGAACCGTTTCTATTGTGTTGCCTAATCACACACAGTTCATCCTAGTGAACTGTATGCCGTATATCACACACGCCCTCATCTAGCTTCCCGTTTGTGTTGTTCTCCATCATCGCAAACAACTCTTTTGAATTAACCGTTTGCCACTCATCGCACATGTAACTCCAATATGAATCGTGTTTGATGTCACCGCCATCGCAAACGTTTTGCATCTTTTTGACGGTTTTATTACATCACCGTTTGTGATTGATGCATTGCACACAATTTCGTCGAAGGGTCTCTGATTCGACTGTCGCGTTTGGACCATCCTGCAGTAGTGCATGTTCCGTCGACCATGAGATCATGCAACTCCCGGACTCCGGAGGAATGCCTTGTGTGTATTAAACATCACTTCGTAAGTGGGTGATCATAAAGGTGCTCTACAGGTATCTCCTATGGTTTCTATTGAGTTGGTGTGAATCGAGATTGGCATTTGTCACTTCGTATGATGGAGAGGTATCTTTAGGCCCTGTCGGTAATATAGCATCACAAGAAGCTTGCAAGCGAAGTGACTAAGGAGTTAGTTATGATATGATGTATTACAAAACGAGTAAAGAGATTTGCAGGTAATGAGATTGAACTAGATATGAGATACCGATGATTGAATCTCAGGCAAGTAACATACTGGCGGATAAAGAGAACTATAGGAACGAAGTATATCTACCCGAGGGGGGTGTACGGACGTTTTAAATTTTCTTTCGAAAACTTCAAAACTCTCGGAACCCAGTAGCGGAATGAACAAAAAATTGAGTACAATGAGCAAAAACTACTACCGAATGGAAACTACAACAAGCATCGAGTCAAAACTCATGATCAAATGTAAATGTGAGTAGTAGGGGTAACCAGTGATGCTCGATGGCGACTAGGTATTTCTTCAACCAGCTCATCATTTTGCACAAGGACTACATCTGGTTGGAGGGGCTGTGACTTAACACAGAAGATAAACACTCTTCACCCTATTCTCCTCAACAATTGGTTCGTCAATCGATGCCGATCACTCGTGGTAGATACTTGAGGCAATCTCCAAACCTTTACATACTTTTTCTTCGAGAACCACAATCACTCTGGGTCTCTGAAGGAATTGACACCTAACCGTCTAGAGAGTTTGCAGCACTCAAGAGTAATAGGCGGAGCAAACTAGATTTAGATTCGAGTGATGCTGAACCACTATCTAATTCTTTAGCTCTAGGGGTTTTCTCTCAGTGGTTTTAAACTTGAATCACTCGGAGAGGGGGTTGCTCACAAATCTTCTCAGAATCCCAATGGAGCAGCCGCCAGACAAAGCTTGTGCGGGGTGGCTATTTATAGCCTCAGCTTTCCCTGATGGGAAATGACCATTTTGGACATGCAGTCCAGCCAATGGCCTACCGACACGTTCTCAACGGTTGGATTTGGTGCTATGGTAACATTACTTGACGAACAAGCAATGCTAACTCCTCAGTTCGAGACAAATCTCCTCGACTAGCTCTCTAATACGTCAAAGATTTGATCCCTTCGTGTCTCAATCTGATGCTGGCGTTGCGAGCTTGCCCTTGGGCCTGTGCACAGTCTGGGGCTACGGACTCAGAGTTTGTTGCACCGAAGGAGCCCCCGAGCGTTGCCCGTCGCGCCGCTGAGCATCGTCGGGGTAGGCTCTAACCAGTGCACATGCAAATTTGTAGGAGCAACTTGCTCCCTTTGAGATTTTCTTTGCTTATCCATTAACTTTAGCTCGGGCCGGTTTCTGCATCTTCCGCGCATCGTGTAACGCCAATCGTGGTGGGGCCACTCTTGTAATGGCTCATGAATGACTTTAATGCATGGGCGAGTAACTTCCAATTCACTCTTCCCACCACGCCCTTATCCTTAGCCACGTATGCTGCATGCATTGAGTGGGATAGGCAATGGAGGCACGTGGTGTGGAAGAGCGTCAAGGCAGGGGCCTGATCTTCTCGGATTGGTGTAGGAGGGAGGCGGTTACCCGCCGAGGAATCAGCCCCTACCCCGAGCTCGCCTATAAAAGGAGGAGCGGTGGGGTCAGGTCGGAGTATGGTGGCACCGACACATTCACCCATTTCCCTCTCTTCCTATATTTCTTGCTTTTCTGGTTATGCTGAAGAGGAGAGCCTGGGGCCAGGCCCCAGGTGATAGCTTGTGGTTGGTGATGCCGAATGCTCGTGCTGATGCCCGGGGAGTGAGTCTGGTTCGGGCCCCGAAGAGATGTGGACACTGCACTCACAGGTGTCGCGTCATCCGTCGCGAAAGAGGGGCAGCATATCTCCATGTGGTCCGGTCATGAGGCAGGCGGCGTGGGGCTCGAGGTCATCAATAATCCCAACACAGCTCCTTCTAGCGAAACCGGAGCTGGTGTTGAAGAAAGGGGCGCCTTTCTGACCGCCAAGGTGAGGAGCGGCACACTCCGAGCCCCCTGGCCATCTTGGTTGTCGACCGCTCCTCCGAGAGACGCGTCGGGCCTGGGGTCCGGCGTTCCCCTGGAGTGGTGGTGATGGAGAGAAAACGAAGGAAGACGGAGAAGGCAGATTGTGCAGGGTCAGGTCGGAGTATGGTGGCACCGAAGCCTTCATCTCCTTCTGTTAACATGCCGCCTCATCTTTCCGCTCTTCCCCTCCCACCTCGGCACCATGTCACCAGCCTCTTTGGGTGGTGGCCGGGAATGTTCCCTTGGTGCCCTCGTCCCCATCCAGCAGTTTTCCAGCTGAGCTTTGGTGGTTGACTCCACCGGTGCTCGAGCTGGGGCTTCTGGCTGGTCCCGGAGGTGGTGACCAGGGCACCGGCGAGCTGCTTCCCGCACTCCTCCTTTGCAGCCTCGCCACTCCTAATCTTGTCAGGTTGCATCTGGCAGGTCATGACGGGACCGTGGTGGGCTCCTGCTTGTGTGCTTCTTTAGTCCCTTCCCCTTCTTTCCACTGCTATACCTGGCGGAGGGAAAACGAAAAGAGGGGATTACGGGGCACTTATCTCTTTTCAATCCTAAACTTGTAGGCATTTGCCAAATTTTAGTTCAAATAATGTAATCTCTTTTATCCATGTTTGTGTTCTGTAAGAATTGTACTTGTTGATCATCATATTAATGAAAAATATAAGCCTTGTCGGGGACTCGTGCATGTAATGTGTCCATGCAGAGGTGGGATGCCTCTATACATTTAAGTAAACAAGTTTCCCCCGGTAGGCTACCTTGCCGGTACCCTCAGTATTGTTGGTGCGGAGTTAGGCCTACCAGGCACAAGTCACAAAGAGGGACTAGCCCCCCGCCAATAGTTTTTCGTCAAAGGCCACTGCGAACATCCTGGCCGAAGTAGCGTTCGGGTCAAAAGATGGGAGCACCTAAGTTTCGAAAGACAGCGGGGTTTTCTTATGCATAAGTCCTTACAGATACTTATGGATAATGGAAAGAACGTATCTGTTTGGCTTGCCAGAGACTGCAGTGTTGGCTTCTCTTCTCATCTCTTCTCGGGGAACCAAGTCCACGGTAGGAACCTGTGGTTTATGTAGATGAAAATGATGCCAAATGCAATCTTATCTATATGAACATGGGATGCTCATGATATGCTTGTGCATGCATGCAACTTGTCGGGCCCCCCCCAGCGCTTCGTTTAATTCTCCGTTTCTCAAGGTATGCGCCTTACTTTGCACAAGGGGTTACATGCAACTGAGGCAAGGCCTTTACAAAAGGGTGGCTGCCGGGCAGGGCCCAACAGCCACGCCTTATGGGTAGTACTTGTGGATATGCTCAATGTTCCATGATTTTTGCAAGTGAATGACATCTCTGGTCTCCAGACGGACTGTGCCAGGTCTGGTGACTCGTACCACCCGGTAAGGGCCTTCCCACTTCGGCATTAACTTGTTTGCACCCTTGGCAGACTGAACACACCTTAGCACAAGGTCGCCTTCCTCAAATCACTGGGCACGAACCCTGCGGCAGTGATACTGACGCAAGTCTTGCTGGTAGCGTGCAGCACGCGTAGCGACCCGGAGACAGTGTCCTCAAGAAGCACAGCATCGTCACGCCGGTGCTGATCCTGCGCTACTTCATCGTTGGCAAGCACTCGAGGCGACCCATAAATGAGTTCTGTGGGGACAACTGCTGCTGCCCCATAGACTAGGGAGAAGCAAGTCTGTCCGGTAGCTCGATTTGGTGTCGTTCTGTGGGACCAAAGAACCACATGGAGCCCATCGATCCATCGCCTGCCGCTCTTTTGCAGCTTATCAAATATTCTTGTCTTGAGGCCCTGCAACACTTCAGTGTTCGTCCTCTCAGCTTGTCCATTTCTTCTAGGATGTATAGCAGAGGAAAATGAGATCTTGCTTCTAAGGCCATGAACATATTTCATAAAGGCGCGACTCGTGAACTGGGTGCCGTTGTCGGTGATGATCCAGGGAGGGACCCCAAACTGGCACACCAATCCTTCAAGAACTTGATACCTGACTGGGCAGTCACCTTCATCACGGCATCTACTTCCGGCCTCTTTGTAAACTTGTCAATGGCAATGAACAAGAATTCAAACCCCCGGCAGCTCGGGGGAATGGGTCGAGGACATTGAGCCCCCAGACCGAAAACAGCCATGACAAAGGGATTGTCTAAAGAGCTTAAGCAGGCAGATGGATGTTCTTGGAATTGAATTGGCAGGATTCAAATTTGGTGACTAGCTCGACCGCATCTTGGAGGGCTGTGGGCCAATAGAATCCTTGCCGGAATGCTTTTGCCCAACTAATGCCCTTGATCCAATGTGGGAGCCGCACATGCCTTTGTGTATTTCTGCCAGCAGTTCCTTTCCACCTTCCCGGCAAATGCACTTCAATTTCACACCATTAGGCCTTCTTCTGTATAGACTATCATCGACAAACTAATACATACTGGCCCTCTGGGCTACTCTTTCAGCTTCTTCTTGCTCTTTGGGTAGTTCTCTGGTTTGGAGGAGGTGTACTATGTTCCTTGCCCAAGTTGGAGCCTAGGGCTCTACAACGACGACTGGCGGCCGCATTCGTGGGGGTGCATTCCTCGATCGCGGGCACCTGAGGCCCAGCAGGAGGGTGTAACCCAGCAAGCAAATGGGAGTTGTTTCCGGCAGGGTTCGTGTCAGGTGCCCTAGTGGGCTCTACAGGGAGATGCTTACTGGAGTCTAGTTTCCTCCTCTTTCGGGCCCTTGTTGCTGGGGATACGGAGGGCTGAGTAAGGTGGAGAACAAAAGTTCCTGGTCCCACAGGAAGATTCTATGCAACACACTTTGACAGATGATCATCAATGTTGGTTTCCGCATAGGGTACGTGCTTTGTTTGCAATCCGTCAAAATGTTCCTCTGGTCTTCTCACTTCCTCGATGTATGCCTTCATTAATCGGCTTTGGTAATCCTTGTTGACTTGTCTCACCAGAAGTTATGAATCTCCTCGAATGATCAAGTTCTTGATTCCCAATTATGTGGCAATCATGAGCCCGACAAGGAGCCCTTCATACTCTGCAGTATTGTTGGTCGCCTCCTCCCGGGGAAAATGCATCTGGACAATGTACTTCAAGTGCTCCCAAGTGGGGGCAATGAGAAGCACGCTAGACCCTGCACCTTGTAGGGAGAAGGCGCCATTGAAATACATGATCCATTCTTGGGGGGATTCCATGATGGGAACAACTATTTCCAGCACTTCCTCATCAGGGGTTGGCGTCCATTCTGCAATAAACTCTGCCAATGCCCTCCTCTGAATCGTTGATGTGCTTTCAAACTTCAGGCCAAAGCTGGATAACTCCAATGCCCACTCAACTATCCTACCGGTAGCCTCTAGGTTTCGGAGTATCCTTTGCAACGGAAAGCGTGTGACAACCATGATCTCACGGGCTTGGAAGTAGTGGAGTAGTTTCCTTGAGGCCATGACTAGGCCAAAAATCAATTTTTGCATGCCAGAGTACCTGGATCTAGCCCCCTGCAAAAGGGAGCTGGCGAAGTACATCGGGCGATGTTCCACTTTCTTCCTTGCCGCGTCCTTGGGGTTGTTTCCGTTGTCATTCTCTTCTTTATCCTGCTCCATATCTAACCTCGCCGAGTTGTTCTCATTCTCCTCCCTGGAAGGGACATGTCAGGACCCCGACCCAAAGTCACACCGATCTAGCTTGTAACACATCATATCACTTTGCGGCCTCACGCGCAGTATCCCCACGGGTGCCACCTTACCTGGCCCGGGACCGTTTGCGCATTTTAGCACACGTATATGATAGTGTCGCTAGAATCCATATGACAGAGAACCCGGGCCGACATGGCTAGTTATAAACCAAAAGTGGCACTAAATTACAGAGACATGCATTCATGACCCAACAACGAACGTGTCGGTCATCAACGTATGAACCCAAGTCGTAGCAAGCTACATGGACTTAAAGGAACAACGTGTGACATTTCCCCTAAGGGACAGACACATGAACGAAGAAGGACACATGCCGGCCAGCCTACATGATCCGGAGCAGTAGGAAGCTACCAAGGCTCAGTGGAAGCACTAGGAGGCATTTCCCTGTAAGATAGGCTACCAAAGGTAAAAAACTAGGTGTCGGATCCCACACATATCAAGCATTTCAAAACAAACACACAATATGCTCAATATGTGCAAATACAACATTGCATCACGACAGAACTCTATGACTCAAAGTACTTTATTTAAGAGGCTCCGAAGAGCCATACATAACATATCCATACAGATAGGTGTCACATGACCCAACACTCAAGTCATACAAGCATACAAGCACAAGCGGAAGCTAACTTGTCTGAGTACAGACAACTTGGAAAGAAAACAGGCTTGGTGTAGCCTGACTATCTACAAGGCCCTTCACAAGCTCAGGATCACCGTCTAGGTAGCAAGCTACTCGTCGACATCAACGTCTATGTAAAACCCGTCAGAAGGGGCAGGGTTCTCCTCTGCAACAGTTATTAAGCAAACATGAGTACAAAGGTACTCAACAAGACTTACAACAGAACCTATCATACATGAATAATTATCAACAAGGGTAGTGGAGTTCATTGCAGCAAGCCAGATTTGACTCTTGGCTAACCTATACTACAACTCTCAGCAGATTGCAAGATGAGACTACGCACACGAGTCCTCTACTTACCACAACAATACACGACCGTGGATACTCTTCCGTCATCCTACGGAAGGGCCATCCACGACACTCACACTTGTCTTGAGACTTTTAGAAGTAACCATCAACTTGTCTATGAACTGTATAAGCAACCAAGTGGTCCTTAACCGCGAACAACGGCTATTCGAATAGATTGGTAACCCTACAGGGGTGTACTTCTTCACACATGCTTCCACCACTTATCGCCGTTTACTCGACATGTACTCGGCAACCTTCAAGCGGAAGCCCAGCGAGGGTGTCGGCCATGACCTGACTAACCACACAAGTCCCTAGTCCAGGTTTATCGCCTATTTGGGTTCCATCGATGGGGAGATCCGGCCGGGGTGTCACTCACGGCCCCAAACGATGTGTACAGGGTTCCCGAGTCACCAAACGGGCGACCGGTACACGGTGCCACGTACCTGCTGCATCACACCCCACCCCGAGGGTCATCGCTGTGCACGAACACCAGTAAACTACAAACACCAAAAACTAGTTGCAACTCCTGGACATAGGACAAGGGCAGTTAATAAGTCTAGAGAGCTTGGAGCGCCGGAGCCCAATGCATGGTAGTAGCTGAGTCTTGAATCACACATACAGATCTTAGGTCCTATGGACGGTTCCAATGAAACAACCCACCATGTACTCCTACATGGCCTTTCATCGATACCTTTACCAAGCATGTTCCACACTTCACTCTCTTTACCAGACACGATCATTTCACTCTGATCCATCACCCAGATGAACCAGACCTGACACAACTCTAAGCATAGCAGGCAGCATAAATAAATAGCAAGGTTGGAAACACATCACATGGCTCAGTCAACTCCTACACATACTAGTGGGTTTCAACTATTTACTGTGGCAATGACTGGTCATGCAAACGAATGGGGTTCAACTACCGTAGCAAGTAGCAGTTCACACGATGTTGCCTTAATGCAGTAAAAGAGAGTAGGAGCGAGAAGATGGGTTTGTATCGGAATGATTAATGGGTTGCTTGCCTAACAGATTGGTTGTCGGGTACTGCTCTCCAGTTGGATACGTAGATGTATCCTCGGAAGCAGGACCTACCATGGAGAACACCAACAATACAATCAATACACAAACAAATGCAACAACTATAAACAGAAAGGTTTGAGCTCATTTGAATCAAATAATCAAATTTATACCCAAACTATTAATATTTAAATTGCATTATCATGTGTTTGATGTGAACAGCAAGGTTATCTTGCTTTAACATGCATGAAACTAGTACCAATGGAAAGATTGGATTTTTCTGATCAATTTTCATATATAAATCTTTTCCATCTGAGCTATTGTTGAATTTATATGATTTTTAGAAGTTTAAGCATTTTCCGGAATTTCCTGAATTTTTTTAAATCAAATAATTCCAGAAAAGCTTTTACTGCGTCAACATGACATCATGCCGATGTCAGCAGGTCAACAGACCTGGTCCAGGTCAAACCTAACCGGTGGGTCCCGCGTGTCAGTGTCATTATCTTAACTAATTAAAATTTGTGCTAATCCTAACTTAGTTAGCCGGCTGGGCCCCACCTGTCATTGACCCCAGGGGGGTCAAACTGGGCCCACCCATGGTCAAAGGGGGGTCAAACTGGCTGGCGTTTAGCCGCCAACGAGGCCAGACGCGGTGGTGCGGTGCGGGATTCGTGCTCCAGCGACCAAAGCGACGGCGGAGCACGTGTACGTGATGCGGGGAGTGACCCGCATCCAGTGGTGGTGGTGGTTGGCCTCGGGGTCACCGAAAAAGGCGCCGTCGACGACCTTGGCGGCGGCCGGAGCTCGGGTGAGCTCAGGCTCATCGCTAGGAGGCACGGCTAGGCTCGTGGAGAGGTGTGTTGGGCTCCTGGGGGTGCGGTGGAGCTGGTGGACAGGGTGGCGCGGCCGTTGGGTGGCCAGGGTCTCGTCGGCGACGAGCTCTGCGGCGGCGCGTGTGGGTGAGCTTCGTGCAGACGTTACATAGCTCGAGAGGGAGAACAGAGAGGATGAGGAGGTGGCCAAGCTCATGGGGGTTGCGACGGAGCTGACGGGGAGGTCGGGGACGAGATGCTGCGACGGTGACGGTGGAGGGGATCTCCAGCGGTGGTCGACGAAGACGAGGTCGGTGTAGACGATGCAGAGCGTGCGAGCGCTCGGGGCTCGGTCAAGGCGAAGTGGCGGATGACGACAGAGCTCTCAGACACGGAGGGGAGGCGAGGGGAGCACGGTGGCTGCGGTGGTGCTTGTCGGTGCGGCGGCGAGTGCTTCGGCCATGGAGGAGGAGAGCGAAGGAGAGAGCGGGATGGGAAGTGGTCGTGTCCAGAAGCTTCAGGGCGCGACGTGGAGGTCGTCCAGGCCGTTCCCACGGCGAAGCGGCAAGTAGTTGGCGTCATGGTGAGCTCGCACTCACTGGCGTCACCTCCCTGCCTGCCTGGCGGGGACGAAGCAGCTGGCTGGCTCGGGCCAGCACAGTGCTGGGCCGCCAGGTGGGCCGGGGTGGTATTGGTAAGTGGGCTGTGGCCTTCTCTCTCTCTTTTCTATTTTGTTTTCTGTTTTGTTTCTTTTTCAACTTTGTTGAATTAATAAAAATGCTAGAACATTTTTATAAATCATAAAACTACTCATGCCCACTGTATATAATATGAACAACATGGAACTTTTTAGTTTATGATTATTTGGGCACCTAAAATATTTTATAGCATTTAAATGCCCAAATGCAAATACAATATGAATTAATCCAGTGACCTTTGGATGTCCTAGAAAATTTGGCACCATTTTTGTGAGAGGTTTAAGACCAAGGCAAAGATGATGAACATTTTTGAAGGGCATTTTGGGTACATTGGAAAAGATTTTATTAAACCCTAGTTGTTAGAAGAGGGGTGCTGGGGTTTCTGTCATCCCCATTTCAAGTTTCTGGAGAAAGTAAACATGCTGCACACTCTAGCTAGTCCTAATGCATGCACTGACTAGGGATGTGACAGTACACTAGCCGAGGCTGTTGCTTCCTCTACTTCTCGCTGCGCCACTAGTGCTGCACTAACCACTTGATTAGTTGCCGCTAGATATAGCAGCAACGGCTCTTGTGGTTTGGGAGCAACCAAATTAGCCACAGAGGACAAGTAGGTCTTCAAATCCTGTAATGATATATCTGCTTCCGTGGTCCACTTCATGGGCCCTGCCTTCTTCAAGATCTTGAAGAACGGCGAGGCATGCTCGGCAGACTTCGCGGTGAATCTGCCAAGTGCGGCAAGGCACCCTGTCAAACGCCTGACATCTTTCACTATCTTCAGTGCATGAATCTGGTCGATAGACTTAATCTTATTGGGGTTGGCTTCTATCGCACGATGGGACACGAAGAAACCAAGTAGCTTGCCGGAGGGAATGCCAAACACACACTTCTATGGATTCAGCTTCAAGTTGATCTTACGTAGTTTGGCAAATGTCTCTTCCAAATCCTGGATGAGGGTTGACCTATCCTTGGTCTTGACCACAATATCATCCATATAGGCTTCAATGTTCCTATGCAGCTGTGATTCAAAACCAATCTGAACTGCTCTTGCAAAAGTGGACCCGACACTCTTCAACCCAAAAGGCATGGACATGAAGGAGTACGTGCCACATTGGGTGATGAATGAAGTCTTCTCTTCATATTCCTTGGACATAAAGATCTGATGGTACCTAGAGTATGCATCCAAGAAAGAGAGCAAATCACAACCTGAAATGGAGTCCACGATCTGGTCAATGCGCGGCAAGGGAAATGGGTCCTTCGGGCAGGCCTTGTTTAGATCGGTGAAATCTATGCACAACCTCCACTTTCCATTAGCCTTACGTACAACCACTGGGTTTGATAACTATGTTGGATGCAGTACTCCTATGATTAGACCGACTTCCTCAAGTTTCTTGAGTTCCTCGGTAATGAACTGCCGGTCCAAAGCTTGGTTCCAGACCTTCTGCTTGACGGGCCGGGCATGTGGGCAGACATCAAGGTGGTGCTCGATTACTTCCGTGGGAACACCGGGATGTGGGATGGTTGCCACACAAATACATTGACATTCCCCCATAGGAAGGTAACGAGCGCGCTTTCCTATTTGTCATCAAGGGTGGCACTGATAGTAAAGGTACTATTAGTGCTATCCAACCCTGACAGGACCTTCTTCATTGCAGGCACAACAACTTTGGATCTCTTGCTGTTGGAACTCTCCAGCAAGTCATCAACAAGCATAGCGCACCCCGGAGAGGCGCACTTCTCGGGGTTCCTCATCGGGGCTCTTAACAATTCTCTTCTTTTTCTTATTTTCCATGCTAGGAATGATGATTTCCGCGGCCTCTGGTGCACCTGCATCCCGGTACATCTTATCCACACAAATGATTGCGTCCTTCTCGTCTGATGGAATGGAAATGACCCCCACTAGCCATGGCATCTTCAAGGGGTTATAGGCATAGTGGGATGTCGCCATGAATTTGGCTAGAGCTGGGCGTCCAAGGATCCCATTGTACGACATGGGGATCAACCACATCAAACCTAACCTTCTCAGTTCGGTAGTTCAACTCTCCCCCAAATGTCACCGGTAACGTGATCTTTCCCTTAGGACGGCTCCTGCCGGGATTAACTCCTTGAAACGTGCCAGTAACCTCAAGTTCTTCCTCTGCTATCTGAAGTCTACTAATGACCTTTGGGGAAATCAGATTCAACCCGGCCCAGCCAACAACCAACATCTTTGTGACCTTGAGGTTGCAGATTGTTAGCGAGACCAACTATGGAAAGCGCCCTACCGTGGTGGCGCGGGCAAGGTGGTCCTCTTTGTCAAAGATGATGGGCCTGAGAGACCATTTGAGCGGCTTCCGAAATACTATTGCTGGTTCCACATCATTGACCTCACACGCCCACTGTTTAATTTGCCGGTGAGAGGAATGCAGAGACGCACCCCCGTCAATGCATAGGGCATCAGTAGCCTTCTGGAATTCCTGCTCACTGGATTCCTCTTCATCCCCTCCATCACTCTCTTCATTGCAATCCTCCTTCTCATGGCCCCTGGTAGATTTTCCTTGGTTCCTTGGAGCCTTGCCGGGGCAATTTGCTTCACCACCCCGACCTTTCCCGCCAGCGCCATTCTGACCTTTTTCCTTATCTCGCTTCTCATATTCAGCCATCTGCTTCTTGACAAGCTGCTCAACCTGATGACACTTCTGGAGATTGTGGCCCTTGGTCCGATGGATCTTCCAGTACGGGACATCACTCTTCCCAGCCTTCTCGCCAGCCGCAGCCTCCCGACAATCATTGCATGCGGCAACCTGATACGTCCAAAACATATCTATAATTTCTGCTTGCTCCATGCCACTTTTGGGTGATATTGGTATGATATTCATACACTTCCATACACTTTTGATCATATTTGGACTAACCTACTAATCCAGTGCACCCCGGTGCCAGTTTCTGTTTTCGGCTGTTTTTGTATTTCAGGTTTTCACGTTACGAGAACTGTCAGGAAAAATCAGGAAAAATCATATAAAAAATCAGCGTTCCGAAACCTACCTTGC
>LR738712.1:402413884-402451409 GCA_902687465.1 Secale cereale
AGGCGCCCTGGCGGCGCGCCCCCCCTGGGCCACGCCGGGGGGGGGGGGCGCTTGGGCCCCCCGAGCCCCGTCTGGTGCCCCCCTTCGGCATATATTTAGAGTGTCGTTCGAAACCCTCGGGACGGGAACTTTTTTTCGCGATCTCATCTCTGTTCCGCCGCCGCCGCCGCTTCCAAGATCGGGAGCACCAGGAGAACCCTTCCCGGCACCCTGCCGGAGGGGAGGATCACCATCGGGAGCCTCTCCACCACCATGGACGCCTCCCGGATGAGTTGTGAGTAGTCTCCCTTGGACCATGAGTCCATGACCAGTACCTATGTGATGTTCTCCTCCCGTTCTTGTGCTTCACTAATTAGTCCTCGTGAGCTGCCCTACATGATCGAGGCACATATGTAATCCTTATGCTGTTGCTATGATGAGTTTGCTGGGATCCAATGGATTATGAGATTATGTTCAGATTGATCTTGAGTAATATATTTGATCTACCTCTTTTATATTTATGTTCATAAGTAATTCTTGCATGTTCTCCGTTGTTATTTATTGCTTTGGCCAAGTAATACGTAGTGACTCCAAGAGGGAACGTTATGGTCGATTGTGGGTTCATGCCCCTCGATGACTAGCTTGAGTGACAGAAACATGAGTCTAGGGGATGTGCTGTTGCCACAAGGGGGAAAACAACGGTGCTTGTGCCCGCGGGTGCAAGGATAGTTTACTTTACGCAAAGTTCTTTTAATGCAGTTGTCTGTTGGATTGAGTTTACACTATGGGTGGGACTCGCAACTTAATACCAGCGAGATGTTCTGGATAGATATCTCAAGGTGGATGATTAGTAGTAGATATTGATGGATTTCGGTCTACTTACTTTGGCGTATCGCCCATGCTTTGAACCTCAACCTTTCTTGCAATGTAATCAGCATTGGTTTGCGTTCGTGGTCCTGTCAATTGCCCAGCAGTAATTCGTTTACCTCACATAGCTGTTTTATCGCATTTTGGGAGAGAGACATCACTAGTGAACATCATGAGACTCCGGTCCATATTACCATCATTGATCACATCCGCTATTTACTTTTCGCTATTATTTACTATTGCAAAACATTATCTATTACTACTATCATTTGCGTTTAATCCTTTGTGAACTACAAGGCTGGAGGGATTGACAACCTCTCTGTACTCGTTGGGAGCAAAGTTATTTGTATCTGTGTACAGGTCCACGTTGATTGCTAATCCGTGCCGTTAGCAGTTGACACCTACTTGTTGAACCTAGGAGTCTCTGGGGATTCGATCCTTGGCATCTTTGCTAAGGGAAAACACTTCCACAACACTACATCTTTCACCTTCCACTTGGGGTAACCAATGAGGGGTTAGAGGCCCATCAAGGAGTATTTTCTGGCGCCGTTGCCGGGGACTCCACTCTTCAGGATAGGGGAGTTGCACGCTATCTTTTACCTTTGCTTTTTAGTCTTGTTAGTTTACCTTTCAGTTTTTGCTTTAGTATCCTTTATCAAAAATTACAATTTTTTATATTTTGCCTTCCTGTTAGTAGTCCTATCTGTTTAGCTAAACATGTTAGGATATGGTGCTTTGAGGGAATCAGAAGTTCTAGATTTCCATCAAAGGGATGGAGAAAATATGAAGAAGGCATGGGACAGAATTTCTGATGCACATAGGAGAATTATGCCTTGGATACCTATAAAAATTGTGCTTAGGAATTTTTACCAGGGTCTTTTTAAATGGTGTAAACACTCTCTTGACATTATAGCCGAGGGAGATTTCCTAGAGTGTGATGAAGCTAGAGCTCTTGAAATTATACATGGTCTATCTAGTTACTTTGTTTATGATCATAATTTTGATACTGTCATAGATAGACTTGCTACTATTGAAAAGAGAATGGATGCTCTAGACTTAATAAAGGTAGAGAAACCCAAACCCAATAAGTGATATATTTTGGAAATAGATAATGACTGGGAGCCTCTTGTTAGGACTAGCATCTCTAATCAAGACTTCCTTGCTTATTGTGATATTGGATCTATGGTTTCTACTATGCCAAAAATTGTTCATGATTCTTTAAAATTTAACATGGATAGATTACCATCTTATCATGAACACACTAATGGAGATATTTCTGAAATCCAGGGAAGAATAAAAGATGTGCCAGTTAAATTTCTTAAAGGGATTGCAATGGTTGATTTCTTCATCATGGAGCCAAACCAAGGAAATATAGTGCTTGGAAGGGACTTCCTCCGAGCGGTAAAAGGCTTCATCGATATAGGTAAGGGACAAATCCGCTTACGCGGGAAGGCAAAAGGTGTGTACCCCTTTCCTAGAAGGAACAAGAGTGAACTTGTTGAGGAACCTTATGAATCAATTTATAACTCCGATTATTATGATGGTTATTGATTCCTCTATGCATTATGCCTAGCTTAAAGGCATAAAAGAAAGCGCTTTTGGGAGGCAGCCCACATGAATAAATTTATTTTGCTTTTGTTGTGTCTTGATGTTGTTTACTACTGTAGCATCATCATTGTATCTTTGCTTTTCATATTTGTGCCAAGTATAGCCTCTGATTGCTAGAAAGTTCAAAAGTTGTGAGGTGCTGTCCAGGAAACAGATTCTGTCCTTGGATAGAAAAATACGTATAAAATCACCAGATCATCTTTTTGGTCTGAATTGTTTCGACAGCGTTCTCTATATAATTGTCTTTCGTGCGTCTGTTCTGAGTTTTTTGATTTGCGTTGCAGAAGTGCCCCGAACAAATCAATTACTACCTGCTGTTCTGTTTTTCACAGATTCTGTCCTGTTTTGCCTTTCCTTCATTTTGCAAATCAAGAGCTTGCTTTTTCTTTGCAAAAACCTTTTGGCAATCTTGAGAAACAGTAGAACTTCAAGAATATCTTTATTTCCAGCAAGGTATAATTATTTTATTAAGGGTACTAACCTCGCTAATCAAATTATGATGAGTTATGTATGAAGGGAGTTTTCAAGTGTGCGAGGGAAGATGATAAAAAGATTCAGGAGTGTCAAGCGCTCAAGCTTGGGGATGCCCCCGTGCACCCCCAAGAAATATTCAAGGAGACTCAAGCGTCTAAGCTTGGGGATGCCCCCGTGCATCCCCTTCTCCATCAACATTATCAGTTCGCCTTTCGTTTCGCTATATTTTTATCACTTCATGTGTTATGTGCTATGCTTGGAGCGTCTTGCTTTTAGTTTTCTTTTTAGTTTTTCATACTGAGTCAGAACTTAGAGTTCTTTATGTGGGAGAGAAACACGCTCCACTTCTACCTAGAACATAACATAGAATTTTCATGTCTATCTTTGTTGTGTGTGTTCTTTGTCTTTTAATAGCTACTATCATGCTCTGCTCTTAGTATTCATGCTTATCTTTTCAAAGAGCTTTTGTTTAGTTGGTTGCTTGAACTCTCTTTAATTATCATGCTTATCTTATTAAGAGACTTTGCTTCTGTTGCATTGGTTAATATGTCTATGATAAAGATGCTACGTGCATAATGGCACTTAGTAGTTCAGGTTTTCTTATGGTTAGTCTCAAATAGCTGGGGGATTCCCAATGTGTCATTGGAATACCAACTTGATTTGTTTGCCAATGATGTGGTATGGTTTAGTAATATCTTCCTTTGAGAATTTATTTTGATTGACTTGGCGTATGCTCACGCATATCTAAGACTGTAAAGAAAGTCTGTCAAGCCTTGATGATCTTTTATTTCTGAGTAGCGATATAACTTCCATGCCTGATTCAATGTTGCTTTGTCGCTCTGCATGATTATGACCGTCATTGCTCTCTTAGTTGATCGCTCCCAGTCTTTTGCTAACCTCCACCTGTACTAAGCAGACTAACCTTGCAATACATAGCTCATGGGAAAGTAGCTTAAAACTATTGTGGTAAAGAATATGTTGCCTATGTATCTTATTTCTTATAAGTTGCTTGCTGAGCGGTAACCATGTTTCTGGGGCCGCCATCAACTGTCACACTTTCGTTGAATATCATGTGAGTTGCTATGCATGTTCGTCTTGTCTGAAGTAAGGGTGATTTGCCATGGGTTGAATGAGTATGCATATTGTTAGAGAAGAACATTGGGCCGCCAACCAAAGCCATGTATAATGGTGGAAGTTTTAGCTTGGACATTAATCCTCAATCTCTTATGAGAATATGCTTATGCATTAAAGAGGAGTCCATCATCTATTTTCTATGTTGTCCCGGTATGGATGTCCTCAAGTTGAGATCTATCAAAAACGAGAAATCAAATGCGATTTATCTCCTTGGACCTTTGTACAGGTGGCATAGAGGTACCCCTTTGTGACACTTGGTTGAAACATATGTAATGCAATGATAACCCATGGAAATCCGAGCTAATTAGGACAAGATGCAAGCACTATTGGTATTCGATGCATGAGGCTTGCAACTTATAGGATGTCTTATGCATGACACATATGAAGTACTACTACCGTTGACAAAATTGCTTCTATGTTTTCAAAATAAAAAGCTCTAGCACATAACCATTCTTTTACTTTTATGTTGAGTCTCCACCTTCTTTCTTCAAGCACCAACTACTGAGAGCATGATTGTCATTCTGAGTGTAATCTGCATTGTCCCAAAGTAGCATTGTCTTTTGCATGATTGTGATATCGTTTATTTTGAAATCATTGTATCTAGTCATCACTTAAACCTTGAAGGTGCCCCTGTATTTATGTTTTGCATCACTAAAGGGGGCAAGCTAGATATCACTTTATCATATTTGCACATCATGTTCATTGCAAATCTATTTGATGCTTCAATGTCATGTTGTAAAACTTTCAGTCATTTGTGATTTTCTCATGAGGCAACTTAATTACTATAGAATCATTGCCTCAGTAAGCTTTTGTCATATGACTATGAAAAAGTCCTATATGGTTAATAGCATGTCACCACAGAAATTATTCTTGTTATCATTTACCTACTCGAGGACGAGCAAGAATTAAGCTTGGGGATGTTGATACGTCCAAAACGTATCTATAATTTCTGCTTGCTCCATGCCACTTTTGGGTGATATTTCTATGATATTCATACACTTCCATACACTTTTGATCATATTTGGACTAACCTACTAATCCAGTGCACCCCGGTGCCAGTTTCTGTTTTCGGCTGTTTTTGTATTTCAGGTTTTCACGTTACGAGAACTGTCAGGAAAAATCCGGAAAAATCATATAAAAAATCAGCGTTCCGAAACCTACCTTGCGCCCGAAGGACATCTAGGGGGGCCACCAGGGCTCCAGGCGCCCTGGCGGCGCCCCCCTTGGGCCGCGCCGAGGGGGCGCCTGGGCCCCCCGAGCCCCGTCTGGTGCCCCCCTTCGGCATATATTTAGAGCGTCGTTCAAAACCCTCGGGACGGGAACTTTTTTTCGCGATCTCATCTCTGTTCCGCCGCCGCCGCCGCTTCCAAGATCGGGAGCACCAGGAGAACCCTTCCCGGCACCCTGCCGGAGGGGAGGATCACCATCGGGAGCCTCTCCACCACCATGGACGCCTCCCGAATGAGTTGTGAGTAGTCTCCCTTGGACCATGAGTCCATGACCAGTACCTATGTGATGTTCTCCTCCCGTTCTTGTGCTTCACTAATTAGTCCTCGTGAGCTGCCCTACATGATCGAGGCACATATGTAATCCTTATGCTGTTGCTATGATGAGTTTGCTGGGATCCGATGGATTATGAGATTATGTTCAGATTGATCTTGAGTAATATATTTGATCTACCTCTTTTATATTTATGTTCATAAGTAATTCTTGCATGTTCTCCGTTGTTATTTATTGCTTTGGCCAAGTAATACGTAGTGACTCCAAGAGGGAACGTTATGCTCGATTGTGGGTTCATGCCCCTCGATGACTAGCTTGAGTGACAGAAACATGAGTCTACGGGATGTGCTGTTGCCACAAGGGGGAAAACAACGGTGCTTGTGCCCGCGGGTGCAAGGATTGTTTACTTTACGCAAAGTTCTTTTAATGCAGTTGTCTGTTGCATTGAGTTTACACTATGGGTGGGACTCGCAACTTAATACCAGCGAGATGTTCTGGATAGATATCTCAAGGTGGATGATTAGTAGTAGATATTGATGGATGTCACACCCTGCATTTTGAAACATGTTATTTGTATCTTTGAAGCATGAAAATTTGGACCAGCAATTTTTTTAGCATCATTTGGCTTTTATTTGGAATTGAGTTTTCTTCATGTGCTCTTTCTTGTGCTCATTAAAGTCAACTATGATCTCTTGTAGATTTCATCTCCATACCCAAAACTTCTGCCCAATGATCATGCCAAGTGTTATATGACAGTATAGTATTTTCTTACAAAATTAATTTGGCCAAAAAGTATTTTTATAAATTTAGTTTTCCAAAAACCCCTGAATTGAGATTTGCACTGCAAGTACTTGATTTAGGGTGAGAAAATTATTTCAAAGGTTTTATGTGAGACCTAGTAGTCATAGGACTCCCAGAAACCACAAAGGTATAATTTTAAAAGTTATTTTCCTATTTTATTTAAAAGCTTTTTCTTAAGGCCAGAAATGGTCTTTAATAGGGGAAAATTATTTAACTGTTTCAAAAATATTTGCCAAAACTCAGAGGACATATATTGTCCATATATAAGAGTTTCAACACTTGGTCATGTTCAAAATAATGGGCTAAACCCTCTAAAACCCTTTCTGGATATTTCAAGCTTTTGAAATATTTACAAAGGAAACTTTCTCCAAAAATTCCAGGGAAATTCTATCATGTCATATATGACATATTTGATGATCTTGCCAAGTCCCATGCCTTGGGAAGCAAGAAAACATCCTCAAACCCCTTCATAACCATTCTGTCCATATTTGAAGTTTGAGCAACTTTACATTGCCAAACTTGTCCAATTGCTCTCAAACTTGGTGCACATGCTAGAATGACCTAATAAGGCATCTAGACCAATTGGCACAAGATTTGGAATAGAGCAACTTGATCAGATCACCTCAAAACCCTTTCTGTTCAAATGCAAATTTGAACAACTTTACATTACCAACTTTTTATCTGGAGCTTCAAACTTTGTGGGCATGATCAATACCCCAAATGATGATGCTACACCAAGTGGTGCATCAAGGGGAGATGATTAGCTTGACTCAATCAAGATGAAACTGTTTCTGTTGATTTCTAGGGTTCACCAAAGTTACACTGGCTAGTTTCTTCAAATGAGCCCAAGTTTGGTGAAGCACCCTATTTTCTCATGTCTTTCAACCCTGTTAAGTGCCATGTCAAGTGGAGGTCATTTACTTGACCAAACACTGATCAAACACCTTCTGCAGAATTGCTAAAACCTCCAACTTGATCACTTTTACTTTTCTCCATGGCCTCAACTTCTTACCACATGATCATTGAGTTACTAGCTACCACCAGTAACTTCCCCAGCACCCCAGCTCCATGATTGAGGGGTGAAAGCCCTGTTTTACCTTGCTGGACAGCAGGTTTTCACCATTTCACCAGCACTCTCACTCTCTCTCAGCATCTCCAGGGCATCCAAGGCCTCAGGCCAATTCTTTACTTCCCCCCTGACCTTCTAGACGCTGCTGGACACGTTGGGTTTGACCAGGACGGCGAGAGCGCGGCGATGCCAGCCAAACGCGTGCTCTGGAGCATGCAACAGTGCAGACAAGCACTGTAGCTTCGGCCAATCGGCCTCCCCCGACAGCCTCGGGCCTCCCCCTCGCGCCAGTCGAGGCCTCTCGACGTCCGCGACCTCCCCGGCGCTGTCCCCCCTCCTCCTGCGCCCTCCAGTGGCCGTCGTCGCACGCGCGCTGGCCGCCCGCGGCGGCCACTCCTCTGCCTCGCACGCGCGCACGCTCCTGACGCTCCCCCACTTCTCTTTCTCCCTCAGCTGGACGTGGAGATCGTCCAGGAACTCCACGGACCTATTCCCTTGGCCTCCCGTGCGCTGTAGCCTCGAGCCGTAGCTCGCCGGCGCACTGGACCACGGGCCTCCGTCGAGCTCCTATTTATAGCCCCTCCCGAGCCTCTCCAGCAGCACCACCAGCCTCACTCCTCTCCACTGAGCCCCCCAGCACCTTCAGTTCGACCCAAAGAGGTCCCAGTACTTGGGATCGACCGGAGCGCCGCCGCGTTGGGCCGCCGGTGATCTCGTGGTACGGGCCTCCCCTGCCTCTCCTTTCACCTGATTCGGAACCCCCTCACCTCACTGATCCTTTCCCCCTTGTTTCCCCCTCCGTTTGCAGTAGGAAACAACCTCAACCACCACCTCCCGACGAGCTTCCGCCGTCCCACCTCGTCGCCGGCGAACCAGACCTCCCCGCCGTGCCGCACCACCACCCCTGCATCCGCGACACGACGCTGGTCACGTTCCTGCCCTCCGTTGCCGTCGCCGTGGCCGAGAACCTCGCCGGTGAGCTCGCCGTCGCCGTGGCCGTGGGGTTAGAGATGACAGGCGGGCCCCGCCTGTCACCCCCTCACCTCTCTCCCCCTCCTCTGTGCCACTGACCCACGGGCCCCGCCCGTCAGGTTTAAAAACCTGACGTGCGCGCGCAGGCTCCCGTGCGGTTGGGCTGGACCGCCTGGGCCGTGCACTGTGGCCCCCTCTGGCCCAGTGCACAAGACCCTTTTCCTTTTTCTTTTCTGTTAATGTTTTAAACATTTCTACAGAAAAGAATAATGGTCCAAATTAAATAATTCCAACTCCTAAAATCTTGTAATATTCCAACCTATTTAATGGTACTACTTTCACTCAAATCCATGAAACTTTGCTGTACTGTTCAAATTTAAATTCAAATTTGAGCAGTAATACTCCTGTTCAAAAATCAGTAGATTCTATTCTGTAACTCCAAAACTCCAACTAAAATTTTTCCCCACCTTTGAAATTCCTCTAGTATTTTACAAAAATGAGTTGACATTTTTCTGAGCACTTTGATTTTTCTATTTTGTTTGTATTCTTATTTTTCCGTGGTTATTATGCGACGTATAGATCCCGTATTTGACGAAGTTGATGTGGAAGAAGAAGTAGAAGAATTTGAAGACTTTGAAGACCAAGCCAATCCAGGCAAGCAGCCCTTTGACCATGATACACTTGTTCTTCGGAACCCGTTTGTTTTCGATGCATGATGCTTAGGGTTACGATAGTGACCTAGTGATTACAGCATATGATGCATGCCATGATCTTGATCTTGCTATGTGCTAGATGACTTGCATATGGTTAGTGGTTATGATTAGTGGTGCATGTGTGACATGAACCTTCATGGTTGAAGTCTTCGCATAAAACCCCGTCGGGTGCCATTCATGCCCAAGGGAGATGATGATGAGTTGGGTGACCACTTGATGACGAAGTGGTGTGCCAAGGCAAGTGTGTGTGTTTTTCAAACGGATTGGTTTAAGTTGCGACCGTTATTCCAACCATACATGTGCAACCACAGTACCCCTTATGGGACGGGGCTTTATTGATTACTTAGGTCGATACTAGCATGGTGCCCGCATTACTAGTGACGGGAAGACTTGAGGTCTTTCCCGGGACGGGGTCGTGCTTGGATAGGCGGCCATGACTGTTTTTACAGGGCACCGGACACACCGTTGGTCCCTTCGGGTACGCGTGACATTGAAATTAGGGCAAGTCCCGTGATCTATTGGTTGTACCCGAGGGCCGTGTACCAACGAGTGGACTCTATGTTAGTGTCGTCTAAGGAAAGATAATCACCGGGTGCTTACCCCGGGTACTTGAGGTACCGAGGGTCGTGGATGACATGGAAGTTCCCCGGATCTTGTGGGTAAAGTGTACAACCTCTGCAGAGTGTCAAACTATTCGAATAGCCGTGTCCGCGGTCAAGGACAGTTGGGTAACCGCTCTTGGGCTACGTCAAATGTTTGTGAAACCATGCGTGTGTATATGAGTCAAGGTGGTGACTTGACTCGATGAGTTGAATCATATTCATGTTGATATCGGTAACCTGTCTTCGAGGTTACGCAAGTTTATTGATGCATTAACTTGATGGTAGAATATTTGTTCTAGCCTTGCTAGATTGATCATTACTATTCAATTGCACTGTTACTGTGAACCACATCATGGGTTGCTTGCGAGTACATTCAAAGTACTCATTGGCTTGCCACTGGTTATTTAATTGGCCAGGCATGGAAGAACATGATTATGAGGAAGAGTTCTTTGGAGACGAACATGCGAACTAGGACGCTATCCCAGTCAGAATGCCTGTAGGGTTAAGGCAGATGGCATGGGTTCTACCCGTTTATCAAAGACTTTCGCTATTTGAGTTATTTGCTATTCAGCCCGTGAGGCTCTATCTATGTAAGACTTGGCCATAATGGCCATAATTCGTGTAAGACTATTTGTATGGATGTAAGACTCTTGTTATTTCAGCTTCTGTGTGTTCAGTGAGCATTGATCTCTGGGATCACTATACACGTGCATTCGGTGATCTCGACTTCTAAGTCGGGGTCCCCACAGAGCTGGTATCAGAGCCATCCTGACTGTAGGAAGCCTTAGTTAGCATGGGCTTTAGTTAGATGAGACCCTTTTTCAAAACCTTCCGAACCTCTCTTCTTTTCTAAACCTGAGATTTCCTCAGCTTATTAACCCCTCCTATTCCACCTTTGTAGATGGCCGCCGTACCCGAAGAGCACCTGACCACTGGGTTTCCCTTACTTCTCGAGGATAGCCTCCAGGAGTGTCAGTTCCACCGAGCATCCATCCTCACCTACCTTGAGCATTGGGTGAGCGACACTGAGGTGGAGTACCATGTGGAAGTGATCGTGAAGGCAAACGATCCTCCCATAAGTTGGTTCTTCGAGGGACCCCAGATGGCCACACTACCACTCGCTGTCGAGGCTGCTGCACTCAAGGCATTAACCCGTCTCCGCGAGCTTCTTCCGGAGATGGCAGCCAAGATGGCAACTCGCTTCTTACCTTACCGGAAGGAAGGTGACGAAGAAAGTAGCGCACTAGCCCCTCCACTGAAGGAAGGACTCTCGCTTCGGTTCCAGACCTACTTCAGTCTGTGTGCCGACAGCTTGGCACAAGACTTGGCCTCGGAATCAATGAAGCTTCGAGAAGAACTTCACAAGACCAAGGCACTTCTTCATCGAGCTCAAGAGAAGGCAAACAGGATCAAGAAGGAAGGAGCACCTTCTGGACAATCCGCTATCGCATATCGAGGCGGAAGGCCCTCCGAGGATGTATCTTCCAAGGGTGAAGAACCACCTCAGCGACGCCGGATGACGGCAAGGGAATATCGCAAGCTTTTCCCTGCACCACCGACGAAGCACCGTCGTATCCAACTCCTCCACTCCCCCACACCCTCAAGCGACAAGGGAGCCCAGACAGATGAAGACAAGGAGGAAGACCCAGAAGAGCCGGAATACGCGACCGAGCATTCCGCCGCTTAGGCATTATTCGCTACTCGGATATGCCAGTTGTAACCTCTACGGTAGGATAGGTCGTGTAACCCCTATGCGCAGTCGAGTCCTTGTATGGTTCATATGAAACCATCTAGTGTTTGCTTTTGTTGTGTCTGGATGTATGTCGTATTCTTCCTTCGGGAATGTGTAAACGACTACATCACCTATTTGGATTTTAACGAATGTGTTTTGGCCTTTCGGCCCTTGCATGATTTGATTTAGTGTCACACCCACCCCCTTACTAGGCACCCATCTATCTTGCTTTCCCTCTTCCGAGTCATGAGACCTTTTACCGCTCCAGGATGCCTGTTGTAACTCGTACTGGTACCTCTACCCAGCAGCCCGAAGCCGGAGCATCCTCTCAGCCAGAGGAAGGCCACGACCAAACCAACGACCAAGCTCCACCACCACCTCCTCCAAGCATGGACATGGCTCAGCTTCTCCAAGCTTTCCGAGAGGAACGCCAAGCCAACACTGCAGCTCTCCAGCTGATTGCTCAAGCTGTCACCAACAACCGCCAACCGGCGGGGAATGGCAATGGACGTTCTACGTTGGCAGAGTTCAAGAAGCATGCACCGCCAACCTTCATCGAGACGGCTGAACCCCTGGATGCAGACGACTGGGTCCGTTCCATCGAGGAAATTCTGGAACTAGTCGGATGCACCGAAGACCGCGAGAAGGTGGCTTATGCAGCCCACTGCCTCGGGGGGACTGCTAGAGCTTGGTGGGATGGATTCAAGGTCATGCATGCTGAACAAGACATCACTTGGGTTAACTTCAAGGCAGAATTCCGCAAGGCCCACATTCCTTCCGGAATCATGGCTATCAAAAAGCACGAGTTCCGAGCCCTGAAGCAAGGAAGTGGCACTGTCAAGGAGTACACGCAGAAGTTCAGTGTTCTATCAAGGTACGCCCCTGAAGATGTCAGCACTGATGCTGCCAAGAGGGAGCGCTTCATGGAAGGCCTTAATCAGACTCTGCAATACTCGCTTGTCGTGTGCGACTGCCCATCTTTCCCTGACCTGGTGAACAAGGCACTTATGCTTGAAGACAAGCGGCGTGCTTTGGAAGACACTCGCAAGCGCAAGTTGGTCAGTAAGGGAAGTTCCAGCAACCAGAAACCTCGTCCGTGGCAGTCAGCCCCGGCCAAGCTAACCTATCAGCAGCCAAGAGCTCCTGCACCTCGTGCCAACCCCAGGCCAGCTTTCAACCCCAATACCAGTGGTAGCAACAAGATCAACACTCCAAACCAAGTCACTTGCTTTGGATGTGGTCAGCCTAGACACATCTCAAGGGTGTGCCCCAACAAGAAGCCTGATGCCCCGCGCCCCAATGCGCAGAACCAGGGACAAGGCCGTGGAATGCCACCAAGGAACCCAGCCCCCCGCAATCCACCGAACTATGGGAAGGGGCGTGTGAATCACGTCACTTTTGAAGAAGCCCAGGAAGACCCGGAGGTCGTGCTGGGTACGTTCCTTGTCAACTCAGCACCTGCAACTGTCTTGTTTGATTCTGGAGCAACGCATTCATTTGTCACTCAAAGATTTGCATTAAAAAGTGGCATGACCCCTACACCCCTGAATAACCCTATGGTGGTACAAACCCCCGGAGCCGAGATGAGAGCCAAGATAGGCTGTAAAGGAGTCAGTATTACCATTAACGGTGTAGACTTCCTAGCAGACCTTATCGTCCTGAGATCGCAAGGCTTGGATGTGATCCTAGGCATGAATTGGCTCAGCAAGCACCAAGGCTTGTTAGACTATGCCAATCGGACAGTCACTGTGACCAATGACCAAGGAGTCGAAGTCAAGTTTGCTCCCAACTCCTCTTCCGCTCAAGCCGCTAAAGTCAACTGTCTGTCTGAAGTTGGGCTAGATCAAGTACCGTTGGTACGTGAGTATCCTGATGTCTTTCCGGATGAACTACCGGGAATGCCCCCTGACCGTGACATTGAGTTCATCATCGAGCTCGTGCCCGGAGCAGGACCCATCTATAAGAAGCCTTATAGAATGGGGACGGAAGAATTAGCCGAGTTGAAGAAGCAGCTGGAAGAACAGCTAAGGAAGGGATTTATCCGCCCAAGTGCCTCCCCTTGGGGATCTCCTGTTATGTTTGTGGCCAAGAGGGACGGTACCATCCGCTTATGCATTGACTATCGTTCCCTCAATGAAGTTACAATCAAGAACAAGTATCCACTTCCCAAGATCGAAGATCTGTTTGATCAGCTCAGCGGAGCCAAGGTATTCTCCAAGATCGACCTCAGATCTGGGTATTACCAGCTGAAGATCAGACCCCAAGATATTCCGAAGACGGCATTCGTAACCAGATATGGCCTGTACGAGTGCACGGTCATGTCTTTTGGGTTAACCAATGCCCCAGCTTACTTCATGTATCTCATGAATAAAGTCTTCATGGAATATTTGGACAAGTTTGTTGTTGTCTTCATTGATGACATTCTTGTGTTCTCGAAGTCGGAGGAAGAGCACGAGCAGCACCTAAGGATGGTCCTAGACAAGCTTCGTGAGCACCAACTGTATGCCAAATTCAGCAAGTGTGAGTTCTGGCTGCATAAAGTTGGATTCTTAGGTCATGTCTTGACCGAGGAAGGATTATCTGTTGATCCTGCAAAAATCGAAGCTATGACCCAATGGCAATCTCCAACGACCGTCAAGGAAGTCAGAAGCTTCCTCGGACTAGCGGGCTATTACCGCAAATTCGTGGAAGGATTCTCTAGCATTGCACGACCAACGACTCAGCTCCTCAAGAAGGACAAGAAGTTCGAGTGGACGCCAAAATGCGAAGAGAGCTTCCAAGAGCTCAAGAAGAGATTGACCACCGCCCCAGTTCTGGCAACACCTGATATTCACAAGGAGTTCGTGATATATTGTGATGCCTCTCGAACCGGATTGGGAAGCGTTCTGATGCAAGAAGGCCGCGTCATAGCATACCTCTCCAGGCAGCTATGACCCCATGAGGAGAACTACGCTACTCACGATCTTGAGCTAGCGGCAGTAGTTCATGCCTTGAAGACATGGCGGCATTACCTCCTAGGGAAACGGTGTGAGATTTACACATACCACAAAAGTCTGAAGTACATTTTCACCCAAAAGGAATTGAACATGAGGCAGCGGAGATGGTTGGAACTCATCAAAGACTATGACCTCAGTGTTCAGTATCACACTGGGAAGGCTAACGTGGTGGCCGATGCCTTAAGCAGGAAGGCTTGCTCTTTGAATGCCATTATTCAGAAAAGGCAGCCAGCCTTGTTTAAGGAGATCGAACAATTCAGTTTGGATTTGGTCACCCCCGGATTTCTGGATCATTTGGAAGTCAGACCAACCCTGCTGGACGACGTTAAGAAGGCTCAAGATGGACACGCAAGCATTGAAGGTATCAAGAAGAAGATGAAGCTGGGCAAGGCCCCAGGATTCTCCGAAGACGAGCACGGGATTGTTTGGTACAAAGGTCGCCTCTGCGTACCAAATAACACGGAGCTGAAGACGCTGATTCTGCAAGAAGCCCACGACACTTCGTATTCCATCCACCCCGGAGGATCCAAGATGTACCAAGACTTGAAGGCACGATTCTGGTGGCACGGGATGAAGAGAGAGATTGCAACCTATGTTGCAAAGTGTGATGTGTGCCAAAGGGTCAAGGCTGAATATCAGCGACCTGCTGGATTGCTTCAACCCCTCAAGGTTCCTGAGTGGAAGTGGGATAAAGTCGGAATGGACTTCATCACTGGATTACCAAGGTCGAATAGAGGACATGACTCTATCTGGGTCATAGTCGATCATTTGACCAAGGTGGCCCATTTCATTCCTGTCAAGACTACCTACTCAGGCAACCAGCTGGCAACTCTCTATATCAACCGAATCGTAAGTCTTCATGGTGTTCCCAAGGAGATTGTGTCAGATCGAGGCACCCAGTTCACTTCAAGGTTCTGGGGAAGATTCCAAGAAGCCTTGGGAACCAAGTTGTCTTTCAGCACAGCTTTCCACCCACAGACCGGAGGTCAGACTGAGCGAGTCAATCAGATTCTCGAAGACATGCTCCGAGCCTGTGTCCTGGCGTATGGAGCCAAGTGGGAAGACTGTCTCCCTTTTGCCGAGTTCTCCTATAACAACAGTTACCAGTCAAGCCTTCAGATGGCACCATTTGAGGTGTTGTACGGACGCAGATGCCGCACACCCCTCAATTGGTCGGAGACTGGAGAAGGACTAGTCTTTGGACCGGATATTCTCCGCGCAGCAGAAGAGCAAGTCCAACTAGTCACAGAGCGATTAAAGGCAGCCAAGTCAAGGCAGAAGAGTTATGCTGACACTCGACGCCGAGACATGAGTTTCCGTGTCGGAGATCATGTGTACCTGCGGGTAACCCCTCTGAAGGGAACCAAGCGTTTCCACGTCAAGGGGAAGCTCGCGCCAAGGTTCATTGGCCCTTTCAAGATCACCGACCGACGAGGAGAAGTGGCTTATCAGTTGGAACTACCATCTGAGCTATCCGATGTGCACAATGTATTCCATGTGTCACAACTCCGGAAATGTCTCCAAGTTCCAGACAAGCCCAATCTCTACAAGGATGTGGATCACCAAGCCATTGATCTGCAGCCTGATTTGACCTACCGCGAGAAGCCCATTCGCATTCTGGACGAAGCAGAACGACGTACGCGAAGCCGTACCATCAAGTACTTCAAGGTCCAGTGGAGCAACCACACCGAAGCAGAAGCAACCTGGGAACGAGAAGACTATCTTAGATCCGAGTTTCCCGACCTCTTTTAAGCCCTAGTTTAGGAATCTCGGGGACGAGATTCTTGTAAGGGGGGTAGGTCTGTCACACCCTGCATTTTGAAACATGTTATTTGTATCTTTGAAGCATGAAAATTTGGACCAGCAAATTTTTTTAGCATCATTTGGCTTTTATTTGGAATTGAGTTTTCTTCATGTGCTCTTTCTTGTGCTCATTAAAGTCAACTATGATCTCTTGTAGACTTCATCTCCATACCCAAAACTTCTTCCCAATGATCATGCCAAGTGTTATATGACAGTATAGTATTTTCTTACAAAATTAATTTGGCCAAAAAGTATTTTTATAAATTTAGTTTTCCAAAAACCCCTGAATTGAGATTTGCACTGCAAGTACTTGATTTAGGGTGAGAAAATTATTTCAAAAGGTTTATTTGAGACCTAGTAGTCATAGGACTCCCAGAAACCACAAAGGTATAATTTTAAAAGTTGTTTTCCTATTTTATTTAAAAGCTTTTTCTTAAGGCCAGAAATGGTCTTTAATAGGGGAAAATTATTTAACTGTTTCAAAAATATTTGCCAAAACTCAGAGAGACTCAGAGGACATATATTGTCCATATATAAGAGTTTCAACACTTGGTCATTTTCAAAATAATGGGCTAAACCCTCTAAAACCCTTTCTGGATATTTCAAGCTTTTGAAATATTTACAAAGGAAACTTTCTCCAAAAATTCCAGGGAAATTCTATCATGTCATATATGACATATTTGATGATCTTGCCAAGTCCCATGCCTTGGGAAGCAAGAAAACATCCTCAAACCCCTTCATAACCATTCTGTCCATATTTGAAGTTTGAGCAACTTTACATTGCGAAACTTGTCCAATTGCTCTAAAACTTGGTGCACATGCTAGAATGACCTAATAAGGCATCTAGACCAATTGGCACAAGATTTGGAATAGAGCAACTTGATCAGATCACCTCAAAACCCTTTCTGTTCAAATGCAAATTTGAACAACTTTACATTACCAACTTTTTATCTGGAGCTTCAAACTTTGTGGGCATGATCAATACCCCAAATGATGATGGTACACCAAGTGGTGCATCAAGGGGAGATGATTAGCTTGACTCAATCAAGATGAAACTGTTTCTGTTGATTTCTAGGGTTCACCAAAGTTACATTGGCTAGTTTCTTCAAATGAGCCCAAGTTTGGTGAAGCACCCTATTTTCTCATGTCTTTCAACCCTGTTAAGTGCCATGTCAAGTGAAGGTCATTTACTTGACCAAACACTGATCAAACACCTTCTGCAGAATTGCTAAAACCTCCAACTTGATCACTTTTACTTTTCTCCATGGCCTCAACTTCTTACCACATGATCATTGAGTTACTAGCTACCACCAGTAACTTCTCCAGCACCCCAGCTCCATGATTGAGGGGGTGAAAGCCCTGTTTTATCTTGCTGGACAGCAGGTTTTCACCATTTCACCAGCACTCTCACTCTCTCTCAGCATCTCCAGGGCATCCAAGGCCTCAGGCCAATTCTTTACTTCCCCCTGACCTTCTAGACGCTGCTGGACACGTTGGGTTTGACCAGGACGGCGAGAGCGCGGCGATGCCAGCCAAACGCGCGCTCTGGAGCACGCAACAGTGCAGACAAGCACTGTAGCTTCGGCCAATCGGCCTCCCCCGACAGCCTCGGGCCTCCCCCTCGCGCCAGTCGAGGCCTCTCGACGTCCGCGACCTCCCCGACGCTGTCCCCCTCCTCCTGCGCCCTCCAGTGGCCGTCGTCGCACGCGCCCTGGCCGCCCGCGGCGGCCACTCCTCTGCCTCGCACGCGCGCACGCTCCTGACGCTCCCCCGCTTCTCTTTCTACCTCAGCTGGACGTGGAGATCGTCCAGGAACTCCACGGACCCATTCCCTTGGCCTCCCGTGCGCGGTAGCCTGGAGCCGTAGCTCGCCGGCGCACTGGACCACGGGCCTCCGTCGAGCTCCTATTTATAGCCCCTCCCGAGCCTCTCCAGCAGCACCACCAGCCTCACTCCTCTCCACTGAGCCCCCCAGCACCTTCAGTTCGACCCAAAGAGGTCCCACTACTCGGGATCGACCGGAGCGCCGCCGCGTCGGGCCGCCGGTGATCTCGTGGTACGGGCCTCCCCTGCCTCTCCTTTCACCTGATTCGGAACCCCCTCGCCTCACTGATCCTTTCCCCCTTGTTTCCCCCTCCGTTTGCAGTCGGAAACAACCTCAGCCACCTCCGCCCGACGAGCTTCCGCCGTCCCACCTCGTCGCCGGCGAACCAGACCTCCCTGCCGTGTCGCACCACCACCCCTGCATCCGCGACACGACCCTGGTCACGTTCCTGCCCTCCGTTGCCGTCGTCGTGGCCGGGAACCTCGCCGGTGAGCTCGCCGTGGCCGTGGCCGTGGGGTTAGAGATGACAGGCGGGCCCCGCCTGTCACACCCTCACCTCTCTCCCCCTCCTCTGTGCCACTGACACACGGGCCCCGCCCGTCAGGTTTAAAAACCTGACGTGCGCGCGCAGGCTCCCGTGCGGTTGGGCGAGACTGCCTGAGCCGTGCACTGTGGCCCCATCTCGCCCAGTGCACAGGACCCTTTTTGTTTTTCTTTTCTGTTAATGTTTTAAACATTTCTACAGAAAAGAATAATGGTCCAAATTAAATAATTCCAACTCCTAAAATCTTGTAATATTCCAACCTATTTAATGGTACTACTTTCACTCAAATCCATGAAACTTTGCTGTACTGTTCAAATTTAAATTCAAATTTGAGCAGTAATACTCCTGTTCAAAAATCAGTAGATTCTATTCTGTAACTCCAAAACTCCAACTAAGATTTTTCCCCACCTTAGAAATTCCTCTAGTGTTTTACAAAAATGAGTTGACATTTTTCTGAGCACTTTGATTTTTCTGTTTTGTTTGTATTCTTATTTTTCCGTGGTTATTATGCGACGTATAGATCCCGTATTTGACGAAGTTGATGTGGAAGAAGAAGGAGAAGAATTTGAAGACTTTGAAGACCAAGCCAATCCAGGCAAGCAGCCCTTTGACCGTGATACACTTGTTCTTCGGAACCCGTTTGTTTCCGATGCATGATGCTTAGGGTTACGATAGTGACCTAGTGATTCCACCATATGATGCATGCCATGATCTTGATCTTACTATGTGCTAGATGACTTGCATATGGTTAGTGGTTATGATTAGTGGTGCATGTGTGACATGAACCTTCATGGTTGAAGTCTTTGCATAAAACCCCGTCGGGTGCCATTCATGCCCGAGGGAGATGATGATGAGTTGGGTGACCACTTGATGACGAAGTGGTGTGCCAAGGCAAGTGTGTGTGTTTTTCAAACGGATTGGTTTAAGTTGCGACCGTTATTCCAACCATACATGTGCAACCACACTACCCCTTATGGGACGGGGCTTTATTGATTACTTAGGTCGATACTAGCATGGTGCCCGCATTACTAGTGACGGGAAGACTTGAGGTCTTTCCCGGGACGGGGTAGTGCTTGGATAGGCGACCATGACTGTTTTTACAGGGCACCAGACACACCGTTGGTCCCTTCGGGTACGCGTGACATTGAAATTAGGGAAAGTCCCGTGATCTATTGTTTGTACCCGAGGGCCGTGTAGCAACGAGTGGACTCTATGTTAGTGTCGTCTAAGGACAGATAATGAACGGGTGCTTACCCCGGGTACTTGAGGTACCGCGGGTCGTGGATGACACGGAAGTTCCCCGGATCTTGTGGGTAAAGTGTACAACCTCTGCAGAGTGTCAAACTATTCGAATAGCCGTGTCCGCGGTCAAGGACAGTTGGGTAACCGCTCTTGGGCTACGTCAAATGTTTGTGAAACCATGCGTGTGTATATGAGTCAAGGTGGTGACTTGACTCGATGAGTTGAATCATATTCATGTTGATATCGGTAACCTGTCTTCGAGGTTACGCAAGTTTATTGATGCATTAACTTGATGGTAGAATATTTGTTCTAGCCTTGCTAGATTGATCATTATTATTCAATTGCACTGTTACTGTGAACCACATCATGGGTTGCTTGCGAGTACATTCAAAGTACTCATTGGCTTGCCACTGGTTATTTAATTGGCCATGCATGGAAGAACAGGATTATGAGGAAGAGTTCTTTGGAGACAAACATGCGAACTAGGACGCTATCCCAGTCAGAATGCCTGTAGGGTTAAGGCAGATGGCATGGGTTCTACCCGTTTATCGAAGACTTCCGCTATTTGAGTTATTTGCTATTCAGCCCGTGAGGCTCTATCTATGTAAGACTTGGCCATAATGGCCATAATTCGTGTAAGACTATTTGTATGGATGTAAGACTCTTGTTATTTCAGCTTCTGTGTGTTCAGTGAGCATTGATCTCTGGGATCACTGTACACGTGCATTCGGTGATCTCGACTTCTAAGTCGGGGTCCCCACAATGGATTTTGGTTTACTTACTTTGGCGTACCGCCCATGCTTTGAACCTCAACCTTTCTTGCAATGTAATCAGCATTGGTTTGCGTTCGTGGTCCTGTCAATTGCCCAGCTGTAATTCGTTTACCTCACATAGCTGTTTTATCGCCTTTTGGGAGAGAGACATCACTAGTGAACATCATGAGACTCCGGTCCATATTACCATCATTGATCACATCCGCTATTTACTTTTCGCTATTATTTACTATTGCAAAACATTATCTATTACTACTATCATTTGCGTTTAATCCTTTGTGAACTACAAGGCCGGAGGGATTGACAACCTCTCTGTACTCGTTGGGAGCAAAGTTATTTGTATCTGTGTGCAGGTCCACGTTGATTGCTAATCCGCGCCGTTAGCAGTGACACCTACTTGTTGAACCTAGGAGTCTCTGGGGATTCGATCCTTGGCATCTTTGCTAAGGGAAAACACTTCCACAACACTTCATCTTTCACCTTCCACTTGGGGTAACCAACGAGGGGTTAGAGGCCCATCACAACCTCCTTGCCGGGAGCTTCAGCCTTAGCCTTCTTGCTGGTACTAGGTGTGCTCGATCCCTCAACGGCCATCACTATCTTATCCTTGTGCTTCTTGCTGCGCTTCTTGTTCTTCTTCTTTTGACTGATGGCATCATCATCATCTTCTGAACCAACGTCGACGCCATTCTCTTCTCCAGGGAGTTTTCTCCCTTCCTCCACCCGAGCACACTTGTCCACCAAGGTGTGAAGCTCCTTCACTATCTTGGGCAATCGAAAGTTCATCGTGGAACGTACCCGATGATTACACACGTTTGACTGGAATGCTGCTATCACTACTGCCGGGTGGATGTTTGGAATATTCCTATGGACTCTGCTAAACCTCTACATGTACTTCCATAGAGCTTCGCCTTCCTTCTACGGGAGAAGCTGCAAATCGCTGGGCCATCCTAGTTCTTGGTGGACGCTAGTGAAGGTGCCAACGAACTCATGGCACATGTCAGCCCAGGTCGAAATGGAGTTCTCCGGTAGGTGCATCAGCCAAGACCTCACATTTGGCGTGCGTGCTAAGGGAAGTAGTTGGCGAATACCTTCTCATCTCTTCCCCCGACAGCTTGAACAGCGATGGTGTAGATGCTCAAGAACTCAGCAGGGTTCAGTCTCCCATCGTACTTCTATGGAATCTCTGGCTTGAATGTGCGAGCGGACGGCTAACGGACTTGCCGTAGCTCACAGTTAAATCAGGGCACCCTGCCTCAAAAGGCAGGTACCCGCCCCCATCGAGCGCAAGCTCGTAGATGTTGGGGACATCACGCCCGTCGGGCTGGTGGTGGTCATCGCGGCGTTGCTCAATGGTGATGCGCGCACTACCTCTGCCTGCCCTCCGGGCCTCGCTGTTGGTCTTGATGCGCTCGAGGGTCCGATGAGTCCATCGAGACATTGTCTGGTTCCTGGTTGCGTGGCTCATGCACTGGCTATGGGGACTGCACCGTGGGGGTGGCCCCTTCAGGTAGTCCAGCAGCGTGGGCCATCATCGTCGCCTGGGGAGGCCGTGCCGTGCCAGCTCACTGTGATCCTCCCGCCTCGGTGAAACCAATCTGACTTTGGATGGTGGCTCGCCACTCATCCATCTGATGGGCTGCCGGTTGGAATCCCAGTAGCAGTTGGGCGTGCGCCATAGCCTCTGAGGCGGTGCTTGGCACATGCCATGATGATGTGGACCGCAACGTCGTCTAGCTCCTGATGGTTCTGGTGGCGACCGCGTCGTGTTCTCGTCGCTGCGAGCCAGCCGCCTGGACGGCGTGGTGACGAGGTGGAGGCACTTGAGGACCAGAGGCTCCGTTGGGCACAGTAGTTAGGTTAGCTCGTCCCGAGGGTGGCGCATGCTCTGCGTTCGCACCCGCAACGAGAGCGGCTGGAGAGTTGTGATTCGCCCCAGAACGAGCAACACCACCAAGGCTGCGCTCTTCGGCTAGGCAAGGAGGTGTAGAAGGAACGACCTCTCTACTCGTACCTCGTGAAGCGTCGCCGCTGGGATGCTGTTGATGTTGTCTTTCTCCGGTGTCCTCCGCTCTTGCTTTTGCCACAAGGGGTGTGGTAACAATGCCGCATGCGCCGACCACGTCCCCCGCAGCGTCCGCATTCCCATGCATCCCCACATACCTCGTAGCATCAATGGCCACGGGAAGAGAGGCCCTCTAAGTGGAGGGGTGAACTACAGCACCGGACTTCTTCTTGGGCGCCATGGTCAATGGATCCACTGATGATGAAGCTGGTGGTGAAGATAATGCGCTGCTCACGCTCTCGGGTTCGCACAAGTGATCCCCCTACTTGGCACGCTAAAGATGTCACGAGAAACCATGGCCACCTATGGGACCATGAGCCCCTTTTGGTTTGGTGGGGGGATGGGCACGTTGCATAAAGAGCGGAGAAGCGTAGCGCAACACAAGAGAGATCACACGGGAAGTTTTTACCCAGGTTCGGGCGCCAACACTCGTACCGCTTCACGCGCATACAGAGTGGCTGACTAGCGGGCCCCGCTAGTCAGGTGAGAGGAAGGGGGAGAGGGAAATAGAGAATGGCGCGGCATCGCCGGAGCTCACGCCGGCGAGGAGAGCTTCTTGACCAGAGTGAGAGGGAGGGTTCGAAAGAGGAGACGAGGGCGCACCTGCCCGTACCCGTAGAGTAGCTAGGGGTAGTCGGACGACATCGGAAACGGCCTCTCTAGCGGAGACTGAGAGCGGAGGTCGCCGGAGATGAAGACTACTATGACTAGAGGGGACACCAGGGGCTCCAACCGGGCAAAACGGCACCATCGAGAGGGTGGCGACGAGCACAGTGCGCAACGCACTGTTGCGTTGGTCGGACTGTGCCCGTGCTCACTGCGGCGAGCTCTGGCGTCGGCGAGCACCAGGAGGGAGTTAAGAGGGCTTGGACGAAGATTGTGGCGAAGTTTGGCAAGGTTAGGCAGTTGGGGAAGCGAGCACGCGCGCAACAGAGCACTCGGCGGCACTCATAGAGCGGCGACAAGCAGGTTGGCATCGTGTACATGCGTGGTCACCACGTGAACTCTGACCTCAGGCCGACCTAAGCCCAAACCTCATGTATGGCATGTAGTTTGTGGTAGTTTTAGTGTTTAGCACACTTGGGTTTGGTCGCAGACGCGGTAGAATAGATTTCAACTGCCTGGTAAGTTTCTGGACAGTAACTTTGAGAGCTTACTGTGGTCAAACTACTAGGAGTTGGGAGCTGGGCTTTGGAGGTTAGCAATCATCTACCAAGGTGGTGATGCACAAGAAAAATCAGCCACAGTGGAGCAAGTAAAATAGTAGTTGTTGTAGAAACTACCATTTCTGTCCAGAACAGAAAACATTTTCTGTAGCAAAAATATTCCAAAAAGTGATGAAATATTTTTGCTCAGGAAGGTGCCCTAGGGTTCAAAGAATATTTGTGAATTTTTCAGATTTTTGTGAGCAAGAAAAATTGGGGTTGCTTTGGAGTACATTGAGCTAGCTAGGGTTTAAGAGAGGGAAATGAATATTTCTCATTTAAGAAAAATATTCAAAATATTATTTTGGGTGAACCAGAGAGGAAGTGATGGTGAGAGAGGTAAATGAGGCACTTGGGTGAAAGTCAAGGGATACCCAAGTGTTTATGTCCATATGAAAAGATTCAAAACTCCAAATTTCAAATTCCAATCAACTAAAAATTAGGCAAAGAGAGGAGGGCAAAAACCAGACTGTCACAAACCTCCCCCACTTATAGTGAATCTCGTCCCCGAGATTCGGTTGATTTGGAAAACTATTCTGGATAATGTGCCTTTAGAAATTCTTCCCGTTCCCAACTTGATTCTGACTCTTGTGGTGCTCCCACTGAACCTTCTAGAACCTCCTTACTTTACTACGAGTGACCCTTTCCAACTAATCCAAAATTCTCACTGGCCTCTCTTCATATGTTAAATCCTTTGCCATCTCTATTTCAGTCACAGCGGTCTTTTTCTCTGGCGGTGATATGCATCGCCTCAACTGGGAAACATGAAACACGTTGTGCACTTCTGACAGTTCGCGGGGTACCTCCAATTTGTATGCAACAGTACCCACTCGGGACATAACTGGAAATGGACCAATAAATCTAGGTGCCAACTTCCCACGAGTCTGGAATCTCTTGACTCCTTTCATAGGAGTTACTCGGAGGTATACGTGTTCTCCAAGTTCAAAACTGATCTGTCTGTGCTTTGCATCATAATAACTCTTCTGTCCAGATTTGGCCAATTGCAATCTGTCTCTTATTTCCTTCACCTGTTTCTCAGCCTCCATCATAAGATCTGTTCCGAAAATACGTCTATCTCCAGCTTGAGACCAATTTAAAGGAGTGCGGCACTTACGGCCATACAAAGCCTCATACGGTTACATCTTTAAGCTGGTCTGGAAGCTGTTGTCCTAAGAGAACTCGGCATACGGCAAGCAGTCTTCTCATTTAGGTCCTTGGGCCAAAGCACACGCTCGTAGCATATCTTCGAGTATTTGATTTACCCGCTCCGTCTGTCCATCAGTCTGAGGATGATAAGTGGTACTATATTTTAGTACTGTCCCCAAGTTTTGATGGAGACGTGACCAAAAAGCGGAGGTAAAAAGTGAACCTCGGTCATAAATGATGGTCCGGGGTACTCCATGCAGACTGACTATTCTGGACATATATAGCTGTGCACGTTGATCTGCCCGATATGTGGTTTTGATTGGGATAAAGTGAGCTACCTTGGTTAAGGTGTCCACTATGACCCAGACTACATCATTGCCTTATTGTGTCTTAGGTAGCCCTGTGATGAAATCCATGCAGACGTCATCCCATTTCCATTGCGAGACTGGCAGCGGTTGGAGAAGTCCGGCTGGCTTCTGATGTTCTTCCTTCACCTTGTTGCATATGTGGCAACAGTCCACAAAATAGGCAACGTCTTTCTTCATTCCATCCCACCAGAATATTTGTCGAAGGTCTTCATACATTTTTGTACCTCTGGAGTGAATGGAATACGAAGATTCGTGTGCTTCTGACAGGATTTTCTGCTTTAAATCCACCTGATTGGGTACACAAATCCTTTCACGGAATCGGAGGGTACCAAATTGATCCTTTGAGAAATCTGAGGTATGTCCTGCTACCATATTCTTAGCATGTTTCTGGAGGAACGTGTCAGCTAGCTGGGCCTTGCAGATCTCTTCCACAAGTGTTGGGGCAACTTCCAAAATATTAGCAAGGCCATCATCAACTATGACCAGGTTAAGTTGAGCCATATCCTCTTGAAGTTCAGGTGGCAAGGATTTCTACATGACATTTAGGCTGACCGACTTTCGACTGAGTGCATCGGCAACCACGTTGGCCTTACCCGGGTGGTAATTTATTCCAAAATCATAATCCTTGACTAACTCAAGCCATCTTCGTTGACGGAGATTTAAATCAGGCTGAGTAAATATATATTTGAGACTTTTGTGATCGGTAAAAATTTGGCACCTCTTCCCTATGAGGTAGTGTCTCCATATTTTTAGAGCATGAACCACCGCGGCCAATTCCACATCATGAGTAGGATAATTTCCCTCGTGGGGTCGTAGCTGTCGTGAGGCATACGGTACTACCTTGCCGTCTTGCATAAGGACGCATCCAAGTCCTTGTCTGGAGGCGTCACAGTACACATCAAAACTGCTGTAGGTATCTGGAAGAGTTAACACAGGTGCGGTCGTCAGCTGTATCTTTAGCTCATTGAAACTTTTCTCATAGTCCTCAGTCCATTCAAACTTCTTATCCTTTTTGAGTAGCTCCGTCATGGGTTTAGGAATCTTGGAAAACCCTTCAATGAAACGATGGTAATATCCGGCAAGTCCAAGAAAACTACGGATCTATGATACGGTTGTGGGTGGCAACCAATCGAGCACGTCCTTCACTTTGCTCGTGTCCACGGATATACCTTCGGCGGATAGCACATGTCCAAGAAATCCAACCTTCTTGAGCCAAAACTCACATTTACTGAATTTGGCGTATAGCTGATGGTCGCGGAGTCGTTGTAGCACTGCTCGGAGGTGTTCTTTGTGATCTTCTTCACTTGTTGAGTATATAAGTATGTCATCGATAAAGACTACCATGAACTTATCGAGGAAGTCCATGAATACTTTGTTCACATATGCATGAAGAAAGTAGGGGCATTGGTGAGACCAATGGACATAACTATATATTCATAAAGACCGTATCGAGTGGTGAATGCGGCCTTAGGAATATCTTCCTTTTTAATCTTGAGCTGATGATATCCTGTTCGTAAATCAATCTTGCAGAATACCTTGGCCCCACTAAGATAATCAAACAAGTCATCAATCCTTGGCAGCGGATATTTATTTTTGATGGTGACATCATTCAGCTGACGGTAATCCACACACATGCGGAGGCTGCCATCCTTCTTGTCCACGAAGATAGCATGTGATCCCCATGGTGAAAAGCTGGGACGGATATATCCTTTCTGGAGCATTTCATCAAGCTGTTTCTTTAGCTCCACTAATTCTAATGAGGGCATCCGGTTATACTTCTTGTATAATGGTGCTGTTCCGGGCACAAGATCTATTGCAAACTCCAGCTCTCGATCTGGTGGCATGCCTGGCAGTTCTTCGGGAAATACATCATGATACTCACTGACCACATGAATTAATTCCAACACGGCCAGAACGGTGAAGACCATTTCTTTCTTGGGTATGGTTCTGCGAGAATAGAATTTGGTAGTGTGCCCCTTCTGACTGGTCAAAGTGACTTCTCAGGTCGCGCAATTTATGCATACTTGATATTGGGTCAACCAATTCATACCCAAGATAACATCCAACTTTACAGACTCAATGATTATCAAGGAAGTTGACAAACAAACTCCGTTGATATTGATTTACAGATCACGACAGACCAGATTGCTCTTGATTAAGGATCCTGGGGTTTGTACCAGCATATTCTTCCCAAAAGCGAACAAGGAAATTTGTTTTGTGAAACAAAACTCCGAGAAATAAAAGAGTGGGAAGCCCCAGAGTCAAATAAATTTACGTCATGTATGCTATTAACATAAAACATACCAATGAGGACTTCGGGGTTTTCTTGGGCTTCATCCGCGGAGAGGTGATGAACGTGCCCAGTGATGTTTTGTTGGTTTGGGCATGACTCCAGAACGTTGACTTGTGGTCTGATTAGTGCACTTGGCTTGCTGTTTTTGGGACACTGTCTGGCATAATGTCTGTTTTGCCCACAACTGAAGCAAGAATTGTTGCGCTGGCGCTCCTTGTACACTAGGTTGGTCACGACATTCTTGACATGGGTGGTGGTCTTGCTAACATTTTGTTACCAATTGGGCTTGTATTCCACCTGAGTTTGCTGCCAGGTACGAGCCTTTTGCACTGGTTGCCCTTCCTTCCTTGGTTCAAACTTACGCTTGTGATCGTTATTAGCAGGCCTATTGTCTGATACGAGCTTGTGCTCCCTTTCAGCAATGAAAGCTTTTTTCACCAGAGTTTGGAAGTCTGGGAAATCAAACATACTAAGGGTACACCGGAGTTGTGAATTTAACCCCCCAAGAAATCTGTCAATCTTTCTTTCTTCGGTGGCTACGTCATATAAGGAGTAATGGGCCAGATGATTGAATCTTTGCAAATATTCACCCACAAACGGATTTCCTTGGATGAGTGCAAGAAAATCACGCTGCTTAGTCTTCATAATTCCAGTAGGGATATGATATTTCCAGAACTGATCCTTGAATTTTGACCAGGTGATTTCTTCATTAGCAGGCCACATGGCTTTTGCATTTTCCCACCATATGGCAGCAGCGCCTTAGATAATGAGTTGCAAATGGAACTTTATCATCTTTTTTAGTACGAGCAATCTCAAGATTCCTTTCAATGGTTCGCAACCAATCGTCTGCATCCAAGGGATCAATAACCTGACTGAAACTGGGAGGCTTGGTCCTATAAAAATCTGACATCTTGGAGTGACAACCGTTCTGATTTCCATTCTGTCCAACCATAGCTTGAACACATCTTAATATTTCAATCAAATCATTATTCCTCCTTTCCTCAAACATACGCATAATTTGCTCGGTGGTAGGCGGATTTGGCAGTGGAGGTGGTCGTGGTATGTACGGCTCGGAGAGTGTCATGTCTGTCGTGCGGAACGACGAATAGGAACATCCTCATGATTGCTGCTACTGCTGCCTCCCCGCGGCATCCTATTGTGGATTTTTCCCAAGACAACGCAACCGAGATGAGAAACATCCAAAAGTAAATTGGCTAAAATCCAGCAACAAATCCCGAGAGAAAACGAAATAACGAAGAAAATACGACGAATAAAAGAAATAAAGTTCCAACATAATTATACATAGACTCATACAAGAAAGGTAAACAACATGCCAGGTTCAACTACCCTCATACAGGAAACAAAACATCATGACTCGTACGACTACATCCGTACACCATCCTGACGACTACAAATACTCAGAAGCTCTACTGCTCTGCTGGTGCTGCGGGATCCTCTCCTGAAGCAGACTCGGATCCTGAACTGACGAGGTTAACTGAAACCTCCGGGTTAAAAGTAACACGATGGCGCAGCCTCGGGGGCTCTCCCTTCGGGGCAGGTGTAGGGTGAAGCATCAAGGCTACATGAGTAGTGAGAAGTGAAACCCACTCAGCAAGAGCACTGAGAGGATTCATGGTAGAGGCGCCCGAGCTACTCGGAGGAGTAACCGGTGAAATAGGGGAACTAGAACTGGCTGGAATGTAAGGTGTAAATCCCATAGATGCTGGAACAGTGACAGATCTAATATAGGCTAAAGCAGTATGAGCATGAGTCAGCTCTCGAGCCAGCTCGTGGATCATAAGATAGCTAGCAGTGATATAAAGGGAAAAGGTGGCTAGCAACACTATAAGACTCCAGATCAATGATAGGGAAACGAACACGACCGTTGTCGTACAGGGAAGGATAGTAATGGAAACCTGGGTGGTTCTGCATTCGGACCTCGTTGTAACGAAGCTTGACAAGGACCTCAAATGCAGCAAATTGGACAGCCTGAGAAGCGGTAGAAGCGTAACCGCTCCGAGAGGTACGAGTGTAAGTGCTGGAAGTGGAACTGGAGCGCAGAGTAACCACTTCTTGATACTCATACACTGAGTCTGCTAGACGCTCTCGGTACACACGATAGACTAGGTCGGCTTCGAGAGGGTACAGCTGACGCCACACGTTACGAAGGAGGTGCGGTGACGTGTACAACATCAGCTGCAACTGGCACGGATACGGCACCGGAGCCATCTACACTCACAACCATTAGTAGGTTAGCATAAAAATAAAACAAGTGCATGCAATGCAACAACCAGCTACAAATGCTACCAGCACTCAACTTAAACTCGTATCTAACGTCCAGTTAACACGTTGTAGTCTAGCGTGCCTACAGTCAGTGCGGCCCTGATACCAAGCGTTATGGCACCCCGGCTCAGAGCAACCGGTTTACCATGCATTGCCAGTCTAGAGACCTTGTCTTCTGGCAACACACAACATCTTGGGACAGAAAACAACCGCTTTATTGATGCTAGCGGATCAAAGTTTATATTATAACAGGCAGCGAGGCCAAGCGGCACACACGGTGTGGCTGAACAATATGTACATTATTTAGTGAACATAGAGGGGCCTCGATCATAACAACTACACGGCAGCGGAACAATGTCGTAGCGGAACTCAAAAGCACAGGGACACCGATGTGGACACGATCTAGACTTGAACAGCACTCCTTCCCAACGAGACTTTCCTGAAATTTGGCATGACACGCCAGGTCAGTACATTGAATGTACTTGCAAGCTCACAACAAGCATAAACATAATGACAAACAATATCATGATAATTATTCAATTATTAATAATGCAATAATATATCCAACATGATGTGATCATGTTCTTGTGAGGAAAATCCCGCGTACGGGCTTACCAACGATGATCTCTCTTAGATCACAAACGTACCAACCTCGTGGTCTTAATTCAGATTACCACGTGATCTTTCCGGCGATCACTTACCATGACCAACACTTGGTCTCAAACATCATGATGGCCTTCCCACCATCATCAACAATGCAAAGTTCATGACATAGTGTGCAAAATTTTATTAAATGTTGACCCATGGTGTGACCTACTTTTGAGCATGTCCGTAACCATGGACTCGGCTATCGATAGATTTATTACACTCCGCAGAGGTAGTGCACTGTACCCAAACCACGGAACCCATGGCCTCGCACTCCCATTCGGGTGGACCAACGGCATTCCGACAAATCCCTCCATTGCCATGACACTCTCTCGGCCACTCCAACTCACTCCCCATTGGGATAGTCCTGGGTGGCCTCGTGTCTACCAAAGACACAACGACCACCGTTGTGGCCAAAACATAAACTGTCCCAAACGGGAACACGGTACCATAATCTCAACAACGGGTACACAAGGTTATGTCTGCTTACCGGGCCAGGGAACCGCACGCTCATAACCTTCCCTCATTGGAGGCGCCGACCAGAGGCATGACAACGGACCAAATAAAGGCCTTCCCATAAAGGCAAATGTGGTTGCACTGGGAAAAACTCGATTCAGTGGCACCATGACCCGGTCAACGATATATTCAAGTTGAGTTATTAATAGGTTCAACTTAAAATTGAAATAACCGGTGTCATAGTATGCCATGCAAATGCAATACGAACATATGCATCATATATCATTGGAAGTAACTGGGTTAACTATATCCATACTAAGCATAAACATCAACAACTCATAACACTTCTCTAGTTAGGATTAAACCTCAATTTAAACAGAATCTTTTCTAGCGAATTTTATCATATTTCTCATGCAAGAAGAATAACTCCAAATACTTACTTATATCCATAACCATATTAATTCTTCATAGCAAAACTTACTTCTAGTTACTTTACCAACTTAATTAACTTCAAACTTTTTGTAAACTAAGCCTGACAACTTAAACAAGCAACCAATAGAATATAAATAATAATAGTGATTTAAATGCATGGATTAAATCTCCATTGAAGTTGAAAAATCACAAATATTGTAATGGCACCATGAAAATGTTGTTGTGGCTTGCCTTAGTGTAGATGAGTTTCACAAACCTCTTGGTGATCCTCAAGACAAGCTTCACCTTCCGAAAATATTTATAAACACAAAAAGAAATCATCAAGAACACTTTTCAAAATCACCAGAAAATCTAGACAGCAGAGAAAAATCTCATTTTTGGTGAGCTGCTAGATTTCTTCACAAAGAATACAATGCAAAAAGAATCAGTTCGTTTGGACTTATGGTTACAGAGTTTTGGCTGTTTGAAGCTCTCTAGAAATAAATAAAATTTGAATTTAAATAAAACAAAACTTGGGGGGTGACATCGAAGGCGTAAAGCCTCGGGCGCTACCACTCGTACCGCTTCGCACGCATACAGAGTGGCTGACTAGCGGGCCCCGCTAGTCAGGTGAGAGGAAGGGGGAGAGGGAAACAGAGGACGGCACGGTGTTGCCGGAGCTAACGCTGGCGAGGAGAGCTTCTTGGCCAGAACGAGAGGGAGGGGTCAAAAGAGGAGACAGAGGCGCACCTGCCCGTACCCGTAGAGTAGCTAGGGGTGGTCGGACGGCATCGAAAATGGCCTCTCTAGCGGAGACAGAGAGCGGAGGTCACCGGAGATGAAGACGACGGCGACCAGAGGCAACACCTGGGGCTCCAACCAGGCGGAACAGCACCACCGAGGCACGACGGAGGCCCAGGAAGGGTGGCCCGATCCTGGGAGGGGCTGGAGCTGCGGAGACGACCCGAGGGGATCTCCGATGCACTCAAGCGTGGGGACGGTGGCCCGCGGCCTGCCCGGTCGGGCTACGGCTTTCTACGCGATTGTGGAGTGTGTGGGACGAGAGGATGGTGCTCAAGGAGGCTGGGGAGGGCTCTATTTACAGCCGAGCTTCAAGGGGTGATTGGGCTCCGTCGGTGGACACCTGAACACGGCGCCCGATGACGAACGGCGTCAGTGGGTGAGGGAGAAGGCGACACAGCTCACGCGGGAACTGTGGCCGAGCGGGGACGAGCACAGGAACGAGAGGGTGGCGACGAGCAAAGTGCGCAACACACTGTTGCATTGGCTGGACCGGGCCCGTGCTTGCTGCGGCGAGCTCCGGCATCGGCGAGCGCCAGGAGGGAGTTAAGAGGACTTGTACGAAGATTGTGGCGAAGTTTGGTAAGGTTAGGCAGTCAGGGAAGCGAGCACGCGCGCAAGAGAGCACTCGGCGGCACTCAGAGCGCGGCAACAAGGAGGTTGGCATCGTGTACACGCGTGGTCACCGCGTGAACTCTAACCTCAGGACGACCTAAGCCCAAACTTCATGTCTGGCATGTAGTTTGTGGTAGTTTTAGTGTTTACCACACTTGGGTTTGGTCGCAGGCGTAGTAGAATAGATTTCAACTACCTGGTAAGTTTCTGGACAGTAACTTTGAGAGCTTACTGTGGTCAAACTACTGGGAGTTGGGAGCTAGGCTATGGAGGTTTGCAATCATCTACTAAGGTGGTGATGCACAAGAAAAATCTGCCACACTGGAGCAAGTAAAAGGGTAGTTGCTGTAGAAACTACCATTTCTGTCCAGAACAGAAATTATTTTCTGTAGCAAAAATATTCCAAAAAGTGATCAAATATTTTTGCTCAGGAGGGTGCCCTAGGGTTCAAAGAATATTTGTGAATTTTCTCAGATTTTTGTGGGCAAGAAAAATTGGGGTTGCTTTGGAGTACATTGCGCTAGCTAGGGTTTAAGAGAGGGAAATGAATATTTTTCATTTAAGAAAAATATTCAAAATATTATTTTGGTGTGAACCAGAGAAGAAGTGATGGTGAGAGAGGGAAATGAGGCACTTGGGTGAAATTCAAGGAATACCCAAGTGTTTAAGTCCATACTAAAAGATTCAAAACTCCAAATTTCAAATTCCAATCAACTGAAAATCAGGCAAAGAGAGGAGGGCAAAAACCAGACTGTCACAAGTATGTGAGGGTTCTGATAGACCGAATCATTTCTACGGTTGCCATGGGCCTCCATTTATAGATTAAGGGTTCACCAAAGTGGTAAAGCAGTCTTTCCATACTCATTACATAGCGAACAGTGCTATCATACCTAACTATACAAGCTGACAGAGCACATTAAATGCGTCGCTTAGTGTCACATCACGGCTCGCCCGGCAGGCCCCTGCCAAGCCGTTTTGCCAGCTTTGTGCCTGTTTGCTTGACACGTCTTAGGACGGGTGTCATCTGGAGGTTCTTTCTATAGGAAATGGCCGCCTTGTGGTAGGGGGCTGCCACTGAGCCACTTAGGAGCTTGACACCGCACTGATCAACGACGGGCATCGCTGTGAGGTGGTGGTTTGCCTCCGCGAACCCCGACAGGCCTGCCTGGGTGATTTTGGAGGCTTGCTTCCGGGGCAATCCAATCTCGCCAGGCTCGCGTGCCCGACAAGGAAGGCCCTTCTTCTGGTGATATATTGCCTCTTCGGCTAGTCTTGGTATTCTTGATCTCCTTGACTAGCTCTCTAATTCTGCAAAGAGTTGATCCCTTCGTGTCTCAATCAGATCCTGGTGTTGCGAGCTTGCCCTTGGGCCTGTGCACAGTTTCGGGCAACAGACCCAGGGTTTGTTGCATCGACAGTAATAGTTAATTCATCGATAGTTTTATTAGGCACCCAGATTGGTTTCTTTGGGGGGGCATTCCTGCAGTTAGGTCCAACATAGCGAGCAATAGCCTCGTCACGCTAAGTTTTGAACCACTTACAGTTGTCCAGAGAATCATCAAGAGTGTATTCGGGGATAGGAGAGTCCTATCGTGACACTAAAGGTGGATCGAGGGTTTTGCTCTTTGTAAGCACCCAAACAGTGCGAGGATACTGTTCAGGTTCCCAGTATGAACCATTTTCATTCAGTTTAATTAAGAAACCGACACCTTCTTTCCTGGGATTTTTTGAAGAATAGTTTTCTTCAGAGCGTCACAAAGGGTTTGATGCCCCTTGGGAGATTTGGACATTTTGTCCAACGAAGATCCAACAACCTAGCATTTTCATCAGAAACAAAACCATTTTCCTAGACCGGGGGGTTAGCCATTTCGGAAGATTCAACATTTGATTCAGCATTACTGCGTTCAAGGCCTTTTAAGCAAGGTGAAACAAACACTTTAGGTTTCTCTTTGAGTTGTTGGGTGAGAAGAGAATTTTGTCTGATCAAATCATCATGAGCCTCTCTCACTAACTCGAGCTCCTGTTTCTTTTTCAGGTAGTCATAAGTTAATCTCTCGTGATCGACCGAGAGAAAATTATGACGATTTGTCAGTTCTTCCATTCGTGACTTAAAAGTGGAAAACTCTTTGGCCAGTGATTGATTTTTCTCCATCTCCATCTCCTCAACCAACAACCCTTTAGATTTCCTGAGGGTTTTTTCAATTTTCCCAAGAGAGTTTTGTTGTATGTTAGCAATTTTACTCTGCTTAGCATGGTCATCCTCATCGAAAGAATATTGATCATTGGAGTGACTTTGCGATGTTTGGAGGATACCTTTTCTTTCGAGGCTTTGGCCATGAAGCAGTAGGCAGGAGATTCGTCATCACATGAATGATTTTCAAAGAAGCCTGATGTAGGAGTTGAGGCACAAACTATCCCAGCCATGTGGGAGTCAGAATCCTCATCAGATTCATCAACTTCTTTGGAGCCAGAAGACTCTTCTTCTTCGGGGTCCATCTCCTTGCCGATATACGCCTTGGCCTTGCGAGAGGTATTCTTTTGGTTGGATGAGGACTTGGCGGGGTTCCTTGTAGCGACCAGACCTCAAACAGTCCGATCTCTGTGCATCAATGTCATCCCTGGATCAGTAATGCTGACACGCGCAGTACTTGAAGGATTTGTAACAGAGTGGCAATCACACACTTATTACATCGGTAGTTCCAACGATGAACTTATTACAATAAAAATGGCTTAAGGCCATCTAACAACGATAACAGCGGAAGGCTTGGAAGATAAGTGAGTCCATCAACTCCAACGGCATCACTGAGTATAGAACCACGACCTAAGAGGCACCTTACTCATCGTCTGAAAAGTCTGCAACATGAATGTTGCAGCCCGAGAACGGGTCAGCACATGGAATATGCTGGCAAAGTAACACATAGAGAGTAACAAAAATAAAGCTATACTATATGCAATATGGCTGGTGGCAAGCTCTATGGTTACAGTTTTTGCGTAAAGCCAATTTTTCCCTACTACAAAGGAATAGATTTTAATTAACTATCATGGTAGTTGAAACATCATTGAGAAGATAGACATCCCCTCAATCCCAATTAATCATCATCATTAAAACCCAACAATATTAGTTAAAGTAACATGATGAGATTCACATGATAATCCAAATACTAGATACTCATGACGTCTGTAACCGGGGACACGGCTAATCATGATCAGTTTGTACACTCTGCAGAGGTTTGTGCACTTTTCCCCACAAGACTCGATCTCCTCCGTTGGGATTCTCGCACTACATGTTGTTTGAGAAACGGATGACCGTGACACAGTCTTTCAGAAGCACTAGCACCTTACGAACGGGTGGACCGTACCAACCTACATCACCTACATCTGGTAGTCAGCCACTATAAGAGTTCGCACGACTTAGTCAACTATGCTAGAGCCCATAATAGCTTGTGGCTGCACACGGAAGTTTCTAGTATGAATAATCTCATGATCCCTTTGAGCCTGGGTGGCGGTCCATGAAGAAAACAGGCAATCGCTAGAATACCCAGGTGCCTCAATCCACCCAGATGTGTATTTAAGTTGCCACCTTTAGTTGAACCAAAAATTAACAATCTCACATCTGTCATGGATACACTCACCCAATCCACGTCTACGAGCATAGCATAACCTATTAGCAACGTAGAAGTAACTCCCAGGGGTTTGAAAATAATGCAGGTAATAGGTAATACCTCAATCTACTTCCCAGTCCCACATGTTATTAGATCCTACTCATGCAATGCGTTTGAGGATAATACTAATGCAATGAAAACTGGGTATTGGAAGTATGATCAAAGTGTTACTTGCCTTGCTGATGATCCGCAAAACCTAGAGATTCAAAGTAGCAAGCGGCGCACTCCGGGTACTCTATCGCAAACAAATAAACACACAATAAGTACTTAACTAATGCATGGGTAAAACTCAAATAAGAGATCTAACCAGAAAGTTCAACTTAAGAACTCCGGTTTGCAAAAGAAACAAGCCAAACGAAACAACGAAAGTCAAACGGCGAAAGAGAAACAACTACCGTACAAATCTGGACCCAAATCCAAATTTAACGGAGGCAAATGCTTGGGTGACTAGATTAAACGGAAAGAGGGTTTCGAGGCGAAACTCCAGGCGCTTGAATTGCCTCATTCCGATAAACGAGCGAAAAGATAAACTAGAACGAAGATTGGATCAGAAATCGCGATCAGAAAAATAACTACGAAAAGAAAACTAAAAACAGCTTAACGAACGGACGTTTGTCAGCTGAGACTAAACGACAAACTCGTTCGTTAAAACGAACGAACGGGCTAACGCTCGCTAATTAACTAAACCGGAAAAGAAAAAAAACCGATCTAAGTAAAAAAATGAACTAGGGTTCTAAAAAAACGGGCGGTTTACTACCGAAAACCGGCGGCGGCGCGATTACCTCGTCGTTCGTCCGGCGGGAGGGCGTCGGCGGCGGGCGGTGGCAGGCGGCGGCGGGTGGTGTGTTGTGGCGGCGGCGGCAGTGTGGCTTGCGGCGGCGGTGTGGCTTGCGGCGGCGGCGGCGTGCTGCGGCGGCGGCGTGGCTTGCGGTGGCGGGGCT
>LR738712.1:402461468-402531161 GCA_902687465.1 Secale cereale
GGGCTTGTTTCTTGGGGGAGGCGGCAAGCAACCGGCGGCGGTGGCGGTGTCCGCCTCGGGCACGGGCGTGCGGCGCAAGGAAGGCGGCGGCGGCGGCGCGGCCTGGCTCGGCTGGGCCTTCGGCCCAGTCGGCTTCGGGTCTCATATTCTTTTTTTTGCCTAAAACGCCGAAGCTACGAAAAATCCTAGAAAATAAAATAAAAATCTAAAATTGCCAAAACAAATTTTCATCGTCTAAATCGAATATTTAGAACAAGATGAACATTTTTTTGCACTAAAATGCATTTTAAAAAACAAGCAATTTTTCCTAATTCAAATAAAACTCCAAAGAAAACTTATTTGATTTTTTTATTAAATCCTCGGTATTTCTTTATTTTTGGGAGAGTCATTTTACTCCCTATCTCATATTTTCATAATAGAAATACTTGAAGATAGAATAAATAAAATCAAAGATCCTATTTTCAAAATTTTAGAAACCTCAAATATGAAAATATCGAAATCCCCAACTTTATCCGAGGGTCCTTGAGTTGCGTAGGATTTACGTGGATCCACCAAAAGCGAGAAAATATGATATGCATGATGATCTAATGTATAACATTCCAAATTGGAAATTTGGGATGTTACATTCCTTGTGGAAGATCTTGATGAAGGTTTTGAGGTGGAGCTGTCCTTCTTCTTTAAGAATTTCTTTGTTTTCTTCTCATCATCAAAGTTGTAAGTCTTGCTTTTGCCACGGTAGTTTCCAGAGTCATATCTTCCACTAGCACAAATTTCAGCTTCCCAGAGTGGGTAGTCTGAAATGAAATGTCTTGGTTTCTTTAACTAAAAGCAGGTGTATTCTCCAATCAGTTTTGATGAAGATTTTGATACGCCAGAGTTGATGGATCCCTTCTTCTGGAACTGATTTTTCGTGTGAAGGCACCGGAATCTTTTGGTGATTAGTGCAAGATCCTTGCTGAGCTTTTCTAGGTCATCAGAATCTTTTTCGGCATTTCCTTTGCAGGAAGAATCAGACACAACCGTGAGAGGGTGACTTTTGCAATGACTCGAGCCATAGAGATCTCTCTTCTCTTCTTCTTGTTCCTTGTGAGTGTTCAGCCTTTCCATTATATCATCAGAGTCAACGTCCTTGAAGTCAGGTCGTTCCTTTATCATCAGAACAAGTGTGTCGAATGAACTGTCGAGAGAGCGAAGCCGCTTCTTCACAACTTCATGGTCCATGATATGTTTGGCATCGAGCCCTTGCAGCTTGTTTGCTATGTCACTCGGACGATTGAAAGTTTGCTGACAGCTTTCATTTCCAGTGTGTTTGAACCTGTTGAATTTTGCTCGAAGGGTGTTAATGCGAGCTTCTTTTCGAGTTGAAGCATCTTCATTTTTTACTCAAAAATGTCCCACAATTCCTTCGCAAATTCACACTGACGATAGAAAAGAAATTCAGCATGAGAGATATTACCACCGATTTCATCTTTAGCTTGAGCGTCCAGTTGAATGAGTCTCTTTTCTTGATCATTTGGAACATGAGGTACTTTAAGAGTGATTCCATTCCGCACCACGTTCCACATATCAATATCAATTGCTTGGAGATGGATCTTCATCTTCTCTTTCCAGAAGGGATAGTCCGTCCCATAAAAAATTGGAATCTTGGGATGCGATTTGTAGCTAACTGAAGACATACTTAAAACTCCAAGGTTGTTAGACCAAAATGAGCAGAGTCAAGGAGTACCTTGCTCTGATACCAAGTGAATGGGAGTTTTAAAATTTCTTTCAGAAACTTCAAAACTCTCGGAACCCAGCAGCGGAATGAACCAAAAATAGAGTACGGTGAGCGAAAACTACTACCGAATGGAAACTACAACAAGCATTGAGTCTCACATGATCGAATTTAAATGTGACTAGTAGGGGTAACCAATGATGCTCGATGGCGATAGGGTATTTGTTCGACCCGTTCGTCCTTCTGCACAAGGACTACGTCTGGTTGGAGGGGTTGTGACTTAACATGGAAGATAAACTCTCTTCACCCTATTCTGCTCGACAATTGGTTCGTCAACTGATGCGATCACTCATGGTAGATACTTGAGGCGATCTTGGAACCCTTATAGACTTATTCTTTCAGAACCATAATATCTCTTGGTCTCTGAAGAAATTGACACCAAACCATCTAGAGAGTTTGCGGCTCTCAAGAGTAATAGATGGAGTCTACTAGACTTAGATTCGAGTGATGCTGAACCACTATCTAATTCGGGATTTTCTCTCGGCGGATTTTAAACTCAAATCACTCGGAGAGGGGGTTGCTCACAAATCTTCTCAGAATCACAATGGAGAAACCACCAGACAAAGCCGATGCGGGGTGGCTATTTATAGCCCAGGCCTTCCCTGATGGGAAATGACCATTTTGGACATGCGGTCTAGCCAATGGCCTTCACACACATTCTAAACGGTCAGATTTTGGAGCAATGGTAATAATACTTGAGGAACAAGTAATGCTAACTCCTCGGCCTGAGACAAATCTCGCGGAGTGAAGAAGATCATAGTCTCTTGCTGGCAAGTATTTGCTCAAACACAAAGAGATTCTCTCGCAACTTTCATAGGATTTGGGTTTAGCATCAGAGAATCAAAGTTTTGAATGTTAGACGCCTCTTAATAGTATGGTGGTACTATGAATCAATAAGGATAAGAAGAACAATGGAACAAATACTACATATTCACTTCTTCTCAATCTCCTCGGATGCAGTCATTTCCTAGGACGACACCGAACCAATTCCTTCACATCAGCATTTTTTGCGGGGTCCCTCTTGTTATCATAATCTTCGGTGATAACCTTCACTGCACTGCACGGAGATTATCTTCATCGGTTACACCAAACTCCTCGAGATCTTAGGGACGTGTTACTCTGTGTGCACTAGCAAACACATAAGTCCCAAACTGTTTATGTCAAAAACTCCAAACACTACAACAAAGACCCTCATACACCAACACAAACCTAGCAACGAACAAGGGCAAGCATTGGGTTAACAGAGCCCCATGTCCCCACCTCCCCACGAAGGGCCAACCTCCCCGTAATCCACCTCCACCTTATTATGCGCACCCCTCCGTGAAAATATCAACCAGTGAAGCAATAAAAAAACACCACCTCTCTTCCCCGATTCACATCTCTCTCCCAATCTCCGTGTCAATCGCAGCCACCATCTCCGATTGTGGGCAGCTGCACTTGCACCGCCCCTCGTCGGCCCAAATTCTCCTCTGACCCTCTGCCGCGACGTCCTTCGGCCCCCATGTACGCGCCCCCATGGCATTCCTAGGCGCCACCGGTCATTGGCGCTCCCGCGCCTCCGGTTTGTCGGTCCAATAACTCCGCATCTTTGAGCGCGCGGCTGCGGGCTCGAGCTGTACGGCACTATTCCGCCTCTGCTACCTTTACTCCGATGTCTATGGTTCAGTAAGGCACTTCTCCCCTCTATTCTTACCCTTTCTGTACTTCGCTGTCGTTGCATCATGGATCGCGACTGGATACACTGACAACCGCAGACACTCTCTCCCAGGCTGCCATGGTTGCCTGCAGCCTAACCGACTCCTCTCCTAGACCCATCTGCCTAAACAAGGTGATTGTTCTCTTATCCCTCTAATTTAACAACATGGTGCCTTCTATAATTCCATTGGCATTTGGTGCCCCAACTTCTGTAACCTTCCACTTGTTCTATTTATAGACCAATTAGGTACTAGACGATTGGAACATGTATGTCCCCTAACAATTCAATTGGTCCATGAATAGTGGTACTACGGTACTTATGTCATCGCTAGTGATCCTCATTTTTTCCAAGGAAACTGGTTACATGTTCCTCTACTTTTTCATGCATGGTTTTGCTGGTGATCCTCTGTTTTAGTTGTGCAGACCACAGTTGTGTTTGCACATATGCTATCCATATATTTTGATCTAGATGTGATTCATACTTTAGAGTGCCAAATTATACTGCAGAACAAACTATTTTTTTGCCTTAGATGATTATTCACTAGTCTTGTTTGGATATCGATGCTTGCATCTTCTGATGTTTCAAGAGAGAATTTAGTTTTTTTTATAGAAACAGCGGTGCTTCCGCATTATTTCTCCGATCCTTCTACAACATTCTTATATCAGAACTTCAAAAGGATGCATCACCACAAAAATGCTTTGTGTTATGCCACATTGCATCTTTTATTCTCAACTAGTATCTGAATTTTAGGCTGATACTTAGGCAACTATGGTCTTGCAGGTTTACACAAAAACATTAAAGATACAAAGTGCCTAGTCCCCTTTGAACCTCCCCCTAGCGCATATCCCCTGCATTGTTTCCCTATTGTCTTATGCCACCCCCAGTTCTAGGCATCCATCATCAATGGTTTCTCCTCATTGGATAAGAATTTTGATTAATTATCAACAGTGCAGGGGCAGGGGTGGTGTCTCCTCTATGGGCCGAATCGGAGGTTCAATGGCAGCTCTCTGATGCATAGTGGCGGTGAAGCGACTCCAAGATGCACAAGGGCGTCGCGGCAACTCCCAGACGTACAGAGGCGGTGCGTCCATCTCAACTGCACAATGGCGGCGTGACGACTTCCAGATGCACAAAGGCGTCCCGGCGACTTCCAGACGTACATCGGCAGTGTGTCCGCCCCAGATGCACAATGGTGGTGCGGTGACTCCCAGATGGACATCAGCAGCATGGCGGCTCTATATTAATGGTACATATTGTGGCACGGCCGGTTAGCTATCTTCTTTATCCCGTCCAATCCAGTCCCATAGCTTAGTCACCTAGGCTGATTTGTCTGTTCATAGTTATAATTTCACATTGATTCATCTTTGATTACTGGTTGGCACTTATAGTAAATTTTTATGGCTCTATGGTTTTGTGTTTCTTGTATTTGTATTGATTAAATTTCCTCAAAGGAACTTAGCCATATTCCTATGGTATAATGCAAGATGCAGAAGCTAGAAGTTGTACGGGTATAAGTAGGTGTAGTTGTGGCTATTTGTTTTGTACTACTATAGTTGTTCTGCCAAGGAGGAAAACATAGATGCATGTACTTGTATGAAATTGGCTACACGGTGTTCGACTTTGCAGCAAATTTTTGGTTGAAACTAAAATAATTACTATTGAAAAATAACTTGCCAATTTGGGCAGTAATCTTTTACTTCAAATACTGAACCACACCCCTGACAAAGTGATAACTTAAATTATACTTCTCTGGTCACCCAGGTATTGGCTTCTGGAGATCATAGTCAGTGGCTACGCTACATAATGACTGTGATGTCATAATAGAGACTCGTGTGTGGTGTTCAAAATTAATTTCAGTATACATACATTTTGGTATACATATATTTGAAATATTGGTGTGTGGTGTTCAAAATTACCAATACTCATTGTTGAATCTCCAGGGTATAATAGAAACTGGGTTATTCCAGGTAGTGGCGACGCTATATAATGACTGCGATGCCAAATGAGCACACAAGGTAGAAGTTCGTCACTTATGTTTTACTGCATTTAAGTGTAGTTTATGTACATGTATTCTAAATTACAGCCGTGACATCAACTTATGAGTCCCAGTGCCGCCACCGGTTCCAGATCAATATTCTAGGCACTGGAAACTAGAAAACTACTAGTGCCATGTTGGAATTGCTACAAGGTAGAAAATGTTAATTGTAGTTCTATATTGCATCAATTCTTCACCAGTTCAAAGTGAAATTGGATCATTAATAGCAATCATTAATATATATTTTTCTATCTATCATAGGCCCCTCTTTTTCCCCACCTAATTTGTACTACCTATGTAACTAAATACTCCCTCCGTCCCAAAATAAGTGTCCCAACTTTCATACAATTTTAGTACAAAGTTATACCAAAGTTGGGACACTTATTTTGGGACGCAGGGAGTATAAGTACATTTTTTGAGTTCGAATTGAACTACAACAACGTCTTATATAAGTTACAGAGGTAGTACAAAATAACACTGCTCGTGCATGTGAAAATAGCCATATTGCTTCTGTGAGACAAGACTTCTTATGGCTAGAACAAAGTGAAACTTAACATAAGGTAAAATAATTTATGAAATACTGGATGCGTGCCATACATTACCTTGCTTCCTATAAAATAGTCAAAAAGTGAAACTTGATAATGGAATGAGCTAAGTTAGTTGATAAAGATGTCCGTTTTTAGCTACATATGTGATACGATGTGAAACTTGCAAATCTAACTAGTCAGTATTTTGTGTTGGAACATATCCCACCATCTTCACTCATGCTATTGCAAACCAATCACATAAATTTATTTAATATCATTAGATATGTATTGTAGTGTTTAAATAATGATGACTGAAATACGTGCTGTTGTGTGAAATGATACCTAATTATGGTTACAGATTGTATGTTTTCAAACAGTAGGTGCTTAACAAACTAATGAACTATAGTTTCCCAGTTTTCCTTCACTAGTTGTACATGCAGTGCGAGTTGATGCTACATTAGCAAAATCACCAAGTGTAGTTCGTTTGTTGATCTAAATTTTGCTACTCTTTTAACCTTTTTTTCTTTACCGTAAGTTACTGATCTCATTCTTTATTGTTGTAGATTGCCAAGATAAGTTGACGATGCATAGCTCAGATGTGGATTGCTGGCAGATGTTTATAGCAAGGTCGAGAATTGGGCTGCTACTAGATAGTCTTAGGTTATGTTTTGGGATGTCATTTCCAATGTCCATGTTATAGGGGCTGATTGAAACGTTCATAACTTGGCTACTAGTATCACATCTTATAATCTTTGGATTATGTAGTATCACATCTTGTATACTTTGGACCATGTTCTTTGTAATTCAACAAAGTAAATTTAATATATGAGACCTATGCTTTTTCATATTGCGCCTCCTATGCACTACCACCATTGATCTTATCATTCTGGCTGGCAATGTATAAAACACCATTCTTTACATGATGTGTATGATTGCAACGCGTATGTAGTGTTGCTAGCGTCTAACCCTATACGTTGCTAACTTGCAACTCTTCTTCACATTGTTTACCAATGGATGTATAAACGCTGTTGTAGACTCTTCCAACGCCACCAACGACAATGCATATTAATCCGTTGGTGTAGACCTTAGCAACACATATATGGACATACAAGAATGCATAGATGCGTTGTTGAAGGGGGGTTCTTGTTGTAGTGAAAACATAAGGGGACTATCATTGCACTAACAAGAATTACTTATGTTGTCATAAAGGTTCGACCGATAAAGATCTTTGTAGAATATGTAGGAACCAATATGGGCATCCAGGTCCCGCTATTGGTTATTGACCGGAGAGCATCTCTTTGATGTCTACATCATTCTCGAACCCCTATGGTCCACACACTTAATGTTCATTGACGATATAGTACTATATGAGTTATGTGAGTTGGTGACCGAATCTTGTTCAGACTCCGTGATGAGATCACGGACATGATGAGGAGCTGCTCCAAAATGGTCCGGAGGTAAATATTGATATATAGGATGAAGGTATTCGGGTTTGGGAAAGGTTTCAGAATGCACCAGATTACCATAGGCGTACCAGAAGGGGTTCCGAGAGGCCACTCAGAGTTATTGGGCCAAGCGGGACAACAAAGGGAGCATACCAGCCCACATAGGGGCTAGCGCGCCCACCTCATGGACGTAACCCCTAGGGAAGGAAGGAAGATGGCCGGCCCCCTCTTGCCTTGTCTTCCTCCTCATAAGAAAGGGAAGGGGGGCTCCCCTCCCACCTTCTCCCCATGCACAAAGGAAGGAAAGGGGGGACACGCCTAGGGCAGGCGCCCTAGGGCTATCACCTACCCCTTGGAGGCGCGCCTAGGGCTGCCTCCCCTCCCCCTCCACCTATATATATGAGAGGAGAGGAGGCACCGCAATACACCACAATTCCAAGCTGTGTGCGGCGCCCCTATCCCTCTAGTTCGTCCTCCGTCCAAAAACCATTGTGCTTCGCGAAGCCCTGAAGAATAGTTTCACCACCATCGTCATCACGTCGTCGTGCTGCCGGAACTCATCCATTACTCCACCCGTCTAGCTGTCTCAAGAAGGCGATGACGTCATCGAGCTGAACATGTGCTGAAGGCGGAGGTACTATACTTTCGCTGTTAGATCAGTACAGATCGTGAAGCTATACGACTACATCAACCACGTCGATAAACGCTCCCGCTTAGCGATCTACAAGGGTATGTAGATGATCTTCCCCTCTCGTAGCTATGCATCTCCATGGATAAATCTTGCGTGTGTGTAGATTTTTTTTGTTTTCCATGCAACGTTCACCAATAGAAACCACCTCAAAGTTATTCTTTCCGATCAATCTTTTGAGCTATTCCTATAAGTGTCACAAATAGCCCCCTAGCCTTTGTACTAAATAAAACCAAATAATACATATGAACGAACTCTAATGTCACTAGATACTCCAATGTCACTTCAAGTGTTCGTGAGTTGATTATACGATATGCATCAAACAACTTCAGATTCATAATACTCAATCCAACACGAAGAACCTCAAAGAGTGCCCCAAGATTTCTACCGGAGAAACAAGCACAAAAACATGCACCAACCCCTATGAATAGATTACCCTAGTGTCACATCGGGAATCCGCGAGTTGAGTGCCAAAACATATATCAAGTCTACTCAATTCCATAAAAGTAATCAATCTAATGACAACGAAATCTCAAAGGTAAAACTCAATACACCACAACAAGATAGAGAGGGAGAACCATCATATGATCCAACTATATTAACAAAGCTCGCGATACATCAAGATTGTGCCAAATCAAGAACATGGGAGAAGGAGATTAAACACATAGCTATTGGTACAAACCCTTAGCCCCGAGGGTGGACTACTCCCTCCTCATCATGGACACCATCGGGATGATGAAGATGGCCTCCGGTGATGATTTTTCCCCTCCGACAGGGTGCCGAAACAGGGTACATATTGTTTTTTCATGGCTACAGAGGCTTGCGGTAGCGTTTATTCTTTTCAATGGTTATTTTGGGGGGTTTCTGTATTTATAGGATTTTTGGTGTCAGTCTCATCTCCAGATGGGCCACGAGGTGCCCACTGCCTACCATCCCATGGCCATGCCCCCTGGCGCACCCTGGTGGGCAGTGGTCACCTCTTGCACCTTCTAGTCCTCCCATGAAGTTCTAGTGCCTCTTTTGTTCCCAAAAAATTGTCAAAGAGTTTCGTTGCATTTGGAGTACATTTATTTCTGCACAAAAAACAACACCACGGTAGTTGTGCTGAAAACAACGTCAGTCCAGGTTAGTTCCATTCAAAGCATACCAAAACCATATAGAATTGTTGTAAATATGGCACGATAATTTAATAAAATATAGACACGTCAGAGATGTATCAGCATCTCCAAGCTCAATTCCTACTTGTCCTCGAGTAGGTAAATGATAAAATAAATAATTTATGAAGTGTGAATGGTAGCATAGTCCACAAGTTTGATCAATGATAATTTCAATAATTTTTCCTAGCATCATAAAAACAATTGTCGTTGTTTTTTCATGGCAGATGCCCTTGTGAAAGGACTTAGATGTGAGGCCATGGTAACGGTGATTATCTTGAAGGGGTTGAGAGGGACAAGAGACACGAGTTTACCTAGGTTTGGCCCCTCGCCAACGAGGTAAAAGCCTACTCCTGCTTTGTGTTTTATTGCAATAGTATCAATTACAAGGGAGCAGAATCGCTTATCCTAGCTCTCGATCAATTGTTTCCTATACCTAACCCGCAGCCGGGTCTCGCCTTTACATACACAAGTCAAGGCCTGGTGGCTTGCGGAAGTCTCGGTCGGGTCACACAACGTAACCAACTCTGTCTCTAAGTCTCCTTGTCATGCCAGGCAAGCTTCCATGGGGCAGCTCATACCTTCGGGTCTTGAGTTGTCTCCGGGTCGTGGGCCTTCTACAGGCCTGCTTGTAAGCCGCCTTCAGTCTTTTCATCTTGTCTTCTTAGGCCTTACCGGGCCTTCACTTATAAGACGCCAACAGTGTAACCCGGCCCCTCCTGGGCAGGTCACACTACGGGGTTGTTTCCCCAACATTAGGCCCTAGATTGAATTGAACCTGTTCATGTCAATCTTCATCCTTCTGTTGGCGAATCTCTTAAACCTTTTCAACATCTAACCTGATAAATTTTTCATAACCCGCCATGACAAAAGGTGAAGTCAAACCATTAATTTTAGAAAAAATCCCGTGACATCATAATGGATCTTTGCATTAATCTGCCACCCCGAGAATTGAGGCGCCTCCGCTATTAGGATAATCATGATGCCTCCTCCATTTTCGTGCCTGCCATTTACTGTTTCATTTTTTCCTTATAAATAGGGACGAGGGGCCTATATTTTCTCTTTTTACCCCCGCCCCCTTTGCTTCTTCGTCTTCCTTGTGCTCCACTTCGATCAGAGCTCTGCCACTGCCATCCTTCAGTAGCAAATTCAACACAGGCCGCTGCATCAACTTGACCAGACCATATACCAGCGGCGCACCCCCGCTCTTCGGCCAAGCATCTAGGTAAAGCTCTTTCCTTGACCTATATTCACATTAGATCGATCTCGTTCATAGGGTTCGTTGGAGTTCTTCGTAGTTTCAACACAGTTCTTCCATTGGCTATCTTAGACCTCCAAATCAAGCGAAAGAACTCAACAAAAGTAACGCACCCATAGTTTTTAGCCTTTCACTCGCACCCTGGATAAATCCCATCTCCTGCTAAGCTGATGCTCAACTTGCTGGTTTTCTACTGTCACTCTTTAGGTCGGAAATAGTTTTCCTTTTATAAACTGTCATAGATCCATAAATATAGCTATCTTCAGTGAAACCTGTTTGTTCAATACTTAGCAGAATTTTAGCAACTCCGGACTCATAAAACTATTGTCCCGCCATACTTTGTATGGGCGACTTACAAAATACTCTTATGACCCGCCAGCCTCTGGCCAGCTTAAACTATCCATCATTGAGACCGTTGTATTTTAGCCAATTTGTAACCTTTGAAATAAGGTGACTCATAATATCTTCTCACTTTATGATGTCCTTATACCTTTGAATGCGGCTCTCTATTGTAATATTTAATTCACCATATTTATTTCTTGATCACAACCCATTAGTTCCAGCTCATCATGACCAAGGCACCCACCACTTGCGATTGGATCCCCTCCAAAGTCACCAAAAATATCCTCAACGATTATGTGTCCATGGACATTTTAGTCACCAAGGAAGTCTTCCATTGGTGGGTTCGAGGTTCTGAATGCCCTCCTAAACCTCAAGAGGGTGAGGTTATAGTTTTTAAGGATCATCTACTCTGCGGCTTTTCTCCGCCCGGCTCAAGATTCTTCCGAGACATGCTGCGTGTTTACAACCTTCACCCACAAGATATCGGTCCCAATTCTATTTCCAACATATGCAATTACCAAGTGTTTTGTGAAGTATACCTCGGTGAAGAGCCCTCTATAGATGTATTTAGAGACTATTATTACATCAACCACCTAACTAAGATGACCCACGGGCTTAGTCTTGAACTTAGAGGCATTTCTATTCAAAGGCGGAGGGATGTGACCTTCCCATCAGTCACCCTGCCGAGTCATCCTAAGTACTGGAAGTTCACCTGGTTCTACTACAAAGACACCTCTCTGGAAGGAGGAAACCCCCTGCGGGGTTATTTCCCATATCGGCTCTCTACAAGCGGCCCACTGCCAGGCCGAATGACTGTCGCGAAACGTGGTCTGTATGCTTCCACCCTTTCAAAGATTCAGGACTTTGTTGCCAACGGCTTAACTGGAGTTGATCTGGTTCACTTCTGGGTTCCATGTTGAACTTTTCTTTAAGCCGCCGCCCAAGCTTAATGTGCAAATATACCAGAGATACCAAAGATCCTCTGCGCTACAACCCCACTAAATTAACTGGGAAAGAGATCAATGATAATGTCAAGTCGCTCCTTGGCGAAACATTGGCAAATTGCAGTAAGACGGGTCTGGCTCCTTATTGCACTCTTAACCTGCCACCAACTATAAGTATCTTGCACAAACATTGCTTACTTATCAATCTATCTATTTTTAACCTTATTTCTCAAGTATAACCAGACTAACTCTCCCTTTTGGAAAAAAGAAGATACAAACCACTACTGCTTCGGTAAAAAGGGTCAAAACAACAGGTCGCGGCCCGGGTCGTCCTAAGAAGCCCATGGCACAAGAGCAGTTTGAACTGGACGAGTCAGAGGTAGAACTTGATTCACTTGGTATTCTTTTTATGCAACCTATTGATGTTGTTTCACCTCAGGAGGAAGCGGAGACAAGCCAAGCTACCTTCATTGAGGTAATCCATGTCTGCTCCGACTCAGAAACCTTGCCAAGAGAGATAAAACGACGGGTTGTCAGGAAACTAAGGTTTTCCCATCCTCTTGCTCACTTGGATCCCAACTTTCTTTTGAAGAAAGATCAAGACATGTCAAGGCAGAACACTCGAAGCAGCGGCCAAGAAGAGCTTGTAGCCGGCTTACCCAACACACCGGCTGCTCGTAAACATCGTCATGAGGTGCCTCATAGCCCTACTTTATCTGTTCCACTAGCCGGCCTTATACGGGAACCTCTTAATTCTTCTGACTCGGCATATCAGGACACGTCTCACTCGTCTGGTGACCCAAACGGAACGCAACTCCCCACCTTCGTGGTTAACCCATCATAAGTACTAACACTTTTTGAATAAATTACTTTGCCCTTTCATACTTACCACACTAGATAACTTTCCTCATAGGACCGAAGCGAAGACGTGTAAAAATTAAAAAGCTGGCTCCTCCAAGATTCCTGAGGCTGCTGAGCTAGAGAAACAGGCACCGAAGGCTAATGAAGCTCAAACCGAAGGTTCCGAAGATCCTGAGAGTCGGCAAGATGATCCGCCTCCACAAGGTGATACTGCCCATCCTGACCCAGCCACGGACATTCATGACGACCTGGCGACTAACCAAGATCCGCCGAGCCCTAATCCTCCTTCTCCTGTCAAACTTTCTCACAAAACTAATGCTGATGACTGATGTCTACATCACAACCTTCTTCTTGTAGACTCGTGTTGGGCCTCCAAGCGCAGAGTTTTGTATGATAGTAGCAATTTTCCCTCAAGTGGATCATCTAAGGTTTATCAATCTGTGGGAGGCGTAGGATGAAGATGGTCTCTCTCAAACAACCCTGGAACCAAATAATAAAAGGTCTCTTGTGTCCCCAACACACCCAATACAATTGTAAATTGTATAGGTGCACTAGTTCGGCGAAGAGATGGTGATACAAGTGTAATATGGATGGTAGATATAGGTTTTTGTAATATGAACATGTAAAAATAGCAAGGTAACTAATGATAAAAGTGAGCACAAACGGTATTGCAATGCTTAGAAACAAGACCTAGGGTTCATACTTTCACTAGTGCAAGTTCTCTCAACAATGATAACATAATTAGATCATATAGCAATCCCTCAACGTGCAACAAAGAGTCACTCCAAAGTCACTAATAGTGGAGAACAAACGAAGAGATTATTGTAGGGTACGATACTGTCACACCCTCATTTTCATGCCACAACACTTAAGTTAATAATCATGCTAAAATGTGGTTTGGCAAAAACTTTTGAGAGTTTTTGACCTTGCTTGATTGGTTTTCTGTTTGCTGGTTGCAAGTGCTCTAAAAATCAAATAAATCATCCAACTCTTATACTTCATCTCCTTGATCCAAAACCTTTTCCCAATGATCATGCCATGTGTATAGAACAGTATAGTATTTTCTTATAAAAATAATTTGGACAATTAGTATTTTCTAAAATTAGTTTTCCAAAAACCCCTAAATTAAGGTTTCTACTGCAAGTACTTTATTGAGGGTGTGAAAAATCTTTCAAAAAGTATATTTGACTCCTATTAGGTATAGGACTCCCATAAACCACAAAATTATAATTTTAAAAGTTATTTTTATATTGTATTTAAAGGCTTTTTCTTTAGGCCAGAAATGGTCTTTAATAGGTTAAAATTATTTAACTGTTTCAAAAATATTTTTCAAAATTCAGGGAAGCTCATAGGACACATAGTGTCCATCTATAAGAGTTTCAACACATGGCCATGTTCAAAATATTGGACAAATCCTTCAAAAACCCTTTCTGGATATTTCAAGCTTATGAAATATTTACAAAAGAAATATTCTCTAAAAATTCCAGGGAAATTCTATCATGTCAAATATGACATACTCGATAATCTTACAAAGCCTCATGACTTGAAGATCAAGAAAACATCATCAAACTCCCTCGAAACCATTTCTGTCCTTTTTGAAGTTTGAGAAACTTTACATTACCAAACTTGTCCAAATGCTCTCAAACTTGGTGCATATGCTAAAATGGTCTAAATATGCATCTATGCCAAATGGCACAAGTTTTGGAGAAGGTTAACTTGACCAAAGTGCCCCAAAACCCTTTCTGACCAGACCCAAATTTGAACAACTCTATATTGCCAACTTTTTACTTGTGACCTCAACTTTTGTGGACATACTCACAACCCCAAATGATGACACTACACCAAGTGGTGCATCAAGGAGGGATGATTTGCATGACTATTTCTATATGCTGAATAAGCTCAAACTTGGTGGAACATTCGAGGGTTGATTTCTAGGGTTCACGAAAGTTACATTAGAAACATGGCCCAAATAAGCTCAAACTTGGTGGAACACCCTATTTCTATATGCCATTTGATCCTGTTAAGTCTCATGTCATTTGGACTCCATTTGCTTTCCCAAAACATCATCAAACACCTTCTGCCATTTTACCAAAACCACTGTTTTGCCCCCTTTTACTATTCCCCTTGCCTTATGTTTTTACCACAGCTACTCCTAGTCACCTTCCACCTCCAGGAACTCCCTCTCCTCCTCAGATCAATGATTGAGGGGGGGGGGGCTAAAACCCCATTTTACTCTGCTGGACAGCCCTATTCTCACTATCCCTCTACCTCTCTCCTCTCCCAATGGATCACCAGGGCATCCAAGGCCAAATCCCCTTTGTTTACACCTCCCAGAACCCCCCAGACAAAGTGGCCGCGCCCTACAAGCCAAAGACATGCCCTGGCATGCAATTGGCGCGCTCCAGAGGACGCTACAGTGCACACCCGCACTTTAGCCGCCCCCAATCCGCAGCGCCTGGCCACCTCGGGCCTCCCTCCCCCTCGCACTAGCCAAGGTGCCTCGACGTCCGAGACACGACACAATGTCGGCCCCCTCCTCCTTCTCCCTCCTACTGCCTCCTCTCGCACACGCACCAGCCGTCCGAGAGCTCCAGTGAGCAAGCTCACACGCGCGGAGCCTCTGGCACACCCCGCTACCCCTTTCCTTTTCCCTTGGCCTGGACCATGTTCACGAGCGCCTAGACACGCCCCAGAGAGCCAGTTGGGCCTCCAGAGACAGCTACGGCCTCGCCGGCGCACGGCCCCGGGGTGCACCTCGCCCTCTTCTATTTAGAGCCGACCCCGAGCTCCCTCTCTACGCTTTGGAGTCCCTCTCCCTCCCTTGATCCTCCTGGACCGTCCCACTCCTCCTCTCGTGCCTCCCTTCTCCTCCTACCGTCACGCGACCGCCGCTTCGGCTCGCTCAAATTCGAGCAACGCCAAGCTCGCCTCGCTCCCTTCCCTCCACCAAAGGACCCCCAGTGGTTCGTCGATCCTCCCAACCTCCTCAAACCATAGCCAATATGCTTGAACGTCGATAGCCACGGATAGCCGATGACCTCCCCCTCCGCCTTCAAGGTTGCAGTCGCCTCGGCCTCCTCCGGCGGCGGTGAGCTGCACCAGCGGATGCACCGCTCCGCTCCGAGCACGCCCATAGGCGGAGCGCCGCGGGAGATGGCCGGAGGCGCCGGCTGTCGTCGGGCGAGTGCGGGCGTGCGCTCTGCCTCCCCCGCTCTGTCTCGAGTGGGAGGTAGAGGACGACCGCCCCGCTAGTTGGCACGAGGGACCACCTGTCGGCGACCCAGCAAACGGGCCCCACCCATTTAAGAGGAAACAGATTTGGCGAGAACTGCCTCCCCTGCGCGAAGACGTATTCCCGCTGGGCGCGTTCGACGTCACCGCTATTGCGCCGTGCGGCCGTAAAGTTGGGCCAGCCCACTCCTATCTTCTGCCCGGTGCGCTTTATAAGGGTATAAACCCTTTCCCTTTTATTTTTCTTTTTTCTGTAAACTTGTAAAATCCATAAACAATTAATTTGAACTCCAAATTTGGTGATTCAAATTTCCAGTGACTCAATAAATCATGATCTATAACATGGTGCCATTTGCACATTTTTCCAGAAACATTTTCCTCACAGATATTTATATGTTGTTTATCCATTTCTGTGATGAACTTTAGAAAATCACAGAGAGCTCAAAATTGATCCAAATGCCATGATTCAAATTCCCAGATACTTATATGTTCATAACTTAGTTTTTGAACATTTTTACCAGTACTTTCTATGCCACATGGAATATTATTCTATTTATCCATGTATAGCCAACCTTGCAAAATCATAGGAAATTCTTTTGAACTCCAAATCAAGTGAAACCAACTCCTAGATTCTTCTAAAATCATTCCTTGTTAGATGGGTGGCTTTGCCCATTTTTCAAAATAATTCTTCTATACACTTCTTATGGATCCATTAAATCCCTTGATTCCATCATATGGAAATGTTCCAAACTATCCTTTGATCCAATGCCTATGAAACCACCTTGGTCATTTTTCATATGATCAGAGGTATCCTAGAAAAGTCCAACTCCTATTTTTTAGAGCACTTTTATTTTTTCCCTGTTGCGTTGCTTGTTATGATTGTTTCCGTCGTTAGTTAACGAAATAGACATAGTACTTGGAGATGGTCTAGAAGGTTTGAAGACTCTGAAGGACAAGGCAAGCATCCCTTTGACCATGTTGAACCCTTTTATGTCATGAAAGCATTTTTCATCGTGTCATCGAGTGCATGATATATCTTGAGTGGCAACCTTGCTAGGCTTGCCTCCGTTGCATACCCCGTTGATACTTGCATTGTACACGACTCTATTATGTTTAGAGTTGTGTTGGTTGGTTGAAGAAATATGCTATAGTAGTTGGCTACGCAAAATGGGTCAGGGTTATGCATGGAAAGAAACAAGTGTGGTTTGACATACTTGCAAATGACCCAGTGGGTGCCACTAATGCCCCTGGGAGATGATGAGGAACTAGGGCACTACTTGGTGGAGAAGTACTGTACCGAGTCTTGATGAAAGTGTTGTTTACAGAGATGGATTAGATTTAAGATTTGTCGACCGTCCCAACCTTACATGCACAACCACTCTACCCTTATATGGGGAAGGGCAATATTGATTACCTGGGCCGATACTAGCATGGTGCCCGCATTACTAGTGACGGGGGTGACACGAGGTCACTCTCGGGACAAGGTCGTGCTTGGATAGGCGGCCATGACTGTTTTCACAGGGCACCGGACACACCGTTGGTACCCCGTGGCAGATGTATGTGATAAATATGGTAGCAAGGCTCCACACTTTTAAGATGTGAAATGTTGGGCACGGGGGCTGTTACCAATCGAGTGGACTCTATGTTAGTGTCGTGCAGGGAAAGATAGTAATCGGTTGCTTACCCCGGGTACTTGAGGTACCGCGGGTCGTGCATGACACGAAAGTTCCCCGGATCTTGTGGGTAAAGTGTGCAACCTCTGCGGAGTGTAAAACTATTCGAATAGCCGTGTCCACGGTCAAGGACAGTTGGGTGGTGCTGCTTAGACTATGTCCATAAGTTTCTAGAAAACAACACGGTTTGGTAAATCTGTTGACATGATTCGTGAGGAAGGCACGATGAGCTTGAGCATGAGTACTTCATAACTCGTTCTTGATGTTGATGTCTGTAACCTCCTATACTTGTTGCAGACGCATCCATATCCTTGATAAATGTTGATCATACATGCATGAGAAAAACTAGCTTTCCGCAAAACTGCGAATTTAGTAGTAGAGCCTTGCATAATTATTAAGTCATCACACTTGGGTTGCTTGCGAGTACATTCAAAGTACTCATTGGCTTCCCACTGGTTATTTTATTGGCCAGGCATGAAAGAACATGATATGATGAAGATTTCTTGGTGACGAACATGCGAGCTAGGACGCTTCCCAGTCAGAATGCCTGTAGGGTTAAGGCAGATGGCATGGTTCCAAGTTGTTATTGAAGATTTCTGCTGCAATGATATACTCAAGACTTGACCATAATGGTCACAATTTGTGTAACACGGTATGTATGGATGTAAGACTCTTGTTATTCAGCTTATGTGTGTTCAGTGAGCATTGATCTCTGGGATCACTGTACACGTGCATTCGGTGATCTCGACTTATGAGTCGGGGTCCCCACAGAAACCACCTCAAAGTTATTCTTCTGATCGATCTATTGGGCTATTCCTATAAGTGTCACAAACAACCCTAGAGTTCGTATTAAAATAACACCTTAAGACACACATCAACCAAAACCCTAATGTCATCCAGATACTCCAATGTCACCACAAGTATCCGTGGGTTTGATTATACGATATGCATCACACAATCTCAGATTCATCTATTCAAACCAAGACAAAGAACTTCAAAGAGTGCCCAAAGTTTCTACCGGTGAATCAACACGAAAATGTGTGCCAACCCCTATGCATAAGTTCACAAGGTCACTGAACCCGCAAGTTGATCACCAAAACATACATCAAGTGGATCACATGAATAACCCATTGTCTCCACAGATAAGCACATGCATAACATACATCAAGTGTTCTCAAATCCTTAAGGACTCAATCCAATATGATAACTTCAAAGGGGAAACTCAATCCATTACAAGAATGTAGAGGGGGAGAAATACCAAGCTTGTGGTACATCAAGTCTTGCCAAGTCAAGAACATGAGAGAGAGAAAGAGATCAAACACATAGCTATTGGTACATACCCTCAGCCCTGAGGGTAAACTACTCCCTCCTCGTCATGGAGACCGTCGGGATGATGAAGATGGCCACCGGTGATGGTTTCCCCCTCCGGCAGGGTGCCGGAATGGGCTCCCGGTTGCTTTTTTCATGGCTACAAAGGCTCGCGGTGGTGGAACTCCCAAGCTCAGTTTCTTTTTGGGGGTTTCAGTATTTATAGGATTTTTTGCCGTCGAGAACAAGTCAAGTGATCCACGAGTCGACGACAAGGTAGGGGGGCGTGCCCTAGGTGGTGGACGCGCCCTCCAACCTTGTGGATGACTCGTGGCTCCTCTGGCCCAACTCTTTTGCTTCGGGGGCTTCTTCTGGTCCATAATCAATCACCGTAAATTTTCAGCTCATTTGGACTCCGTTTGGTATTACTTTTGTGTAAAACTCAAAAACAAGGAAAAAACAGAAACTGGCACTAGGCTCTAGGTTAATAGGTTAGTCCCAAAAATAATATAAAATAGCATATAAAACATGCAAAATAGATAATATAATAGCATGGAACAATAAAAAATTATAGATACGTTGGTGACGTATCAAGCATCCCCAAACTTAATTCCTGCTCGTCCTCAAGTAGGTAAATGATAAAAACAGAATTTTTGATGTGGAATGCTACCAAGTGCACAAGTTTGATCAATGACAATTTCAATCACTTTTTCTAGCATCATTATATATCATAAACAGTAGCTCATCTCATAAAACTTCTCATGATCAAGTACCTCGCTATCCACATGTTAAAGTATAGACAATAAACTTTCTTAAAAACTTACAAACAACATTCTCAGTCATCAAACAATTGCAATTCATCTTATTTTCGGGAAGGGTCTATGTAAGAGCTTTGATTTAGCATATTCCACATACTCAACTATCATATAGTCTACCATGATTGCTACCACTCAAAGCATATTTTTAGAACCAATAGGATCTATCGAAGAAAGAGAAAGATAGGGGCTTAATTTTTCGCCTCCCAACTATTTTATCATATAGATAGTTGTCAACAATAATAATTCATGACCAAATATATTTTACTGACCATATATACTTAGATCTTTCCCCATCACATGATGCATTCCAACTAAAGAGTAGGTTGGAATGAGAAGGAATACTACCAACTCTTGCATAAAAGTAAAAGATAGGCCCTTTGTAGAGGGAAGCAGGGATTTGCAGAGGTGCCATAGCTCGAAGCTTTTAAACAGAGATGAACATAATTTTGAGAAGTATGCTTTCATTGTCAACGTAACGACCAAGAGTTCTCACTATCTTCCATGCTAGACACATTATAGGTGGTTCCCAAACCGAAAGGTAAAGTTTTTACTCCCCTCCACCAACAATCACACTCCACGGCTAATCTGAAACAACGGGTACCGTCCATACCAACAACTTTCCTGGGGGAGTTTTTTTAATCATTTGCTATTTTGTTTTTGTTCTTTTGATCATAGGACTGGGCATCCCAATTACCGGCCACTTTCTCGTGAATGACAAGTGAATCAACACTCATCGTGAGAATAACCCACCTAGCATGGAAGATACTGACAACCCCTAGTCGCTACATGAGCAATCCGGGCATACAAAACAAATTATTAATTGGAGGTTTAGAGTTCCGCACATGCAAATTTACTTGGAACGGCAGGTAAATACCACATATGGGTAGATATGGTGGACACTCATGGAAGAAACTTGGTTCAAGGATTTTGGAAGCACAAGCAGTATTCCCGCTTTGTACAGAAATTTTGGCTAGCAAAAGATTCTAAATAGCAAGCACCACATGTTGGAGGATCCATAACAATATAACTTCTGTACAAATATAGCCAAGCATAAGTCATTATGTTGTCTTCCTTGTCCAACTTCAACTAATTTGCTCAAGTTTAAAAATAATTAATGGGGCTCACAATCATAGAAGATGTCCAAGATAGTATATTTATATGTGAAATCTCTCTTCCTTGAATAGTCTTTCATGAATTGTTCATGTGAACAATACTATGTTTGCTAACTTTCAATAAATTTACCACCTCTACTTATTATATGCGAAGTCATTAATCCCCATGGTATAAGCATATGAAACATATATAATTTCAGATTTATGATATTCAATTCATTCAACCATTTACTCATAGGATATAAGTGAAGCACGAGAGTAAATGACAAACTACTCCAAAAATATATAAGTGAAGATCAATGAGTAGTCAAATAATTAAGTAGCTATGTGAAGACTGTCTCTCATAAATAAAATTTCAGATCTTAATTACTTTATTCAAAAAGCAAGCAAAACAAAATAAAATGACATTGCAAGGATAGCACTATCATGTGAATAAGCAAAAACTTAGGCTCAACCAAAACTAACCGATCTTGTTGAAGAAGAAAGGTGGGATGCCAACCGAGGTATCCCCAAGCCTAGATGCTTGAAACTTCTTGAAATATTAACTAGGTATGCCTTGGGCAAACCCAAGCTTGAACATTTGTGTCTCCTTAATTCCTCTTATGTTGTGGTTTCCCTAAATATCAAAAACTTCATCCACACAAAACTCAACAAGAACTCGTGAGATAAGTTAGTATAAATCAACTCAAAACCTTATCATTATGTACTGTAGAAAATCACTTAAATTATAATTTGACATTGCATACTAAATGCCTCTGCATATTTAAGACTCCCATCCTCAAATAGAATCATTAAACAAGCCAACATATGCAAACAATGCAAACATAACAACAATCTGTCTAAAGAGAACAATCTGTAAATGATTAAGGAAAATCCATACTTATTTAACTCAAAAAATATGAAAATTTACCACACTATAGATAATTTATCATTGCATATTGTGTCAAAATTTCAACTTTTATCACATTCTGAATTTTCTCCGGAATGTTTGCACCAGCGACAAACTTTCTGTTTTGAAACAACAATTCATATACTTGCAAATTGTGCATGGTAAAGACTATCCTTGACACTTTTATTGAAAGAAAGGATACACAAACTTATTCTAAATAACTGCAAAAAAGTCCAAACAAAAGAAAATGACGCTCCAAGAAAAACACATATCATGTGACGAATAAAAATATAGCTCCAAGTCAGGTTACCGATAATGTTGAAGACGAAAGAGGGGATGCCTTCCGGCATTCCCAAGCTTAGTTGCTTGGATCTTCCTTGAATATTACCTTAGGGTGCCTTGGGAATCCCCAGTCTTAAGGTCTTGTCACTCCTTCATCTCCTCATATCGATATCTCACCCAAAACGTGAAAACTTCAATCACACAAAACTTAACGGAACTTTGTGAGATGGGTTAGTATGATAAATATTAAATCATTCACTTTAGTACTGCAAAGACAAGATTTACAATTTTACCACATGATTCCTATTGTACCTTAACATTTCCACAATTTATATCACTTAATATAAGCTATGGAAAGACTAAAACAAGCAAACTATGCATTATAAATAGAATCTATCAAAAACAGAAGAGCCTGTAATGATCTGGACAACCACCATACTACTACAACTCTAAAAATTATGAAAAAGTAGGAAATTTGTATATCAATCATGTGTAAAAAAATTCAACTAATTATCACGTCCAGTGATTTATTGAATTTTCTGCACTGGACGCAAAACTTTCTGTTTTTGCACAGAATCAAATCAACTATCATCCATACTATCCCAAAGGCTTTACTGGGCCGTTTATTGAAACAAAATCTATAAAAAATTATTACTATAGTAGCTTAATCATATGTACACACAAAAACATAAGGTACAAGTATTGGGTTGTCTCCCAACAAGCGATTTTCTTTAATGCCCTTTAGCTAGGCATGGAGATTTCAAAGATGCTCACGTAAAAGATATGGATTGAAACACAAAGAGAGCATCATGAATCACATTGAAAACACATTTAAGTCTAACCCACTTCCTATGCATAGGGATTTTGTGAGCAAACAATTTATTGGAACAAGAATCAACTATCATGGGAAGGCAAAACAAGCACAACTTCAACATTTTCAACACATAGAGAGGAAACTTGATATTATTGCAATACTTAAAAGCATATGTTCCTCTCTCATAATAATTTTCAGTAGCGTCATGAATGAATTAAACAATATAACCATCACATAAAGCATTCTTTTCATGATCCATAAGCATTGAAATTTTATTACTCTCCACATAAGCAAAATTCTTATCATTCATAATAATGGGATTGTGTCACACCCTGCATTTTGTATCATGTTATTTGCATCAATGAAGCATGAAAATTTGGACCAGCAAATTTTTTTGGCATCATTTGGCTTTTATTTGGAATTGAGTTTTTCTTCATATGCTTTTCATGTGCTCAATAAAGTCAACTATTACCTCTTGTAGAATTCATCTCCACACCCAAAACTTCTGCCCAATGATCATGCCAAGTGTTATATAACAGTATAGAATTTTCTTACAAAATTAATTTGGCCAAAATGTATTTTATAAATTTAGTTTTCCAAAAACCCCTGAATTGAGAATTGCACTGCAAGTGCTTGATTTAGGGTGAGAAAATTATATCAAAAGGTACATTTGAGACCTAGTAGTCATAGGACTCCCCAAAACCACAAACGTATAATTTTAAAAGTTATTTTCCTATTTTATTTAAAAGCTTTTTCTTGAGGCCAGAAATGGTCTTTAGTAGAAAAAATTATTTAACTATTTCAAAAATATTTGCCAAAATTCAGGGAAACTCATAGGACATATATTGTCCATATATAAGAGTTTCAACACTTGGTCATGTTCACAATAAAGGGCTAATCCCTCTAAAACCCTTTCTGGAATTTCAAGCTTTTGAAATATTTACAAAGGAAGTATTCTCCAAAAATTCCAGGGAAATTCTATCATGTCACTAATGACATATATGATGATCTTGCCAAGTCCCATGCCTTGGGAAGCAAGATAACATCTTCAAAGCCCTTCATAACCATTCTGTCCATATTTGAAGTTTGAGCAACTTTATATTGCCAAACATGTCCAAATGCTCTCAAACTTGGTGCACATGCTAGAAATGACTAATAAGGCATCTAGACCAAATGGCACAAGATTTGGAGTAGAACAACTTGATCAGAACACCCCAAAACCCTTTCTGTTCAAAGGCAAATTTGAACAACTTTACATTACCAACTTTTTACCTGGAGCTTCAAACTTTGTGGGCATGATCAATACCCTAAATGAGGAAACTACACCAAGTGGTGCATCAAGGGGAGATGATTAGCTTGACTCAAACAAGATGAAGCCATTTCTATTGATTTCTAGGGTTCACCAAAGTTACATTGGCTAGTTTCTTCAAATGAGCCCAAATTTGGTGAAGCACCCTATTTTCTTATAGCATTCAATCCTGTTAAGTGTCATGGCAAGTGGAGATCATTTGCTTGACCAAACACTGATGAAACACCTTCTGCCAAATTACTAAAACCCTCTTCTTGATCACTTTGACCATTTACCTTGGCCTCAACTTTCTACCACACGTTCATCTAGTTACTATCTACCTCCAGTAACTCCCCCAAGTCCCCAGCTCCATGATTGAGGGGTAAAAACCCTAGTTCACCCTGCTGGATAGCCATTTTCTACCAAGTCACCAGCTCCTCTTCTCTCTCACAGCATCTCCAGAGCATCCAAAGCCTCCTCCGTAGTGCTTGCATCACCCTGGACCCCCCAGACACGGTGGACGCGTCCAGAGGGCCAATGGCATGCCATGGCATGCGATAAGGGCGCTCCAGAGCGCTCTACAGTGCGCCCACGCACTGTAGCTTCGCCCAATCGCCTGCCCCCGACAGCCTCGAGCTCTCCCCTCGTGCCTCCCAACGCGCCTCGACGTCCACAGCCTCCACCGGTGCTGTCCCCCTCCTCCTGCGCCCTCCAGTGGCCGTCGCCACACGCGCACCGGCCGCCCGCGACGTCCACTCCTCGGCTTCACACCCGCGCGTCGTCTGGAAGCCTCCCCGCTCCTCCTCTCTCCTCTAATGGGCGTAGGGCTCGTCCAGCAACTCCGCAGACACACTACCGTCGCCTCTCGTGCGCTGTGGCGTCGAGCAGCAGCTTGCCGTCGCATAGGTCCACGGGACCTCGCCGTTCCCCTATATATAGGACCCCCCGAGCCCTCCACTCAGCACCAACAGCCTCACCACATCCTCTTTAGTCCTCCAGCACTGCTAGTTCATCCCTGAAGAGCCCCAGTGCTCGGGATCGATCGGAGCTCCGCCGCGTCGGGCAGCCGGCGATCTCGCAGTACGGGCCTCCTCCGTCCTTTCTCTTGCCCGATTTGGAACCGCCATGCATCACTGATGCGTTCCCCTCCATTTTCCCCTTCTGCAGCTGCCAGAAACAAGCTGGCCAGCAGCTTCCCGACGACCCTCCGCCGTCCCACCTCGCCGCCGACGAACCCGACCTCCCCGGCGTGCCGCACCACCACCACTACCTCCGCGACTTGTCGCTGAACCCATCCCTGCCCTCCGTTGCTGTCGCCGTGGCCAGAATCGTCGCCGGTGAGCCCGCCGTCGCCGTGGCCGTGAGGTTGAAGATGACAGGCAGGCCCCGCCTGTCATCCTCACCCCTCTCTCCCTCCCCTCACAGCCGCTGACCGCCGGGCCCCGCCCGTCAGGTTTGAAAACCTGACGTGCGCGCGCTGGGGCCCGAGCGGCAGGGCTGGACGCCCTGGGCCGTGCACGGTGGCCACTCTGGCCCAGTAGCACAGGGCCATTTCTTTTTATTCTTTCTGAAATTATTTCAAATAATTTTACAGAAATGAATATTAGTCCAAATGAAATAATTCCAACTCCTAAAATCTTTTAATATTCCAACCTATTTAATGGTGTCACTTTCACACACATCCATGAAACTTTTCTGTTCTGTTCAAATTTAAATTCAAATTTGAGCAATAAAACTCCTGTTCAAAAATCCCTAGATTCCATCCTGTAACTCCAAAACTCCAACTTAGAATTTCCCCATCTTAGATTTCCCTCTAGTATTTAACAAAAATATGTTGACATTTTTCTGAGCACTTTGATTTTTTTGTTTTATTTGTGGTCTTATTTTTCCGTTGTTATTATGCGACGTATAGATACCGTATTTGACGAAGTTGCTGAAGAAGGAGAAGGAGAGGGATTTGAAGACTTTGAGGACCAAGTGAATCCAGGCAAGCAGCCCTTTGACCATGATACACTTGTTCTTCGGGACCCGTTTGTTTCCGATGCATGATGATAGAGTTACGGTGGTGACCTAGATGAACCACCACCTGATGCATGCTTGCTCTTGATCTTGCTATATGCTAGATGACATGCAAATAGTTAGTAGTAATGCTTAGTGATGCATGTGTGACATGAAACCTTTGTGGTTGAAATCTTGCATAAACCCCATCGGGTGCCCCTAATGCCCGAGGGTGATATTGAGTTAGGTCATCACTTGAGGAAGAAGTGATGTGCCGGTAAAATCTTGTGCATGGGTGAAATAATGGATTAGATTTATGTGTGACTACCGTCCCAACCAAACATGTGCAACCACACTACCCCTTATGGGACGGGGCTTTATTGATTACTTAGGTTGATACTAGCATGGTGCCCGCATTACTAGTGACGGGAAGACTTGAGGTCTTTCCCGGGACGAGGTCGTGCTTGGATAGATGACCATGACTGTTTTTACAGGGCACCGGACACACTGGTGGTCCCTTCGGGTACGCGTGACATTGAAATTAGGGCAAGTCCCGTGATCTATTGTTTGTACCCGAGGGCCGTGTACCAATCAGTGGACTCTATGTTAGTGTCGTCTAAGGAAAGATAATGACCGGGTGCTTCCCCCGAGTTCTTGAGGTACTGCGGGATTGTGGATGACAAGAAAGCTTCCCGGATCTTGTGGGTAAAGTGCGCAACCTCTGCAGAGTGTAAAACTATTCGAATATCCGTGTCCACGGTCATGGACAGTTGGGTGGTGCTACTTAAACTATGTCCAGAATTTTACTTCATCGGTGAAAGTGTGTGAATGACGAGTCAAGGTGGTGACTTGACTCGATGAGTTGAATCATATTCATGTTGATATTGGTAACCTGTTTTCGGGGTTACGTGAACTCGTTGATGCATACACTTGATGATAGAATATTTATTGTAGCCATTTCTAGATTGCTCATTATTGTTCAATTGCATTGTTACTTTGAACCACATCATGGGTTGCTTGCGAGTACATTCAAAGTACTCATTGGCTTGCCACTGGTTATTTAATTGGCCAGGCATGGAGGAACAAGAATTTGAGGAAGAGTTCTTTGGAGACGAACATGCAAACTAGGACGCTATCCCAGTCAGAATGCCTGTAGGGTTAAGGCACATGGCATGGGTTCTACCTATCATCGGAGACTTCCACTACTTAAGTTATTTGCTATTCAGCCCGTGAGGCTTTACCTATGTAAGACTTGGCCATAATGGCCTTAATTTGTGTAAGACGATATGTATGGATGTAAGACTCTTGTTATTCAGCTTCTGTGTGTTCAGTGAGCATTGATCTCTGGGATCACTGTACACGTGCACTCGGTGATCTCGTCTTCTAAGGCGGGGTCCCGGCAGAGCTGGTATCAGAGCCATCCTAACTGTAGGAAGCCTTAGTTAGCATGGGCGTTAGTTAGATGAGACCCTTTTTCAAAAACCTTCTGAACCTCTCTTCTTTTCTAAACCTGAGATTTCATTAGCTTATTAACCCTCCTATTCCACCTTTGTAGATGGCCGCTGTACCCGAAGAGCATCTGACAATTGGGTTTCCCTTACTTCTCGAGGATAGCCTCCAGGAGTGTCAGTTCCACCGAGCGCCCATCCTCACCTACCTTGAGCATTGGGTTAGCGACACTGAGGTGGAGTACCATGTGGAAGTGATCGTGAAGGCAAACGATCCTCCCACAAGTTGGTTCTTCGAGGGACCCCAGATGGCAACACTACCTCTTGCTGTCGAGGCTGCTGCACTCAAGGCACTAACCCGTCTCCGCGAGCTTCTTCCGGAGATGGCAGCCAAGATGACAACCCGCTTCTTGCCTTACCGGAAGGAAGGTGAAGATGAAAGCAGTGCACTAGCCCCTCCACTGAAGGAAGGACTCTCGCTTCGGTTCCAGACCTACTTCAGTCTATGTGCCGACAGCTTGGCACAAGACTTGGCCTCGGAATCAATGAAGCTTCGAGAAGAACTTCACAAGACCAAGGCACTTCTTCGTCGAGCTCAAGAGAAGACTAATAGGATCAAGAAGGAAGGAGGACCTTCTGGACAGTCCGCTATCGCATACCGAGGCGGAAGGCCCTCCGAGGATGTATCTTCCAAGAATGAAGAACCACCTAGGCGACGTCGGATGACGGCAAGGGAATATCGCAAGCTTTTCCCTGCACCTCCGACGAAGCACCGTCGTATCCAACTCCTCCACTCCCCCACACCCTCAAGTGACAAGGGGGCCTAGACAGATGAAGACAAGGAGGAAGACCCAGAAGAGCCGGAATACGCGACCGAGCATTCCGCCGCTTAGGCATTATTTGCTACTCGGATATGCCAGTTGTGACCTCTACGGTAGGATAGGTCGTGTAACGCCTATGCGCAGTCGAGTCCTTGTATGGTTCATATGAAACCATCTAGAGTTTGCTTTTGTTGTGTCTGGATGTATGTCATATTCTTCCTTCGGGAATGTGTAAACGACTGCGTCACCCGTTTGGATTTTAATGAATGTGTTTGGCCTTTCGGCCCTTGCATGATTTGATTAGTGTCACACCCACCCCCTTTCTAGGCACCCATCTATCTTGCTTTCCCTCTTCCAAGTCATGAGACCTTTTACCGCTCCAACAGGATGCCTGTTGTAACTCGTACTGGTACCTCTACCCAGCAGCCTGAAGCCGGAGCATCCGCTCAGTCAGAGGCAGGCCACGACCAAACCAACGACCAAGCTCCACCACCACCACCTCCTCCGAACATGGACATGGCTCAGCTTCTCCAAGCTTTCCGAGAAGAACGCCAAGCCAACACTGCATCCCTTCAGTTGATTGCTCAAGCTGTCACCAACAACCGCCAGCCGGTGGGGAATGGCAATGGACGTTCCACGTTGGCAAAGTTCAAGAAGCATGCACCGCCAACCTTTATCGAGACTGCTCAACCCCTGGATGCAGACGACTGGGTCCGCTCCATTGAGGAAATACTGGAACTAGTCGGATGCACCGAAGACCGCGAGAAGGTGGCTTATGCAGCCCACTGCCTCGGGGGGACTGCTAGAGCTTGGTGGAATGGATTCAAGGTCATGCACGCTGAACAAGACATCACTTGGGTCAACTTCAAGGCAGAATTCCGCAAGGCCCACATTCCTTCCGGAATCATGGCTATTAAAAAGCATGAGTTCCGAGCCCTAAAGCAAGGAAGTGGCACTGTCAAGGAGTACAAGCAGAAGTTCAGTGTTCTGTCAAGGTATGCCCTTGAAGATGTCAGCACTGATGCTGCAAAAAGGGAGCGCTTCATGGAAGGCCTCAATCAGACCCTGCAATACTCGCTTGTCGTGTGCGACTGCCCAACCTTCCCTGACCTGGTGAACAAGGCACTTATGCTTGAAGACAAGCGGCGTGCTTTGGAAGACACTCGCAAGCGCAAGATGGTCAGTAAGGGAAGTTCCAGCAACCAGAAGCCTCGTCCGTGGCAGTCAGCCCCGGCCAAGCCAGCCTACCAGCAACCAAGAGCTCCTGCACCTCGCACCAACTATCAGCCTCAGCAGTATGCCAACCCAAGGCCAGCTTTCAACCCCAATACCAGTGGTGGCAACAAGATCAACGTTCCAAACCAAGTCACTTGCTTTGGATGTGGTCAGTCCGGACACATCTCAAGGTTGTGCCCCAACAAGAAGCCTGATGCCCCGCGCCCCAATGCGCAGAACCAAGGACAAGGCCGCGGGATGCCACCAAGGAACCCAGCTCCTCGCAATCCACCTAACCATGGGAAGGGGCGTGTGAATCACGTCACTGCTGAAGAAGCCCAGGAAGACCCGGACGTCGTGCTGGGTACGTTCCTTGTCAACTCAGCACCTGCAACTGTCTTGTTTGATTCTGGATCAACGCATTCATTTGTCACTCAAAGATTTGCATTAAAAAGTGGCATGACCCCTACACCCCTGAATAACCCTATGGTGGTACAAACCCCCGGAGCAGAGATGAGAGCCAAGATAGGCTGTAAGGGAGTCAGTATTACCATTAACAGAGTAGATTTCCTAGCAGACCTCATTGTCCTGAGATCACAAGGCTTGGATGTGATCCTAGGCGTGAATTGGCTCAGCAAGCACCAAGGCTTGTTAGACTGTGCCAATCGGACAGTCACTGTGACCAATGACCAAGGAGTCGAAGTCAAGTTCGCTCCCAACTCCTCTTCCGCTCAAGCCGCTCAAGTCAACTGTCTGTCTGAAGTTGGGCTAGAGCAAGTACCGGTGGTGTGTGAGTATCCTGATGTCTTTCCGGATGAACTACCGGGAATGCCCCCTGACCGTGACATTGATTTCATCATCGAGCTCGTGCTCGGAGCAGGACCCATCTATAAGAAGCCTTATAGAATGGGGACGGAAGAGTTAGCCGAGTTGAAGAAGCAGCTGGAAGAGCAACCGAGGAAGGGATTTATCCGCCCAAGTGCCTCCCCTTGGGGATCTCCCGCTCTGTTTGTGGTAAAGAGGGACGGAACCATCCGCTTATGCATTGACTACCGTTCCCTCAAAGAAGTTACAATCAAGAACAAATATCCACTTCCCAAAATTGAAGATCTGTTTGATCAGCTCAGCGGAGCCAAGGTGTTGTCCAAGATCAACCTCAGATCTGGGTATTACCAACTGAAGATCAGACCCCAAGATATTCCGAAGATGGCATTCGTAACCAGATATGGCCTGTACGAGTGCACGGTCATGTCCTTTGGGTTAACCAATGCCCCAACTTACTTCATGTATCTCATGAATAAAGTCTTCATGGAATATTTGGACAAGTTCGTTGTTGTCTTCATCGATGACATTCTTGTCTTCTCGAAGTCAGAGGAAGAGCACGAGCAGCATTTGAGGATGGTCCTAGACAAGCTTCGGGAGCACCAACTATATGCCAAATTCAGCAAGTGTGATTTCTGGCTGCATAAAGTTGGACTCTTAGGTCATGTCTTGACCGAAGAAGGATTATCAGTTGATCCCGCGAAGATCGAAGCTGTGACCCAATGGCAATCTCCAACGACCGTCAAGGAAGTCAGAAGCTTCCACGGACTTGCGGGCTATTACCGCAAATTCGTGGAAGGATTTTCTAGCATTGCACGGCCAATGACTCAGCTCCTCAAGAAGGACAAGAAGTTCGAGTGGACACCAAAATGCGAAGAAAGCTTCCAAGAACTCAAGAAGAGATTGACCACCGTCCCAGTCCTGGCAACACCTGATATTCACAAGGAGTTCGTGATATATTGTGATGCCTCTCGAACCGGATTGGGAAGTGTTCTGATGCAAGAAGGCCGAGTCATAGCCTATCTCTCCAGGCAGCTACGACCTCATGAGGAGAACTACGCTACTCACGATCTTGAGCTAGCGGCAGTAGTTCACGCCTTGAAGACATGGCGGCATTACCTCCTAGGGAATGGTGTGAGATATACACAGACCACAAAAGTCTGAAGTACATTTTCACCCAAAAGGAATTGAACATGAGGCAGCGAAGATGGTTGGAACTCATCAAAGACTATGACCTCAGTGTTCAATATCACCCCGGCAAGGCTAACGTGGTGGCCGATGCCTTAAGCAGGAATGCTTGCTCTTTGAATGCCATTATTCAAGAAAGGCAGCCAACCTTGTTTAAGGAGTTCAAACAATTCAGTTTGGAATTGGTCACCCCTGGATTTCTGGATCATTTGGAAGTCAGACCGACCCTGATGGACAAAGTCAAGAAGGCGCAAGATGGACACACAAGCATCGAAGGCATCAAGAAGAAGATGAAGCTAGGCAAGGCCCCAGGATTCTCTGAAGACGAGCACGGGATTGTTTGGTACAAACGCCGCATCTACGTACCAAACAACACAGAGCTGAAGAACCTGATCCTGCAAGAAGCCCACGACACTCCGTATTCCATCCACCGCGGAGGAACCAAGATGTATCAAGACTTGAAGGCAAGATTCTGGTGGCAAGGGATGAAAAGAGAGATTGCAACCTATGTTGCAAAGTGTGATGTGTGCCAAAGGGTCAAGGCTGAATATCAGTGACCTGCTGGATTGCTTCAGCCACTCAAGGTTCCTGAGTGGAAGTGGGATAAAGTCGGAATGGACTTCATCACTGGATTACCAAGGTCGGATGGAGGACATGACTCTATCTGGGTCATAGTCGATCATTTGACCAAGGTGGCCCATATAATTCCTGTCAAGACCACTTATGATGGCAACCGGCTGGCAGCTCTCTACATCGACATAATTGTAAGTCTTCACGGCGTTCCCAAGGAGATCGTGTCAGATCGAGGAACCCATTTCACCTCAAGGTTCTGGAAGAAGTTCCAAGAAGCCTTGGGAACCAAGTTATCTTTCAGCATGGCATTTCACCCACAGACCGGAGGTCAGACAGAACAAGTAAATCAAATTCTCGAAGATATGCTCCGAGCCTGTGTCTTGGCGTATGGAGCCAAGTGGGAAGATTGTCTCCCTTTTGCCGAGTTCTCCTATAACAACAGTTATCACTCGAGCCTTCAGATGGCACCATTTGACGTGTTGTACGGACGCAGATGCCGCACACCCCTCAACTGGTCAGAGACTGGAGAAGGACTAGTCTTTGGACCGGATATTCTCCGCGCAGCAGAAGAGCAAGTCCAACTAGTTAGAGAACGTTTGAAGGCAGCCAAGTCAAGGCAAAAGAGCTATGCTGACACTCACCGTCGGGACATGAGTTTCCATGTCGGGGACCATGTGTACCTGCGGGTAACTCCTCTGAAGGGAACCAAGCATTTCCACGTCAAGGGGAAGCTCGCACCAAGGTTCATTGGACCCTTTGAGATCACTGCACGACGAGGAGAAGTAGCTTACCAGTTGGAACTACCACCCGAGCTATCCGGTGTGCACAATGTATTCCATGTGTCACAACTCCGGAAATGTCTCCAAGTTCTAGCCAAGCCTAATCTCCACAAGGATGTTGATCACCAAGCCATTGATCTGCAGCCTGATTTGACCTACCGCGAGAAGCCTATCCGCATTCTGGACGAAGTAGAACGGCGGACACGAAGCCGTATCATCAAGTACTTCAAGGTCCAGTGGAGCAACCACACCGAAGTAGAAGCAACCTGGGAACGTGAAGACTATCTTAGATCCGAGTTTCCCGATCTCTTTGAAGACCTAGTTTAGGAATCTCGGGGACGAGATTCTTGTAAGGGGGGTAGGTCTGTCACACCCTGCATTTTGTATCATGTTATTTGCATCAATGAAGCATGAAAATTTGGACCAGCAATTTTTTTTGGCATCATTTGGCTTTTATTTGGAATTGAATTTTTCTTCATATGCTTTTCATGTGCTCAATAAAGTCAACTATTACCTCTTGTAGAATTCATCTCCACATCCAAAACTTCTGCCCAATGATCATGCCAAGTGTTATATAACAGTATAGAATTTTCTTACAAAATTAATTTTGCCAAAATGTATTTTATAAATTTAGTTTTCCAAAACCCCCTGAATTGAGAATTGCACTGCAAGTGCTTGATTTAGGGTGAGAAAATTATTTCAAAAGGTACATTTGAGACCTAGTAGTCATAGGACTCCCAGAAACCACAAAAGTATAATTTTAAAAGTTATTTTCCTATTTTATTTAAAAGCTTTTTCTTGAGGCCAGAAATGGTCTTTAGTAGGGAAAAAATATTTAACTATTTAAAAAATATTTGCCAAAATTCAAGGAAACTCATAGGACATATATTGTCCATATATAAGAGTTTCAACACTTGGTCATGTTCACAATAATGGGCTAATCCCTCTAAAACCCTTTATGGATATTTCAAGCTTTTGAAATATTTACAAAGGAAATATTCTCCAAAAATTCCAGGGAAATTCTATCATGTCACTAATGACATATATGATGATCTTGCCAAGTCCCATGCCTTGGGAAGCAAGATAACATCTTCAAAACCCTGCATAACCATTCTGTCCATATTTGAAGTTTGAGCAACTTTATATTGCCAAACTTGTCCAAATGCTCTCAAACTTGGTGCACATGCTAGAAATGACTAATAAGGCATCTAGACCAAATGGCACAAGATTTGGAGTAGAACAACTTGATCAGAACAACCCAAAACCCTTTCTGTTCAAAGGCAAATTTGAACAACTTTACATTACCAACTTTTTACCTAGAGCTTCAAACTTTGTGGGCATGATCAATACCCTAAATGAGGAAACTACACCAAGTGGTGCATCAAGGGGAGATGATTAGCTTGACTCAAACAAGATGAAGCCATTTCTATTGATTTCTAGGGTTCACCAAAGTTACATTGGCTAGTTTCTTCAAATGAGCCCAAATTTGGTGAAGCACCCTATTTTCTTATAGCATTCAATCCTGTTAAGTGTCATGGCAAGTGGAGATCATTTGCTTGACCAAACACTGATCAAACACCTTCTGCCAAATTACTAAAACCCTCTTCTTGATCACTTTGACCATTTACCTTGGCCTCAACTTTCTACCACACGTTCATCTAGTTACTATCTACCTCCAGTAACTCCCCCAAGTCCCCAGCTCCATGATTGAGGGGTAAAAACCCTACTTCACCCTGCTGGACAGCCATTTTCTACCAAGTCACCAGCTCCTCTTCTCTCTCACAGCATCTCCAGAGCATCCAAAGCCTCCTCCGTAGTGCTTGCATCACCCTGGACCCCCCAGACACGGTGGACGCGTCCAGAGGGCCAATGGCATGCCATGGCATGCGATAAGGGCGCTCCAGAGCGCGCTACAGTGCGCCCACGCACTGTAGCTTCGCCCAATCGCCTGCCCCCGACAGCCTCGAGCTCTCCCCTCGCGCCTCCCAACGCGCCTCGACGTCCGCAGCCTCCACCGGTGCTGTCCCCCTCCTCCTGCGCCCTCTAGTGGCCGTCGCCACACGCGCACCGGCCGCCCGCGACGTCCACCCCTCGGCTTCACACGCGCGCGTCGTCTGGAAGCCTCCCCGCTCCTCCTCTCTCCTCTAATGGGCGTAGGGCTCGTCCAGCAACTCCGCAGACACACTCCCTTCGCCTCTCGTGTGCTGTGGCGTCGAGCAGCAGCTCGTCGGCGCACAGGTCCACGGGACCTCGCCGTTCCCCTATATATAGGACCCCCCGAGCCCTCCACTCAGCACCAACAGCCTCACCACATCCTCTTTAGTCCTCTAGCACTGCTAGTTCATCCCCGAAGAGCCCCAGTGCTCGGGATCGACCGGAGCTCCGCCGCGTCGGGCAGCCGGCGATCTCGTAGTACGGGCCTCCTCCGTCCTTTCTCTTGCCCGATTTGGAACCGCCATGCATCACTGATGCATTCCCCTCCATTTCCCCTTCTGTAGCTGCCGGAAACAAGCTGGCCAGCAGCTTCCCGACGACCCTCCGCCGTCCCACCTCGCCGCCGATGAACCCGACCTCCCCGGCGTGCCGCACCACCACCACTACCTCCGCGACTCGTCGCTGAACCCATCCCTGCCCTCCGTTGTCGTCGCCGTGGCCGGAATCATCGCCGGTGAGCCCGCCGTGGCCGTGGCCGTGACGTTGAAGATGACAGGCGGGCCCCGCCTGTCATCCTCACCCCTATCTCCCTCCCCTCACAGCCGCTGACCGCCGGGCCCCGCCCATCAGGTTTGAAAACATGATGTGCGCGCGCTGGCGCCCGAGCGGCTGGGCTGGACGCCCTGGGCCGTGCACTGTGGCCACTCTGGCCTAGTAGCACAGGGCCATTTCTCTTTATTCTTTCTGTAATTATTTCAAATAATTTTAGAGAAATAAATATTAGTCCAAATGAAATAATTCCAACTCCTAAAATCTTGTAATATTCCAACCTATTTAATGGTGTCACTTTCACACACATCCATGAAACTTTTCTGTTCTGTTCAAATTTAAATTCAAATTTGAGCAATAAAACTCCTGTTCAAAAATCCCTAGATTCCATTATGTAACTCCAAAACTCCAACTAAGAATTTTCCCCATCTTAGATTTCCCTCTAGTATTTAACAAAAATATGTTGACATTTTTCTGAGCACTTTGATTTTTCTGTTTTATTTGTGGTCTTATTTTTCCGTTGTTATTATGCGACGTATAGATACCGTATTTGACTAAGTTGCTGAATAAGGAGAAGGAGAGGGATTTGAAGACTTTGAGGACCAAGCGAATCCAGGCAAGCAGCCCTTTGACCATGATACACTTGTTCTTCGGGACCCGTTTGTTTCCGATGCATGATGATAGAGTTACGGTGGTGACCTAGATGAACCACCACATGATGCATGCTTGCTCTTGATCTTGCTATATACTAGATGACATGCAAATAGTTAGTAGTAATGCTTAGTGATGCATGTGTGACATGAAACCTTTGTGGTTGAAATCTTGCATAAACCCCATCGGGTGCCCCTAATGCCGAGGGTGATATTGAGTTAGGTCATCACTTGAGGAAGAAGTGATGTGCCGGTAAAATCTTGTGCATGGGTGAAATAATGGATTAGATTTATGTGTGACTACCGTCCCAACCAAACATGTGCAACCACACTACCCCTTATGGGACGGGGCTTTATTGATTACTTAGGTCGATACTAGCATGGTGCCCGCATTACTAGTGACGGGAAGACTTGAGGTCTTTCCCGGGACGGGGTCGTACTTGGATAGATGACCATGAATGTTTTTACAGGGCACCGGACACACTGTTGGTCCCTTCGGGTACGCGTGACAATGAAATTAGGGCAAGTCCCATGATCTATTGTTTGTACCCGAGGGCCGTGTACCAACGAGTGGACTCTATGTTAGTGTCGTCTAAGGAAAGATAATGACCGGGTGCTTCCCCCGAGTACTTGAGGTACTGTGGGATCGTGGATGACACGAAAGCTTCCCGGATCTTGTGGGTAAAGTGTGCAACCTCTGCAGAGTGTAAAACTATTCGAATAGTCGTGTCCACGTTCATGGACAGTTGGGTGGTGGTACTTAAACAATGTCCAGAATTTTACTTCATCGGTGAAAGTGTGTGAATGACGAGTCAAGGTGGTGACTTGACTCGATGAGTTGACTCATATTCATGTTGATATTGGTAACCCGTTTTCGGGGTTACGTGAACTCGTTGATGCATACACTTGATGATAGAATATTTATTCTAGCCATTGCTAGATTGCTCATTATTGTTCAATTGCATTGTTACTTTGAACCACATCATGGGTTGCTTGCGAGTACATTCAAAGTACTCATTGGCTTGCCACTGGTTATTTAATTGGCCAGGCATGGAGGAAAAAGAATTTGAGGAAGAGTTCTTTGGAGACGAACATGCGAATTAGGACGCTATCCCAGTCAGAACGCCTGTAGGGTTAAGGCAGATGGCATGGGTTCTACCTATCATCGAAGACTTCCGCTACTTAAGTTATTTGCTATTCAGCCCGTGAGGCTTTACCTATGTAAGACTTGGCCATAATGGCCTTAATTTGTGTAAGACGATATGTATGGATGTAAGACTCTTCTTATTCAGCTTCTGTGTGTTCAGTGAGCATTGATCTCTGGGATCACTGTACACGTGCACTCGGTGATCTCGGCTTCTAAGTCGGGGTCCCTGCAGAGCTGGTATCAGAGCCATCCTGACTGTAGGAAGCCTTAGTTAGCATGGGCGTTAGTTAGATGAGACCCTTTTTCAAAAACATTCTGAACCTCTCTTTTTTCTAAACCTGAGATTTCATCAGCTTATTAACCCTCCTATTCCACCTTTGTAGATGGCCGCTGTACCCGAAGAGCACCTGACCACTGGGTTTCCCTTACTTCTCGAGGATAGCCTCCATGAGTGTCAGTTCCACCGAGCGCCCATCCTCACCTACCTTGAGCATTGGGTTAGCGACACTGAGGTGGAGTACCATGTGGAAGTGATCGTGAAGGCAAACGATCCTCCCACAAGTTGGTTCTTCAAGGGACCCCAGATGGCAACACTACCTCTTGCTGTCGAGGATGCTGCACTCAAGGCACTAACCCGTCTCCGCGAGCTTCTTCCGGAGATGGCAGCCAAGATGACAACCCGCTTCTTGCCTTACCGGAAGGAAGGTGAAGATGAAAGCAGTGCACTAGCCCCTCCACTGAAGGAAGGACTCTCGCTTCGGTTCCCGACCTACTTCAGTCTATGTGCCGACAGCTTGGCACAAGACTTGGCCTCGGAATCAATGAAGCTTCGAGAAGAACTTCACAAGACCAATGCACTTCTTCGTCGAGCTCAAGAGAAGACTAATAGGATCAAGAAGGAAGGAGCACCTTCTGGACAGTCCGCTATCGCATACCGAGGCGGAAGGCCCTCCGAGGATGTATCTTCCAAGAATGAAGAACCACCTCGGCGACGCCGGATGACGGCAAGGGAATATCGCAAGCTTTTCCCTGCACCTCCGACGAAGCACCGTCGTATCCAACTCCTCCACTCCCCCACACCCTCAAGTGACAAGGGGGCCCAGACAGACGAAGACAAGGAGGAAGACCCAGAAGAGCCGGAATACGCGACCGAGCATTCCGCCGCTTAGGCATTATTCGCTACTCGGATATGCCAGTTGTGACCTCTACGGTAGGATAGGTCGTGTAACCCCTATGCACAGTCCAGTCCTTGTATGGTTCATATGAAACCATCTAGAGTTTGCTTTTGTTGTGTCTGGATGTATGTCGTATTCTTCCTTCGGGAATGTGTAAACGACTGCGTCACCCGTTTGGATTTTAATGAATGTGTTTGGCCTTTCGGCCCTTGCATGATTTGATTAGTGTCACACCCACCCCCTTTCTAGGCACCCATCTATCTTGCTTTCCCTCTTCCAAGTCATGAGACCTTTTACCGCTCCAACAGGATGCCTGTTGTAACTCGTACTGGTACCTCTACCCAGCAGCCTGAAGCCGGAGCATCCGCTCAGTCAGAGGCAGGCCACGACCAAACCAACGACCAAGCTCCACCACCACCACCTCCTTCGAACATGGACATGGCTCAGCTTCTCCAAGCTTTCCGAGAAGAACGCCAAGCCAAAACTGCAGCCCTTCAGTTGATTGCTCAAGCTGTCACCAACAACCGCCAGCCGGCGGGGAATGGCAATGGACGTTCCACGTTGGCAGAGTTCAAGAAGCATGCACCGCCAACCTTTATCGAGACTACTGAACCCCTGGATCCAGACGACTGGGTCCACTCCATTGAGGAAATACTGGAACTAGTCGGATGCACCGAAGACCGCGAGAAGGTGGCTTATGCAGCCCACTGCCTCGGGGGGACTGCTAGAGCTTGGTGGGATGGATTCAAGGTCATGCACACTGAACAAGACATCACTTGGGTCAACTTCAAGGCAGAATTCCGCAAGGCCCACATTCCTTTCGGAATCATGGCTATCAAAAAGCGTGAGTTCCGAGCCCTGAAGCAAGGAAGTGGCACTGTCAAGGAGTACATGCAGAAGTTCAGTGTTCTGTCAAGGTATGCCCCTGAAGATGTCAGCACTGGTGCTGCAAAAAGGAGCGCTTCATGGAAGGCCTCAATCAGACCCTGCAATACTCGCTTGTCGTGTGCGACTGCCCAACCTTCCCTGACCTGGTGAACAAGGCACTTATGCTTGAAGACAAGCGGCGTGCTTTGGAAGACACTCGCAAGCGCAAGATGGTCAGCAAGGGAAGTTCCAGCAACCAGAAGCCTCGTCCGTGGCAGTCAGCCCCGGCCAAGCCAGCCTACCAGCAACCAAGAGCTCCTGCACCTCGCACCAACTATCAGCCTCAGCAGTATGCCAACCCAAGGCCAGCTTTCAACCCCAATACCAGTGGTGGCAACAAGATCAACGTTCCAAACCAAGTCACTTGCTTTGGATGTGGTCAGTCCGGACACATCTCAAGGGTGTGCCCCCACAAGAAGCCTGATGCCCCGCACCCCAATGCGCAGAACCAAGGACAAGGCCGCGGGATGCCACCAAGGAACCCAGCTCCTCGCAATCCACCTAACCATGGGAAGGGGCGTGTGAATCACGTCACTGCTGAAGAAGCCCAGGAAGACCCGGACGTCGTGCTGGGTACGTTCCTTGTCAACTCAGCACCTGCAACTGTCTTGTTTGATTCTGGATCAACGCATTCATTTGTCACTCAAAGATTTGCATTAAAAAGTGGCATGACCCCTACACCCCTGAATAACCCTATGGTGGTACAAACCCCCGGAGCAGAGATGAGAGCCAAGATAGGCTATAAGGGAGTCAGTATTACCATTAACGGAGTAGATTTCCTAGCAGACCTCATTGTCCTGAGATCACAAGGCTTGGATGTGATCCTAGGCGTGAATTGGCTCAGCAAGCACCAAGGCTTGTTAGACTGTGCCAATCGGACAGTCACTGTGACCAATGACCAAGGAGTCGAAGTCAAGTTCGCTCCCGACTCCTCTTCCGCTCAAGCCGCTCAAGTCAACCGTCTGTCTGAAGTTGGGCTAGAGCAAGTACCGGTGGTGTGTGAGTATCCTGATGTCTTTCCGGATGAACTACCGGGAATGCCCCCTGACCGTGACATTGATTTCATCATCGAGCTCGTGCCCGGAGCAGGACCCATCTATAAGAAGCCTTATAGAATGGGGACGGAAGAGTTAGCCGAGTTGAAGAAGCAGCTGGAAGAGCAACTGAGGAAGGGATTTATCCGCCCAAGTGCCTCCCCTTGGGGATCTCCCGTTCTGTTTGTGGCAAAGAGGGACGGAACCATCCGCTTATGCATTGACTACCGTTCCCTTAATGAAGTTACAATCAAGAACAAATATCCACTTCCCAAAATTGAAGATCTGTTTGATCAGCTCAGCGGAGCCAAGGTGTTCTCCAAGATCGACCTCAGATCTGGGTATTACCAACTGAAGATCAGACCCCAAGATATTCCGAAGATGGCATTCGTAACCAGATATGGCCTGTACGAGTGCACGTTCATGTCCTTTGGGTTAACCAATGTCCCAGCTTACTTCATGTATCTCATGAATAAAGTCTTCATGGAATATTTGGACAAGTTCTTTGTTGTCTTCATCGATGACATTCTTGTCTTCTCGAAGTCGGAGGAAGAGCACGAGCAGCATTTGAGGATGGTCCTAGACAAGCTTCGGGAGCACCAACTATATGCCAAATTCAGCAAGTGTGAGTTCTGGCTGCATAAAGTTGGATTCTTAGGTCATGTCTTGACCGAAGAAGGATTATCTGTTGATCCCGCAAAGATCGAAGCTGTGACCCAATGTGTAATGCCCAGGATGGAGTTATACCTCCTACGTGTCGAGGCACGACTTAAAGGCATAAGTCCATCCTAGAATGATCTCAAGTTTGGTAATCTTTGCACAACTCATGTAAAAGAGGGGATTGTAAACAGAAAATAGTTGGCTTACACTCTCCACGTCACAGAATTACAGTACAAGTCTCAAACATCATACATTAAGAACATCACAACCCTCTAATGGCAAAAGCCAAATGTCAAAGTACCAAACTTAGATAAATAAACCACAGGCGGATCAAATCCTAGTAGGAGTCTCCACTACTGATCATCCGGGTATCGCACATAGTACCGACTACGCTCCTCGTCGTACTCCCAATCCAGCTCGGTGCCATCACCTGGATAGCTCACAACTGGACCTGCATCTGGTGTGTGAAGTAACTGTGAGCCACAGAGGACTCAGCAATCCCGTCTCCGGGTAACAAGACTATATAAGCCTTTGGGTGAGGATAAGGCTGAAGAAAAGAATAAGTGTCTGCAGCAGCAACTAGCATCTAGCTTACGTAAGTGAGAGCGAGAAGAGAAGGCCTCGACGAGAAGTGATCACGAAGTGATCCTAGCTACAAGCTCAACAAGCATAACCCCTCCGTGTTCAACTCCCGAATCCCTATTCGGAAATTGACAGTCACGGAACACACGCTGGTAGTGTATTAGAAACATTGTGTCAAGTTATCTACAACCGGAATTAACAAGCTCCCATCTGCCACATAACCGCGGGCACGGCTTTCGAAAGTTCAAACCCTGCAGGGGTGTTCCAACTTGACCCATTACAAGCCCACGATCCGCGGAGTCGCAACTCCAAAGTGGGAAGACCCGAGTATCCTCGGAATCCCGTGCTCAAGATATACCGAACTAAGGTAAGGCTAATCCAGCAAATCCTCCCGGCGTGCCGACACCCTGATAGTAGCCGCGCGTATCTCGTCTCAGGCCACGACCGGATGGGTGATCCCACAGGTTTTTACCAGACCTTGAGTTCCCTCGAGGTGGCCCCGCGTAACCCCCAGTTTGGACCAACACTCATGTGGAGCACTGGCCCGGGTTGTTGAATTAAGAAAAAGGGTTTATAACTCCCTATGCAAGTTTAGTTTGTTATTAGGCAAATAGTACCAATGTTGGGACTTGCTGGAAAAGACTTAGCACTTAGCGGTTTATCAAGGGGGTCCCATACACCCCAACCGTGTTAGGAACGCATAATCAAGGAACATAACACCGGTTTATACAGTTCCTAACGGCATGAGTGGAACAAATCACCAAGCAAAAGGCTTAGCCTTCCACCCTTGCCAATATATAGATGATTTCATTTAAGCATTCATATAGTGTGATATAACCCAACCAAACTTCAACATGAAGCAAGCATCTTCGATCTTCACCTGCAACTAGCAATGCTATAAGAAGGGCTGAGCGAAGCGTACTTAGCCAAGCAACGGTTTGCGTAGGTAGGTTGGTTAAACATGGCAATGGTTTAGAAGTAGGAGGCTGACAAGAAGATCATGGGCATCGAGGCAAAGCTATAGATCGAGACTACTAGCAATAGGCAAAGATAGTAATGTTATCGGGGTTCGGTCATCTTGCCTGAAGAGAAGTCGTTCGGATCGTAAGAAGGGTCCTCGTGCTCAACCTCGTTGGAAACCTCGTGCTCGTACTCGAACTCAGTCTTGGCTTCCGGCTCTAAACAAAACAATCACACCAAGCACCAATCAACAAGATGCAATGGGCACTCGGAAAAGATGAATGCATGATGGATGTACTAAGGATGCACACGGAGCACGGAAAATATCACTCAAGCAAATCCCCTCAAAACATGATAACAATCTGATATTATTAATCTACACAGAAAAATAATCAAGTTTGCTATAAGATTCGCTGAAATCGGAGTTACGGGCTAAAAGTTATGCCCGAAACAAGAAATGAGCGAAAGCTGAAAATTACAGCAACATAGCAACTTCGGAGCTCAAAATAATTGAGCTAAAACACCCAAATAACATGTCAAAGGACATGAACACAAACTAGACATATACTACAGCAACTAAGTCCAAAGGTGCACCCCCAACGGAGCCACGGATCAATAGCAATGATCTTGGACATATTGAACTTGACAATAAAATTCTGGCAGCAGAATTTTATTGAAACTTTGGAGCAAAAGATAAACATGCTGCAGCCACTTAAATGGACATGTGAGGACATGAATGGAAAGACAACAATATATACTACAAGGAACAATCAAGATCCACTCCAAAACTAACATGCTTTGTCCTAGAACATCACACGAACATGGCATCGGAACGTTACAGATTTCAGACTTGGTGAAAATCCACTAAGTCCTAAAACAGCAATATCATCATGGCATATAAAAGAGCATGTTTAAGTCACCTCGAAACTAATCATGGCAAAAGGTAAGCACCTCATCAAAGTACACATGATGGTGATCCCGAAACACACAAGCATGCATCATAGAGGTGAACACAACGATAGCAACGAGCTCAACAAGATGGCATTTCATAACAAGTGAAAACAACATCACAGCCACATGGCACTTTGCAACGATGATAACAAGGCAAGAATAAATCTATCATGCAACCTATCACCTACAACATGTAGATCATGGCAAGACGAACACGTGGACATGTCATTTGCATCATTCGGATAAACGAGCTAAAAGTTATCACATGGCAAAGGTGGCATAAAAACATCACATAACAGCAGTTTATAACATGATGCACTCTTGCAACAGCAAAACAAGCGCCTAGATGATCTCCAACATGCATGACAACTACAGATAAAACGTAGAGCAAGTCTCCACGAACGTCTGGACATGCTATATGCGCGAATCGGAGCAACAGACAAAAAGTTATGGCAGGTCAAACATTGCATCTCAGATCAAAATATAACAGCGACTTAGGAGGAAAAGAGACTACCTCCGGGTCAACAAAAGTCAACACGGGCGGCGGGCTGACAGATCGGCCGGAACGAACCCGCGGGGAAGCGGATAGGGCGGAGGCCGGATCAGATCGGGCTAACGGGTCCCGAACTGGGCCCGTTAGGGTTTGAGAAAAAAAAACGGCGCCGATCGGATCGAGAGGAGCCTCTGGCTCGAGCGGGGGTGGCCGAAAGGCTTGGGCGACCGGAAGGCCGGCCCAGCAGAGCGGCGGCCTGCTTCGGGGCCCGGGGCGGCGGCCTGGGGCGGCTGGGGCCTCGAAGGCCTCGGGCCGGCCGAGCGGCGCCCTGGCTGGAGCGAAGCGGCCCACCAGGCGATGCAACGGGCCTCGCGGCCTGGACCGACGAAGGAAGCCGGCCTGGCCTAGCGGAGGAGAGCTGGCCGCTTGGCGCTGTGGCGATGCGGGATCGGTGGCCGGGCCCGACTCGGGCGATCGGGCCGCCTGGCTCGGGGAGCGCCTGGTCCGAGCGGCGACGGAGGAAAACGGTCGTGGCCCGCCTGCGACCTGGCGATGGGATCCAACGGGCGACGCTGCGGGATCGGGAGGCTCAGCGAAGGAGTTGACCCTGGCGCGATCTGGAGAGCGCGGGATCCAGATCGGATCGAAGGAAGGATCGCGGGCGCCTGTTCCCAGGAGCGACGGCAGCTGCCTGAACGAGGCCGGCGGCGGAATTCGAGGAAACTAGCCAAGTGGAGTGAGGGGGCTGGCCAGATCCAGATTTTAGGGGGGAAGTGGAGAAGAACTAGGGGACATGCTAAAATAGACCTAGGTCTATTATATAGCAGTTTTTAGGGTTAGGAGGGATCTGGGGGGTGCTAGGAGCCCTCCGATCGCGATCCGACGGATCCGATCGCGGGGTAGATTAAAAGGGCCTAGGAGAAGATAAAGGACTACAGTAGGGGTGTTTCCGGGACACAAAGTGAAGGCACTTTGGACCCACACGAACAATGGATGGGATAGCCAACGGAGTCCAAACGCGACGAGATTTGAGAGGCGGGTTGCACTCAACAAAACAACAACACACACAACAACCTCGCGGCAACCCGGTAACGTTACACGCCCAAACAACAAAGTAGGCCTACGGGACGTCACGGACACGTGAGGGAGCTTCGGAACGCGAAACGGACAACGGGAAGGAACGCGCGGAACCGGATGCAACTGACAACACAAATGCAATGCGATGCACATGTCTACATGATATGAATGAATGCCACACACTCACACAACAAAACGACGAAACCCGAAAGACAAATAACCCGGAATGGAAATAGATGAAGCCGGAGATATATTATATACCCAAAAGGGAAAGTATTACATCCGGGGCATTACAAACTCTCCTCTACTACAAAAAGATCTCGTCCCGAGATCTAGGACTGGAAAAAGGAAGGGTACTCGGAACGAAGATGATCTTCTCGTTCCCAGGTAGCTTCTCGGTCGGTGTGATGTGACCACTTGACTTTCAGAAACTTGATGGACTTGTTGCGGGTCTTGCGTTCGGTTTCTTCGAGAATTGCAACGGGATGCTCTCGGTAGGACAGGTCTTGTTGAAGATCAATCTCTTCAAACGGAATCATGCGCTCAGGTGCCTTGAAGCATTTGCGAAGTTGAGACACATGGAAGACATCATGAACATTTGCGAAGTTTGGAGGGAGCTCAAGCTGATAGGCTAGATCGCCTCTTTCGCCAAGAATCTTGAAAGGCCCGACGTATCTAGGAGCAAGTTTTCCTTTGATACCGAATCTTTGGGTGCCTTTCATCGGAGAAACTCGGAGATAGACATGATCACCGATGTTGAATGCCAAATCACGATGCTTGCCGTCATAGTAGCTCTTCTGACGCGACTGAGCGGCCTTGAGATTCTCACGTATGACTTTGCACATTTCTTCGGCTTCTGAGATCAAGTCATTGCCAAGGAGTTGACGTTCGCCTGTTTCAGACCAGTTGAGAGGGGTACGGCACTTTCAGCCATAGAGAATTTCAAACGGTGCTTTGCCTGCACTTGCTTGAAAGCTGTTGTTGTAAGAGAACTCGGCAAATGGAAGACAGTCTTCCCATTTCATGCCAAAGGAGATGACACAGGCTCTGAGCATGTCTTCTAGGATCTGATTCACTCGCTCGACTTGACCACTAGTCTGAGGGTGAAATGCAGTGCTGAACCTGATCTTAGTGCCCATGGCGGACTGAAAGGAGTCCCAGAACCTTGATGTGAACAAGCTTCCACGGTCTGAGGATATCACTTGAGGAATGGCATGTAGGGACACAATTCTGGAAGTGTACAGCTCTGCAAGTTGAGCTGCATTGATTGATTCCTTGACTGGAAGAAAGTGAGCGACTTTGGTAAGCTTGTCAATCACCACAAAGATAGCATCATTTCCTCGCTTGGATTTAGGAAAACCAGTGACGAAGTCCATTTCAATGTGGTCGAACTTCCACTCGGGGATAGGAAGAGGTTGGAGAAGACCGGCTGGACGTTGATGTTCTGCTTTCACTCTTCTGCATACATCACATTCGTTCACGAATTGGGCAATCTCCCTTTTCATGCGTGTCCACCAGTAAGACTGCTTGAGGTCTTGATACATCTTGGAACTGCCAGGATGAATGGAAAGGAGAGAATCATGAGCTTCTTCCATTATGAGCTTCCTGAGATCACCTTTGGGAACAACGAGTCTGTCCTTGAAGAACAAGGTATCTCTCTCATCAACACGGAAGCACTTGTATTTCGGAGTGCCCTTTGCAATAGCATGTTTAACCTTCTTCACCATGGTATCACTGAGCTGGGCCTCACGGACTTGATCTTCCAAGGTAGGAGCAATTTAGAGATTTGCAAGAAAACCCTGCGGAACAACTTGAAGGTTTAGTTTCCTGAATGCTTCACAAAGCTCAGGCTGGTATGGCTTGATAAGAAGGCTGTTGCAATATGCCTTTCTGCTCAAAGCATCTGCAATCACATTTGCCTTGCTAGGAGTGTATTCAATGCTGGGATTGTACTCTTGGATCATTTCAACCCAACGAGTCTGACGGAGGTTCAGATGCGGCTGTGTGAAGATGTACTTCAAGCTCTTGTGATCAGTGAAGATGTCGACCTTTCTGCCCAACAACAGATGTCTCCACGTAATCAGAGCATGTACCACAGCTGCTAGCTCGAGATCATGTGTGCGATAGTTCTTCTCACTTGGCTTTAGCTGACGAGAAGTGTATGCCACAATTCTCTTATCTTGCATAAGCACACCACCAAGACCTTGAAGAGAAGCATCACAGAATACTTCATAGGGCTTGGATTCATCCGGAGGAGTCAGAACTGGAGCAGAGACAAGCTTATCTTTGAGAGTTTTGAATGCCACTTCACACTCTGGAGACCAAAAGTATTTGACATTCTTCTGAAGCAGGTTGGAAAGAGGCTTGGCAATCTTGGAGAAGTTCTCAACAAACCTTCTGCAATAGCTGGCAAGACCCAGAAAACTGCGGAGCTGCTTGACGTTCTGAGGAGCTTCCCAGTTGACAATTGCTTCAACTTTCTCGGGATTAACCGCAATACCGTCAGCTGAGATGATGTGGCCCAGGTATAAAACCTTATCGAGCCAAAACTCGCACTTGGAGAACTTGACATAGAATTTATGCTCTCGGAGTCGATCAAGAACCAGACGTAAGTGCTTTTCGTGATCTTCTTCATTCTTAGAAAACACCAGATTATCATCCAGATACACAAGCACAAACTCGCCAGTATAGGGGTTGAAGATGTAATGCATCATCCTCGAAAAGGTAGGAGGAGCATTGGCGAGACCGAAGGACATGACGGTATACTCGTATGAACCGTAGCTCATTCTGAAGGCCGTCTTGGGAATGTCTTCCTCGCGAATGCGAATTTGATGATAGCCCATTCGAAGGTCAAGCTTAGAGAACACTTTAGCTCCTTTGAGCTGCTCAAAGAGTTCGTTGATGTTGGGGAGCGGATACTTGTTCTTAATCGTCTTCTTGCTCAATGGCCGGTAGTCAACACAGAGACGCTCCGTGCCATCTTTCTTCTTGACAAATAATACACCACAGCCCCACGGAGATGTACTAGGCCTGATTAGACCCATACTCTCCTGCTTATCAAGCTGCTTCTTCAATTCCTTCAATTCATCCGGAGAGAGCTTGTACGGACGCCGGCATGCTGGCTCAGTACCCGGCTCGAGTTCAATGACAAACTCCACCTGACGGTGTGGAGGCATGCCTGGAAGTTCTTCAGGAAAGACGTCTTGATATTCGTTCACCACCGGAATTTGAGATATGGCATTAATTTCGCCCTTATCATTGAGAGAGAAAAGCCGGATAGTGTTATCCCTGGAGGCGAAGATAATCACATCTTCATCAGAATGAGTCAACTTGACTTCCTTTTGAGCACAATCAATGTGAGCATCATGCTGAGAAAGCCAATCCATTCCGAGGATGAGGTCGATGTCAGAATTACCAAGAATCACCGGAGAAGCCAAAAATCGATAATCACCCATGCGAATAGAAACATCCGGAGCATATATACGAGAATGCATCAATTTACCCGGAGAAACAACTGATAACTCCCTTGGCAAACTTTTGATGTCCACATTATACTTGGATGCAAATGGTTGAGACATGAAAGAGCATGAAGCACCCGAATCAAACAAAACTTTAGCAGGTATAGAGTTCACTGGAAGGTTACCCAAAATGACATCAGAAGAATTCTCCGCTTGCGCTGCATTCATCAGATTGACCCTTGCAGACTTTGGATCATGCCTGACAATAGCTGAACTCATAGGTGGAGGAGGTGGAAGACGCTTCAGATTCGGACATCTGTTGGCATAGTGACCTTTCTGAGTGCATTTGTTGCAAGTCACTTCTGAGAGAGGACGGAAATGAGAACCACTGGACTTGGAGCCTTGAGACTGAAACTGCTTCTTCGACTGGTTGCTCGGGTTGGGTGGGTGGGAGAAACCACGACCACTAGAGTTCTTGTAGTTGGAGTTGTTGGAGTTGTTGTATGGAGCACGAATCACTGGAGGAGGAGGAAGCCAGAATTTCTGATGCTTCGAGACCAACTGAGACGATGAGGAAGAGTGAACAGCATCTCGAATTCTCTTCTTAGAAGCCTCCATCTTAAGCTGAGCTGCTTCTTGTTTCAAAGCCATGTTATAGAACTTGTCGAATTCATCGGGCTCGAACAAAGTGAGAGCAAGCTGAAGTTCATCTTTGAGACCTCCACGGAATTGATAGATTTTACTCTTGGCATCAGGAATGTCTTGCTTAGCATAGCGGGCGAGGTTTTGGAACTTGACATTATAATGATAGACTGTCATGGAGCCCTGCTTCAGGTTGCGGAATTGCTCACGCATACCCTCGATGACACTTGTAGGAATGTGGTGCGAGCGAAAATCCTTGCAGAAATTCTCCCAAGAGATCACTTGACCTGGCCTGGAGTCTTTGTACTGCTGCCACCAATCAGCTGCTTGATCTTTCAGTTGGAAGGCTGCAAACTTCACATAATCATCTTCCTTCACGTTACTGCACTCAAAATGCTTCTTTATGTCGGTCAACCAATCCTCAGCATCAAGAGGTTCGACACAGTAACTGAAAGCTTTAGGATTGTTAGCCAGGAACTGGTTAAGAGTAGCATGGTGCTGCTGGAAGAAGTTGCCTTGATTCCCTGGAACACCCTGATTAGCTTGCATAGCTTGCATCTGCTGCATCATCTGCATCATCAACTGAGTGTTCTGAGCTGTAGTCTGCATAATTGCTCTCCAAGCCTCAAGCGGAGGAGGAGGGGAAGGAGGATGATCCGGGACCTCTTCCACCTCTTGGTTAGCGTTGGGAACCTTTTTCGGAGCCATCCTGTAAGAGATGACCAAGAATCAGCAATTGATTGACAAAAGGAATAAGCTGAATCAATGGAATGAATTGCATCAAGTCTTCACAATAATCATTCGAACAAAAGAACGAATGAAAACATCCGAACAAGAGGAACGAATGATATTCTTAGTGAAATGATGACATCAATCTTCATGAGAAGCCACATAGGGGACAAAAGGAAAAATAAGAAAACAACAAGGTACAGACGGAAACAAACACAAGAGAGGAGTTTCGTTCTAACATCTTTGTGCTGAAAGCATATGAACGCGTTACGAAAAGGTTTTGCAATCCCCGGATCAGCATAGCCAAGGACCCTTTAAGATGCAAGTCCTGATAGTAACATCGGTCATATAACCCCTTCACTCAATGTAGAACCCCGAACTCACTAACCTACATCCATTGGAAGAATGCCTACGATCTACTGGATAAAACCCACCTATAGATTTTCGAAAGATTCCAGTTATGCAATCAGGTGTTGGGGATACACGGGAAGCACCGCGCAATCAACTCTAAACCTACATCCAGGTGTATCCATCCTTCAACACATAACCAGTCTTTCTCGGAAACTGTGTACCTTGGACCTTCGAAAAGCATCCACTATAACAAGCTATGGCAATACTCCCGAACTACCTCCCCAGTACTGGGTGATGTCGGGGTTATCTTGCCACTGGCCGTATAGGGGAGATTTTCGATGTCGGCCGTCTTAAGTATTTAGTACTGCCGCGATAAGCTTGTGACAACAATACCCCGAAGCTCAACTCCTCGGTAACAGGAGGCATCGAGAACAATATCCTTGTCACAAGAACATCGAAACAATCCCAGAATACTCGCGGGATTCCTAAAACAAAATTTGTGCAATTTTTGAAGATAGGAGAGACAAGAGTAGTCGTCAGGAGTCCTCACCAGAGAGAAAGGGGATGAGAAGCAAAGAAATCCTACTCTCCGATATAATATAGGACTCAAAAGTTTTCAGTGTGTGCCTAGACTCAACTGTCAACGATTCGATCAAACAGTGGGGGCTCCTAGGTCGGAGAAGGCTCTGAATACCAACTTGTAATGCCCAGGATGGAGTTATACCTCCTACGTGTCGAGGCACGAATTAAAGGCATAAGTCCATCCTAGAATGATCTCAAGTTTGGTAATCTTTGCACAACTCATGTAAAAGAGGGGATAGTAAACAGAAAATAGTTGGCTTACACTCGCCACGTCACAGAATTACAGTACAAGTCTCAAACATCATACATTAAGAACATCACAACCCTCTAAGGGCAAAAGCCAAATGTCAAAGTACCAAACTTAGATAAATAAACCACAGGCGGATCAAATCCTAGTAGGAGTCTCCACTACTGATCATCCGGGTATCGCACATAGTACCGACTACGCTCCTCGTCGTACTCCCAATCCAGCTCGGTGCCATCACCTGGATAGCTCACAACTGGACCTGCATCTGGTGTGGGAAGTAACTGTGAGCCACAGAGGACTCAGCAATCCCGTCTCCGGGTAACAAGACTATATAAGCCTTTGGGTGAGGATAAGGCTGAAGAAAACAATAAGTGTCTGCAGCAGCAACTAGCATCTAGCTTACGTAAGTGAGAGCGAGAAGAGAAGGCCTCGACGAGAAGTGATCACGAAGTGATCCTAGCTACAAGCTCAACAAGCATAACCCCTCCGAGTTCAACTCCCGAATCCCTATTCGGAAATTGACAGTCACGGAACACACGCTGGTAGTGTATTAGAAACATTGTGTCAAGTTATCTACAACCGGAATTAACAAGCTCCCATCTGCCACATAACCGCGGGCACGGCTTTCGAAAGTTCAAACCCTGCAGGGGTGTTCCAACTTGACCCATTACAAGCCCACGATCCGCGGAGTCGCAACTCCAAAGTGGGAAGACCCGAGTATCCTCGGAATCCCGTGCTCAAGATATACCGAACTAAGGTAAGGCTAATCCAGCAAATCCTCCTGGCGTGCCGACACCCTGATAGTAGCCGCGCGTATCTCGTCTCAGGCCACGACCGGATGGGTGATCCCACAGGTTTTTACCAGACCTTGAGTTCCCTCGAGGTGGCCCCGCGTAACCCCCAGTTTGGACCAACACTCATGTGGAGCACTGGCCCGGGTTGTTGAATTAAGAAAAAGGGTTTATAACTCCCTATGCAAGTTTAGTTTGTTTTTAGGCAAATAGTACCAATGTTGGGACTTGCTGGAAAAGACTTAGCACTTAGCGGTTTATCGAGGGGGTCCCATACACCCCAACCGTGTTAGGAACGCATAATCAAGGAACATAACACCGGTTTATACGGTTCCTAACGGCATGAGTGGAACAAATCACCAAGCAAAAGGCTTAGCTTTCCACCCTTGCCAATATATAGATGATTTCATTTAAGCATTTATATAGTGTGATATAACCCAACCAAACTTCAACATGAAGCAAGCATCTTCGATCTTCACCTGCAACTAGCAATGCTATAAGAAGGGCTGAGCGAAGCGTACTTAGCCAAGCAACGGTTTGCGTAGGTAGGTTGGTTAAACATGGCAATGGTTTACAAGTAGGAGGCTGACAAGAAGATCATGGGCATCGAGGCAAAGCTATAGATCGAGACTGCTAGCAATAGGCAAAGATAGTAATGTTATCGGGGTTCGGTCATCTTGCCCGAAGAGAAGTCGTTCGGATCGTAAGAAGGGTCCTCGTGCTCAACCTCGTTGGAAACCTCGTGCTCGTACTTGAACTCAGTCTCGGCTTCCGGCTCTAAACCAAACAATCACACCAAGCACCAATCAACAAGATGCAATGCGCACTTGGAAAAGATGAATGCATGATGGATGCACTAAGGATGCACACGGAGCACGGAAAATATCACTCAAGCAAATCACCTCAAAACATGATAACAATCTGATATTATTAATCTACACAGAAAAACAATCAAGTTTGGTATAAGATTCGCTGAAATCGGAGTTACGGGCTAAAAGTTATGCCCGAAACAAGAAATGAGCGAAAGCTGAAAATTACAGCAACATAGCAACTTCGGAGCTCAAAATAATTGAGCTACAGCACCCAAATAACATGGAAAAGGACATGAACACAAACTAGACATATACTACAGCAACTAAGTCCAAAGGTGCACCCCCAACGGAGCCACGGATCAATAGCAATGATCTTGGACATATTGAACTTGACAATAAAATTCTGGCAGCAGAATTTTATTGAAACTTTGGAGCAAAAGATAAACATGCTACAGCCACTTAAATGGACATGTGAGGACATGAATGGAAAGACAACAATATATACTACAAGGAACAATCAAGATCCACTCCAAAACTAACATGCTTTGTCCTAGAACATCACACGAACATGGCATCGGAACGTTACAGATTTCAGACTTAGTGAAAATCCACTAAGTCCTAAAACATCAATATCATCATGGCATATAAAAGAGCATGTTTAAGTCACCTCGAAACTAATCATGGCAAAAGGTAAGAACCTCATCAAAGTACACATGATGGTGATCCCGAAACACACAAGCATGCATCATAGAGGTGAACACAATGATAGCAACGAGCTCAACAAGATGGCATTTCATAACAAGTGAAAACAACATCACAGCCACATGGCACTTTGCAATGATGATAACAAGGCAAGAATAAATCTACCATGCAACCTATCACCTACAGCATGTAGATCATGGCAAGACGAACACGTGGACATGTCATTTGCATCATTCGGATAAACGAGCTAAAAGTTATCACATGGCAAAGGTGGCATAAAAACATCACATAACAGCAGTTTATAACATGATGCACTCTTGCAACAGCAAAACAAGCACCTAGATGATCTCCAACATGCATGACAACTACAGATAAAACGTAGATCAAGTCTCCACGAACGTCTAGACATGCTATATGCGCGAATCGGAGCAACAGACAAAAAGTTATGGCAGGTCAAACATTGCATCTCAGATCAAAATATAACAGGGACTTGGGAGGAAAAGAGACTACCTCTGGGTCAACAAAAGTCAACGCGGGCGGCGGGCTGACGGATCGGCCGGAACGGACCCGCTGGGAAGCGGATAGGGCGGAGGCCGGATCGGATCGGGCTAACGGGTCCCGAACTGGGACCGTTAGGGTTTGAGAAAAAAACGGCGCCGATCGGATCGAGAGGAGCCTCTGGCTCGAGCGGGGGTGGACGAAAGGCTCGGGCGACCGGAAGGCCGGCCCAGTAGAGCGGTGGCCTGCTTCGGGGCCCGGGGCGGCGGCCTGGGGCGTGTGGGGCCACGAAGGCCTCGGGCCGGCCGAGCGGCGCCCTGGCTGGAGCGAAGCGGCCCACCCGGCGATGCAACGGGCCTCGCGGCCTGGACCGACGAAGGAAGCCGGCCTGGCCTAGCGGAGGAGAGCTGGCCGCTTGGCGTTGTGGCGATGCGGGATCGGTGGCCGGGCCCGACTCGGGCGATCGGGCCGCCTGGCTCGGGGAGCGCCTGGTCCGAGCGGCGACGGAGGAAAACGGTCGTGGCCCGCCTGCGACCTGGCGATGGGATCCAGCGGGCGACGCTGCGGGATCGGGAGGCTCAGCGAAGGAGTTGACCCTGGCGCGATCTAGAGAGCGCGGGATCCAGATCGGATCGAAGGAAGGATCGCGGGCGCCTGTTCCCAGGAGCGACGGCGGCTGCCTGAACGAGGCCGGCGGCGGAATTCGAGGAAACTAGCCAAGTGGAGTGAGGGGGCTGGCCAGATCCAGATTTTAGGGGGGAAGTGGACAAGAACTAGGGGACATGCCAAAATAGACCTAGGTCTATTATATAGCAGTTTTTAGGGTTAGGAGGGATCTGGGGGGTGCTAGGAGCTCTCCGACCGCGATCCGACGGATCCGATCGCGGGGTAGATTAAAAGGGCCTAGGAGAAGATAAAGGACTACAGTAGGGGTGTTTCCGGGACACAAAGTGAAGGCACTTTGGACCCACACGAACAACGGATGGGATAGCCAACGGAGTCCAAACGCGACGAGATTTGAGAGGCGGGTTGCACTCAACAAAACAACAACACACACAACAACCTCGCGGCAACCCGGTAACGTTACACGCCCAAACAACAAAGTAGGCCTACGGGACGTCACGGACACGTGAGGGAGCTCCGGAACGCGAAACGGACAACGGGAAGGAACGTGCGGAACCGGATGCAACTGACAACACAAATGCAATGCGATGCACATGTCTACATGATATGAATGAATGCCACACACTCACACAACAAAACGACGAAACCCGAAAGACAAATAACCCGGAATGGAAATAGATGAAGCCGGAGATATATTATATACCCAATAGGGAAAGTATTACATCCGGGGCATTACACAATGGCAATCTCCAACGACCGTCAAGGAAGTCAGAAGCTTCCTCGGACTTGCGGGCTATTACCGCAAATTCGTGGAAGGATTTTCTAGCATTGCACGGCCAATGACTCAGCTCCTCAAGAAGGACAAGAAGTTCGAGTGGACACCAAAATGCGAAGAAAGCTTCCAAGAACTCAAGAAGAGATTGACCACCGCCCCAGTCCTGGCAACACCTGATATTCACAAGGAGTTCGTGATATATTGTGATGCCTCTCGAACCGGATTGGGAAGTGTTCTGATGCAAGAAGGCCGAGTCATAGCCTATCTCTCCAGGCAGCTACGACCTCATGAGGAGAACTATGCTACTCACGATATTGAGCTAGCGGCAATAGTTCACGCCTTGAAGACATGGCGGCATTACCTCCTAGGGAAACGGTGTGAGATATACACAGACCACAAAAGTCTGAAGTACATTTTCACCCAAAAGGAATTGAACATGAGGCAGCGAAGATGGTTGGAACTCATCAAAGACTATGACCTCAGTGTTCAATATCACCCCGGCAAGGCTAACGTGGTGGCCGATGCCTTAAGCATGAATGCTTGCTCTTTGAATGCCATTATTCAAGAAAGGCAGCCAGCCTTGTTTAAGGAGTTCAAACAATTCAGTTTGGAATTGGTCACCCCTGGTTTCTGGATCATTTGGAAGTCAGACCGACCCTGATGGACGAAGTCAAGAAGGCGCAAGATGGACACACAAGCATCGAAGGCATCAAGAAGAAGATGAAGCTAGGCAAGGCCCCAGGATTCTCTGAAGACGAGCACGGGATTGTTTGGTACAAAGGCCGCATCTGCGTACCAAACAACACAGAGCTGAAGAACCTGATCCTGCAAGAAGCCCACGACACTCCGTATTCCATCCACCCCGGAGGAACCAAGATGTATCAAGACTTGAAGGCAAGATTCTGGTGGCACGGGATGAAAAGAGAGATTGCAACCTATGTTGCAAAGTGTGATGTGTGCCAAAGGGTCAAGGCTGAATATCAGCGACCTGCTGGATTGCTTCAGCCACTCAAGGTTCCTGAGTGGAAGTGGGATAAAGTCGGAATGGACTTCATCACTGGATTACCAAGGTCGGATAGAGGACATGACTCTATCTGGGTCATAGTCGATCATTTGACCAAGGTGGCCCATTTCATTCCTGTCAAGACCACTTATGATGGCAACCGGCTGGCAGCTCTCTACATCGATAGAATCGTAAGTCTTTACGGCGTTCCCAAGGAGATCGTGTCAGATCGAGGAACCCATTTCACCTCAAGGTTCTAGAAGAAGTTCCAAGAAGCCTTGGGAACCAAGTTATCTTTCAGCATGGCTTTTCACCCACAGACCGGAGGTCAGACAGAACGAGTAAATCAAATTCTCGAAGATATGCTCCGAGCCTGTGTCTTGGCATATGGAGCCAAGTGGGAAGATTGTCTCCCTTTTGCCGAGTTCTCCTATAACAACAGTTATCAGTCGAGCCTTCAGATGGCACCATTTGAGGTGTTGTACGGACGCAGATGCCGCACACCCCTCAACTGGTCAGAGACTGGAGAAGGACTAGTCTTTGGACCGGATATTCTCCGCGCACCAGAAGAGCAAGTCCAACTAGTCAGAGAGCGTTTGAAGGCAGCCAAGTCAAGGCAAAAGAGCTATGCTGACACTCACCGTCGGGACATGAGTTTCCATGTCGGGGACCATGTGTACCTGCGGGTAACTCCTCTGAAGGGAACCAAGCGTTTCCACGTCAATGGGAAGCTCGCACCAAGGTTCATTGGACCCTTTGAGATCACTGCACGACGAGGAGAAGTGGCTTACCAGTTGGAACTACCACCCGAGCTATCCGGTGTGCACAATGTATTCCATGTGTCACAACTCCGGAAATGTCTCCAAGTTCCAGACAAGCCTAACCTCTACAAGGATGTTGATCACCATGCCATTGATCTGCAGCCTGATTTGACCTACCGCGAGAAGCATATCCGCATTCTGGACGAAGCAGAACGGCGGACACGAAGCCGTACCATCAAGTACTTCAAGGTCCAGTGGAGCAACCACACCGAAGCAGAAGCAACCTGGGAACGTGAAGACTATCTTAGATCCGAGTTTCCCGATCTCTTTTAAGACCTAGTTTAGGAATCTCGGGGACGAGATTCTTGTAAGGGGGGTAGGTCTGTCATGCCCAGCATTTTGTATCATGTTATTTCAATCAATGAAGCATGAAAATTTGGACCAGCAATTTTTTTGGCATCATTTGGCTTTTATTTGGAATTGAATTTTTCTTCATATGCTTTTCATGTGCTCAATAAAGTCAACTATTACCTCTTGTAGAATTCATCTCCACACCCAAAACTTCTGCCCAATGATCATGCCAAGTGTTATATAACAGTATAGAATTTTCTTACAAAATTAATTTTGCCAAAATGTATTTTATAAATTTAGTTTTCCAAAAACACCTGAATTGAGAATTGCACTGCAAGTGCTTGATTTAGGGTGAGAAAATTATTTCAAAAGGTACATTTGAGACCTAGTAGTCATAGGACTCCCAGAAACCACAAAAGTATAATTTTAAAAGTTATTTTCCTATTTTATTTAAAATCTTTTTCTTGAGGCCAGAAATGGTCTTTAGTAGGGAAAAAATATTTAACTATTTCAAAAATATTTGCCAAAATTCAGGGAAACTCATAGGACATATATTGTCCATATATAAGAGTTTCAACACTTGGTCATGTTCAAAATAATGGGCTAATCCCTCTAAAACCCTTTCTGGATATTTCAAGCTTTTGAAATATTTACAATGGAAATATTCTCCAAAAATTCCAGATAAATTCTATCATGTCACTAATGACATATATGATGATCTTGCCAAGTCCCATGCCTTGGGAAGCAAGATAACATCTTCAAAGCCCTTCATAACCATTCTGTCCATATTTGAAGTTTGAGCAACTTTATATTGCCAAACTTGTCCAAATGCTCTCAAACTTGGTGCACATGCTAGAAATGCCTAATAAGGAATCTAGACCAAATGGCACAAGATTTGGAGTAGAACAACTTGGTCAGAACACCCCAAAACCCTTTATGTTCAAATGCAAATTTGAGCAACTTTACATTACCAACTTTTTACCTCGAGCTTCAAACTTTGTGGGCATGATCAATACCCTAAATGAGGAAACTGCACCAAGTGGTGCATCAAGGGGAGATTATTAGCTTGACTCAAACAAGATGAAGCCATTTCTGTTGATTTCTAGGGTTCACCAAAGTTACATTGGCTAGTTTCTTCAAACGAGCCCAAATTTGGTGAAGCACCCTATTTTCTTATAGCATTCAATCCTGTTAAGTGTCATGGCAAGTGGAGATCATTTGCTTGACCAAACACTGATCAAACACCTTCTGCCAAATTACTAAAACCCTCTTCTTGATCACTTTTACCATTTACCTTGGCCTCAACTTTCTACCACACGTTCATCTAGTTACTATCTACCTCCAGTAACTCCCCCAAGTCCCCAGCTCCATGATTGAGGGGTAAAAATCCTAGTTCACCCTGCTGGACAGCCATTTTCTACCAAGTCACCAGCTCCTCTTCTCTCTCACAGCATCTCCAGAGCATCCAAAGCCTCCTCCGTAGTGCTTGCATCACCCTGGACCCCCCAGACACGATGGACGCATCCAGAGGGCCAATGGCATGCCATGGCATGCGATAAGGGCGCTCCAGAGTGCGCTACAGTGCGCCCACGCACTGTAGCTTCGCCCAATCGCCTGCCCCCGACAGCCTCGAGCTCTCCCCTCGCGCCTCCCAACGCGCCTCGACGTCCGCAGCCTCCACCGGTGCTGTCCCCCTCCTCCTGCGCCCTCCAGTGGCCGTCGCCACACGCGCACCGGCCGCCCGCGATGTCCACTCCTCGGCTTCACACGCGCGCGTCGTCTGGAAGCCTCCCCGCTCCTCCTCTCTCCTCTAATGGGCGTAGGGCTCGTCCAGCAACTCCGCAGACACACTCCCGTCGCCTCTCGTGCGCTGTGGCGTCGAGCAGCCGCTCGCCGGCGCACAGGTCCACGGGACCACGCCGTTCCCCTATATATAGGACCCCCCGAGCCCTCCACTCAGCACCAACAGCCTCACCACATCCTCTTTAGTCCTCCATCACTGCTAGTTCATCCCCGAAGAGCCCTAGTGCTCGGGATCGACCGGAGCTCCGACGCGTCGGGCAGCCGGCGATCTCGCAGTACGGGCCTCCTCCATCCTTTCTCTTGCCCGATTTGGAACCGCCATGCATCACTGATGCATTCCCCTCTATTTTCCCCTTCTGCAGCTGCCGGAAACGAGCTGGCCAGCAGCTTCCCGACGACCCTCCACCGTCCCACCTCGCCGCCGACGAACTCGACCTCCCCGGCGTGCCGCACCACCACCACTACCTCCGCGACTCGTCGCTGAACCCATCCCTGCCCTCCGTTGCCGTCGCCGTGGCCGGAATCGTCGCCGGTGAGCCCGCCGTCGCCGTGGCCGTGAGGTTGAAGATGACAGGCGGCCCCCGCCTATCATCCTCACCCCTCTCTCCCTCCCCTCACAGCCGCTGACCGCCGGGCCCCGCCCGTCAGGTTTGAAAACCTGACGTGCGCGCGCTGGCGCCCGTGCGGCTTGGCTGGACGCCCTGGGCCGTGCACTGTGGCCACTCTGGCCCAGTAGCACAGGGCCATTTCTTTTTATTCTTTTTGTAATTATTTCAAATAATTTTACAGAAATGAATATTAGTCCAAATGAAATAATTCCAACTCCTAAAATCTTGTAATATTCCAACCTATTTAATGGTGTCACTTTCACACACATCCATGAAACTTTTCTGTTATGTTCAAATTTAAATTCAAATTTGAGCAAGAAAACTCCTGTTCAAAAATCCCTAGATTCCATTCTGTAACTCCAAAACTCCAACTAAGAATTTTCCCCATCTTAGATTTCCCTCTAGTATTTAACAAAAATATGTTGACATTTTTCTGAGCACTTTGATTTTTCTGTTTTATTTGTGGTCTTATTTTTCCGTTGTTATTATGCGACGTATAGATGTCGTATTTGACGAAGTTGCTGAAGAAGGAGAAGGACAGGGATCTAAAGACTTTGATGACCAAGCCAATCCAGGCAAGCAGCCCTTTGACCATGATACACTTCTTCTTCGGGACCCGTTTGTTTCCGATGCATGATGATAGAGTTACGGTGGTGACCTAGATGAACCACCACATGATGCATGCTTGCTCCTGATCTTGCTATATGCTAGATGACATGCAAATAGTTAGTAGTAATGCTTAGTGATGCATGTGTGACATGAAACCTTTGTGGTTGAAATCTTGCATAAACCCCATCGGGTGCCCCTAATGCCCGAGGGTGATATTGAGTTAGGTCATCACTTGAGGTAGAAGTGATGTGCCGGTAAAATCTTGTGCATGGGTGAAATAATGGATTAGATTTATGTGTGACTACCGTCCCAACCAAACATGTGCAACCACACTACCCCTTATGGGACGGGGCTTTATTGATTACTTAGGTCGATACTAGCATGGTGCCCGCATTACTAGTGACGGGAAGACTTGAGGTCTTTCCCGGGATAGGGTCGTGCTTGGATAGATGACCATGACTGTTTTTACAGGGCACCGGACACACCGTTGGTCCCTTCGGGTATGCGTGACATTGAAATTAGGGCAAGTCCCGTGATCTATTGTTTGTACCCGAGGGCCGTGTACCAACGAGTGGACTCTATGTTAGTGTCGTCTAAGGAAAGATAATGACCGGGTGCTTTCCCCGAGTACTTGAGGTACTGTGGGATCGTGGATGACACGAAAGCTTCCCGGATCTTGTGGGTAAAGTGCGCAACCTCTGCAGAGTGTAAAACTATTCGAATAGCCATGTCCACGGTCATGGACAGTTGGGTGGTGCTACTTAAACTATGTCCAGAATTTTACTTCATCGGTGAAAGTGTGTGAATGACGAGTCAAGGTGGTGACTTGACTCGATGAGTTGAATCATATTCATGTTGATATTGGTAACCTATTTTCGGGGTTACGTGAACTCGTTGATGCATACACTTGATGATAGAATATTTATTCTAGCCATTGCTAGATTGCTCATTATTGTTCAATTGCATTGTTACTTTGAACCACATCATGGGTTGCTTGCGAGTACATTCAAAGTACTCATTGGCTTGCCGCTGGTTATTTAATTGGCCAGACATGGAGGAACATGAATTTGAGGAAGAGTTCTTTGGAGACAAAGATGCGAACTAGGACGCTATCCCAGTCAGAATGCCTATAGGGTTAAGGCAGATGGCATGGGTTCTACCTATCATCGAAGACTTCCGCTACTTAAGTTATTTGCTATTCTGCCCGTGAGGCTTTACCTATGTAAGACTTGGCCATAATGGCCTTAATTTGTGTAAGACGATATGTATGGATGTAAGACTCTTGTTATTCAGCTTCTGTGTGTTCAGTGAGCATTGATCTCTGGGATCATTGTACACGTGCACTCGGTGATCTCGGCTTCTAAGTCGGGGTCCCGGCAGATTGTCTTATGAAACTTGAATACTTTCCACATTAATAGAGTAATGTTCAGAAAAAGGATATTCATAATAATGACCAATTTTATCAATATAATCGTCACTACTTTTTTATAGCATATGTGTTATCACAATAATCATCATAAGTAGCAACCTTGTTGTCATCATAATCAATTGAAACCTTTTCCAAGATAGTGGAATCATTAATAAATAAAGTCATGACCTGCCCAAATTCACTTTCATAAAAATTGCAATCATAAAAAATAGGAGGCATCCTATAATCATAATAAATTTTCACATCAAAACATGGGGCACTAAAAGTATCATCTTCATTAAACATAGCATCCCCAAACTTGTCATTAAGCATAATCACGCTCGTCATTAATAGTATGAATATCACCAATAGTATGTCAATTACTACCATCATAATTTTCCAAGTTGGTGACAAAAAGATTCTCAAGATTGTAAGAAGTATCATTGTCTTCAAAATCATAATCATCATAGCAAGTAGGAGGCATAACAAAATCATCGTCAAGTGCATCATCGTCCACAATTATATTTGACTCAAAGAGATCTAGAATGGCGCACCCACCCACCCGTAAACCCTAGGCCGCTGGTGTTATCCACTTCTCACCAGTAACTTGGAGATTTGATCCACTCATCTTGTTCGGCGACTTAAGATCTCTCTACTCATGTCTTCTGTGATGGCATCCTAGCTTGGATCTACCCTTGATTTGGATTTCTCCAAGGGTAGGAATTTTTTAGATGAGATCTAAAGGGCTTCTGGTCTCACCGTACATCCTACGGAAGATAGAGGTGCTTCCACCCTGGTCGTCTCTTTCAACAGGCATGATTTTAGGCCCACAGAGGACTCCGTGGCCGCAACTCTCGAGCCTGCGTTGGGAGGATCTGCCATTCATCTCTGTGTTTCATATATTGTAGACAAGGTATTTAGCTTTAATGTTTCATGCATGGATGTTGGTTTCTACATTGTTGATACTAGATCCTACTCCTGTCCTCATTTCAAATGTTACTTTCATTGTTGGGGTAATGGGCGACCGAATTGGTCTTGTGAGTTCAAAATTTGGAAGAAAGAGTGTGATGCAAAATGGATTTTGGTCAGTCCTTCCAAGCGTATGGTAGCCCTGGGTCTTATAGCAATGCATAACCCTCCTGCTAAGTCAGCCATTAAGTCTGGTTCCAATACTCAGAAAAAGTTATATTTTGCTACGTTTCAAAATTACGATGTGTGCAAGGGGTATAGATATCAGGCATTCACTGAATGTATTGCTGCCACTGAGTGTGCTGGTTATGAGGTTTCTGGGAGGGAACGTGTTGTCATTCATTCGGCTCAGCCCGTTGATCTTAATTGGACTGTAACCTTGCCGTCAATCGTCTTTGGCACAGTGAGCTCGTCAGTGATCCAATAGCGTACCGCGTTGGGGGGTATTGCCTCGGATAGTGCGTCGGCTTGTTCGGGCGGGAATTCTAGACCTTCAAATCAACCTCCCTTGGGCCCAACTCTGAGCGGCCCATCTACTGCAGTTATAGTGCCAAGCCCATCTGAAGCAACAACCTCTTTTGATCAAATGGTTCATGATATGGTTGATGAAATTGTTACGTGTCAGCTTTGTTTTAAGAAAGGGCATTTTTATTCTGTGTGCACGTCAACTTTAAAGTGCTTGGGGTGTTCTCTGGTTGGTCATAGAAGGCAAGATTGTGCCCGTTTCGCTCAGCGTTTGGGTTTGGTTTGGAAACCGAAACCCGCTGTCGATTCAGTTTCCGAGGTTCAAGCTACAGGGAAGGAGAATATCTCTCTAACAGGATATCTACCAAACCTGGACTCCTCTGTTTTGATTGCACCGAACACATCACCCAATTCCGCTCATCTTGGTCCCAAGACTCCTCCTAGCTCTCCTCCGGCGACTCCACCGCCCCCTCCCGAGCCAACATCGCCACCGTCTGCCATGGCCAACTTCCCTCTGGACCCAATGCAATATGTCCCTGCTGGACATCACATCATCGATGGAAGAGATGCAAGATGGACACGCACTTTTGTGACGCCGCACGTCCCTATTGTGTGCTGCCATGAAGACTATATTCTTGCTGAGGTCATGCCAGTGCTAGCTGCGAATGAGATTTGAGCTGCTCGAGAGGAAGTTGCTGATTGGCTGGAAGCACATGGTTACTAGGTTAGTTTTGTGCAACCTTGGATCAATGATGTGGGTCTTTATTGAGTTAGGGACCCTGCAGTACATTTCTCCCTACTTCAACTCCCACCTCAGCACCATGGAAATGATCGGTTCGTCCACTTTATGAAGCATGATGAGGGGAGGGTTTTCGTGGGGCTCATAATTTTCGTCAGGGTCTGATAATGTTGCTAGGCTTCCCCTTAGATCTTCAAACACTGACAATATAAGAGCTGCTGTGAATACTTTTGCCAAATTTCATCACTGGAATAGTGAAGATCCATACCTGGTTAGATCTCTTGTTTTTGCATCTTTTCCTGATGATGATCTGGTTCCTCGGGATGTTGTTTTCAACGATTATGCTGCATGTACTGCTCCCATCTATATTCTTGGAGAAAACTTTGCTGAACAAATGCCATAGGATGAGGATTGGATGCCAATTAATGGAAACCCCTACCCCCTGCCTGGTGTGCCTTTCCCTGAGCTCCCACGGTTCATACTTCCACCATACCCTGCTTTGGGTTGGGATGATGTTCCACCATCACCACCAGAGCAGCCTGACATGGGAGACAACAACTGGGGAAATGTTGTTTGGGGAGATGAGGTGGTTATTCAGGAAGAAGTGGAGGTACAGCAAGAATCTATGGTGCTTGACCTCTTTGAAGATCTTTCAGTGTCTGTGGACCAACACATTCAGCCAAACTCTGTGCTCGTATTTGATGTGGAACAGAAGGTTGTGCCTGAAGCGGGGCAAGAGAAACCATAAGTTGAGGAGCTCAATAATGCTCCAATCTATAATCCCGATGACTGGGCTCTGGTGGTTTATCACCCTGCAGCACCAGTTATGGAAGAAGCTCCCTTTGTGGAAGAAACTACTGTTGTGGAAGATGCTCCTCTAATGATTGCCTCAAGTGATACTGCTAGTAAAGTCTTTTGTGGGCCTGAGTTGCCTCCAGAGATAGCATCCAGAAGGAATTTTGAGGCCATCCTCCACTCTGACATCATATATGAAATTCCCAAGCCCATGCAGGTGTTGCCTTTTCAGTATGCAATGCTATCCAAAAGAAGCTGGGACTTGGCCTTTGATGTGCCAAGACTATCTTACAGTGACAATACAGAACCGGCGCATAGACCTATGGCAAGGCCTCTTTTCCCAGCTATGCAGATTGATTCTACTCATGTTTGTGAGATATAATAGTCAACTGAGGTGACATAGATGATTTCCTCTCCTATGGTCATTGAGGTGGCTTCTGCAAATGAACAATGAAAGGTTAGAAGGCACTGGAAGACCTTGGCTCCAACTCATGTTGTGGAAACTTCAGTTAGAAGTTGCACTCGTGGATCTTTGCAGAGGGATGGTTTCAAACCAACATTCCAGGAATTACCAATGCAGTCGAAGAGGAGGAAGCCGAAGGCCAAGCCTTTCTCTGCTATTATCTAAGAACATGCAAGATGAGCTAGTTGATGATCTTCCACCTCGAACTCCAATTAGCAAGCTGCAACGGATTGGCCATGAGCTTGGCATTGCTGAGGATCTGCTCTCTGTGGAGAAGCTTATGGCTGATCCTTCTACTCCCACAAACACTGGTGCAAATGATTAGTTATCAGCTGGTTTACTGGGGGTGGCAGGTGTCTTCTTTTGTTCTTCATATTACATGGCCTTTGTCTTTTGATGTTCCCTGTAATAATTTAAATGTACCTTGCTCTACATGTGATCTTGATATTCTTGGTGGCATTAAGTGTCATCAGACTATGTTCTCTACTCATATTAGGGGTGTAAATTCTGATTCTAGGCAAAGGGCTATCAGGCAGAAGCTGGATGAGAGTCGGTGTGTTGTTGCTTTTTTTCAAGAGACCAAATGTGCTTCTTTTGATTTTAGGTCTATTAGATCTTTCTTCCCTAAAAGATTCGATAGCTTTGCTTTCTCTCCCTCTTAGGGTGCTTCTGGGGGAATATTGATTGTGTGGAACTCATCTATTTTTTGGGGCACTCTTATTGAGGTTCAACAATATGTTGTTGTGGTACAGTTCATATCCAAGCAAAATAATGAGCAATGGACTTTAATTTCTATTTATGGTCCATGTCAAGGGGAATCTAGGGATAACTTTTTCAGTTGGTTATATAATTCGCAAATACCTATTGGTGAAAACTGGCTCGTCGTTGGATATTTTAACTTCATGAGATCAATTGAAAATAGAAACCTGTTTGGGGGAGATTTGAATGATATATTTATTTTCAATGCAATCATTGCTCACCTAGGTCTGTTGGAGCTGCCACTTAAAGGGATGTCATATACATGGTCTAACCTGCAGCATAATCCCTTATTAGAGCAGCTGGACTGGTTTTTTATATCTGCTGATTGCATCAACTCATATCCTATGACTGAAGTTTTGCCTCTAGAGAGAACAACATTTGATCATGTTCCTTCTGTGGTGGCAATCAAGAATTTCATTCCTAAATCTAAAATCTTTAGGTTTAAAAATTATTGGGTTAAGCTTGAGGGGTTTATGGATTATGTTAAGCAGTCATGGCATAAACCTTCTCACAAGTCCCATATCACTACCCAGGTTGCAGATAAATTTAAAAGTCTGAGGGGGGCTATTAAGAAATGGTAGATGAATATCTCCAAACTGAAAGTTTTGATCTTAAAATGCATTGAGGTAATTTTGTGCCTTGATGGTTTAGAGGAGATCGGGCCTTTGTATAGACCTGAATTTAATCTTAGGAAGGTGGTCAAATTGCATGTGGAAAAACTCCTTCATCTTCAGTTTATATACTGGAAAAAGAGGTGCACAACCAGGTATATTAAACTTGGTGGGGAGAACACTAAATTTTTCCATGCTATGGCCACTGAGAGGCACAGGAGACCCTCCATTGCGTCTTTGAAAGATATGGATGGGTTTGTGGTTTCACAACATTCTCAGATGGAGGGCATCATTTGGAATTGCTCTAAGAATAGAATGGGAGTATATGTTGGAATACTAATGGGCTTTGAGCTGAGTGCTTTACTTACACCAAATGATGGGCTAGATTTTCTTATAGAACCATTTACAAAATAAGAAATGGATGACATTGTCAAACACATGCCCATTGACGAAGCCCCTGGACCAGATTGTTTTGATGGGTTATTCTTCAAAATATGCTGGCACATTATTTGCCAGGATTTTTATGACTTGGCTGATGCTTTCCATAATGGTACTACAAATTTGGAAAATATCAATGGTTCTTATATCACACTCATCCCAAAGAAGTTGGCTCCTGAAGAGGCTGGGGATTATAGGCCAATTTCTTTGAATGGGATGGGCTTCAAGTTTCTATCCAAGATGCCTGCCAATAGATTGCAAAAGATAACTATGAAGTGTATTCATAAAAATCGTATGGTTTCATTGAAAGCAGAACAATCCATGATTGTATTGGGTGGTCCCTTGAATACTTGCATCAATGCAATCAGTCAAAGAGACCTATTGTTATTCATAAATTGGATTTTGAAAAGGCCTTTGACTTCATTGAACATGAAACTATTTTGCAGATCTTGAAGTTCAAAGGATTTAGTGAGAAATGGATTTCTTGGGTCAAACAGTTGCTCACCACAGGAACATCGTGTGTCCTTTTAAATGGAGTACCAGGAAGGCAGTTCATCTGTAAGAAGGGTGTTAGACGAGGAGATTGCCTTTCACCCTTACTCTTTGTTATTGCTGCTGACCTATTGCAATCAGTAGTAAATGATATGTTTAGAAGGGGAATTTTAAAGTTCCCCATACCATGCCATGATCAAGATTATCCCACAGTGCAATATGCTGATGATACACTTATCATCTTACCAGCAGACAAAGCTCAGTTACTGGCTCTTAAGGACATGCTTCAGGTTTTTTCCACTTTAATTGGTTTAGTGGTCAATTATCATAAATGCTCCATGGTGATTATAAAAGTTGATGAGGACATCCCATTGGTTTGGGTGCTGCTTTTGGATGTGAGGTTGGCAAAATGCACTTCACATATCTTGGCATGCCTGTTGGTACTACCAAGCCCAAAATGGTGGACTTTACGCCCCTTGTTGATTGCATGGAGAGAAGAATGCCAACTAGTTCTTCTTTTTTAAATCAAGGGGAAAGGCTACAGTTTTTGAACTCTGCATTGTCCTCCATGCCCATCTTTTATCTAGGCAGTTTGCTAGTTCCTGCTAGAATTTTAAAGCAATTGGAGAGAATCCAAAGATAGTGCTTGTGGAGAAATCATAGAGATGAGACATCACCATCTTTCACAGCTTGGGACCTAATTTGTAGGCCAAGAAATAAAGGGGTACCGCGCATTTTAAACCCGGGAGTACAGAACATGGCCCTTTTGCTCAAGCTTTTGCACAAATTTTTAAATAGGATGGATCTGCCATGGGTCTTTCTTATTTGGGATACATATTATCATTCTTCTACACCCTAGGGGACTACCAGTTGTGGATCCTTTGTGTGGAAAGATATATGTAAACTGCTTGATCATTTCAGGAACACAACTTGGGTGCAAATCAACTCTGGGAATTCAACTTTGTTTTGGTGTGACTAATGGAATATTGGTGACTCAGTGGCCCCTTTACAAACAAAGTTTCCAAGGATTTTTTTTCTTATGTGAAAGATCCCTGGCTAACAGTCTCTGAATATTTTCAATCTGAGGATATTACCCAGATATTTTACCTACCATTGTCTGCACAGGCATATCATGAATATATGGCAGTGTAGAATTTGATGGCAAACTGCAGTAGGGAAATGACATTTGGTACTGATAGGGGACTTGTAATGCTTTTAAGCCCAAGTTGTTCTATTCTTTCATGCATTCCAACATGTCCTTCGATCCTCTACTTTTATGGATATGGAAATCATCCTGCACAATGAAAATAAAAGTGTTTTCATGGATGTTAATTATGGATAGGCTTAACACTAAGGACATGGTTGAAAGAAGGCACTAGCATTTGGACGATGGGGTAAATTGTGTGCTATGTCCTCCGCTGACACGTGAGACCAGGGATCACTTATTCTTCCAATGTAATTTCGGTGAGAGAATACGGAATTACCTCCAAATCTTCTAGCACCCTGGGGATGACATGTCCACTATTGTGATGAAAGCTAAGCAATACTTTGCAAAACCTTTCTTTACTTTGGTTGTATTTGTTGCTTGCTGGAACATTTGGATCATCGGGAATGCAAGCGTGTTTAGACATGAGAGACCGAGTTTTAATAAATGGATGAGTGCTTTCATCCATAATATCACACTCATGCAGCACAGAGTCAAGCATAGATTTGAAGAGGAGCTATTAAGATGGATTTCATTCCTGCCTCGCTGAGGTTTTTGTATACTAGCTACTTAGTTTGTGTTTTTTCATTTCTGCCCTTTTGATTACCTCTTTTAATCCATGTACATTTTATATTTGCATTATGAATAAACTAGATTGTTGT
>LR738712.1:402531221-402619361 GCA_902687465.1 Secale cereale
GGGGTGGGGTTCCCTACAGTCACCAGTCAATTTTTTTAAGTATTTGATTCATTCTTATGAGGCACGTAGATAATAGGAGCAACGTTATTTGGGGGAGATACCTTTTTGCCTTTAGTTCTTCTTCTTTCCTTTTTCTTCTCCACATCATGTGTGGATTTAAGCACCTTTTTGGATCTCCTTATTGATGAGATTGGTTGAATAAAAAGCTCCTCCTCGTTATCTAATTTATCATAAGAAAAATGGGAGGATATTGGGAAATATCTCCCCCTTCATTAGTATTCTCTTCATCTTCTATTTTTTTTCTTGTCTTCAAGTAATTGGCAATATAAGGATTCACAATGCAATTTACCGCACAATACATATAAATTTCCTCTAGATCAAAATTAATCATTTTCATGAGAAACCAATATGGAACTGCTTAGTTCCATGTTTCATTTCTTCATACCCCAAAAATAGACTAAGTTCATTATAATGCTCAAGGGTAATGAGGTTATCAAAAAATTTGGACAAAATTCCATCATGAAATAATTCACATTGGAAATTAAAATGACCACTTTCATTGCAAAGTTCACAAGTAATGCAAAGAAGAGGATATAACTTTTTATCACAAATATCTAATATCTTACGTAACTGTGTGGTTTCTAAATATTTATTCCTCTCACAAAATCTATTTTCCCTTTTCATTGGTGAGTATTTGCACTCCCTATTCACTCCGCAAAAATTGACATCCCTATATAAGACATAATTATCATGCTGGTGCAATCATCATTAGTACTATGGATATTCAAAGAAAGCATACTAACAACATTGCAATCATGCTCATCATTCAACGATTGTATGCCCAACGTTTTATTAACTTATTTTTCTAACACTTTGTCACAGTTTTCCTTTCCATCATTTTCACGAAAGACATTAAAAAGTTGAAGCATATGAGGCAATCTCAATTCCATTTTTTCCTTTTTCTTTTTATAAAACAAACTAGTGATAAAACAAGAAACTAAAAGATTCAGTTGCAAGATCTAAATATATACCTTCAAGCACTCACCTCACCGGGAACGGCACCAGAGAAGAGCTTGATGTCTACTACACAACCTTCTTCTTGTAGACTCGTGTTGGGCCTCCAAGCGCAGAGTTTTGTAAGACAGTAGCAATTTTCCCGCAAGTGGATGACCTAAGGTTTATGAATCCATGGGAGGCGTAGGATGAAGATGGTCTCTCTCAAACAACCCTACAACCAAATAATAAAAAGTCTCTTGTGTCCCCAACACACCCAATACAATGGTAAATTGTATAGGTGCACTAGTTCAGCGAAGAGATGGTGATACACGTGTAATATGGATGGTAGATATAGGCTTTTGTAATCTGAAAATATAAAAATAGAAAGGTAACTAATGATAAAACTGAGCACAAACACTATTGCAATGCTTAGAAACAAGGGCTAGGGTTCATAATTTCACTAGTGCAAGTTCTCTCAACAATGATAACATGATTATATCATATAATAAGCCCTCAACGTGTAACAAAGAGTCACTACTAGCGGAGAAAAAATGAAGAGATTATTCTAGGGTACGAAACCACCTCAAAGTTATTCTTTCTGATCGATCTATTGGGCTATTCCAATAAGTGTCACAAACAACCCTAGAGTTTGTACTAAAATAACACCTTAAGACACACATCAACCAAAACCCTAATGTCATCCAGATACTCCAATGTCACCACAAGTATCCGTGGGTCTGATTATACGATATGCATCACACAATCTCAGATTCATCTATTCAAACCAAGACAAAGAACTTCAAAGAGTGCCCAAAGTTTCTACCGAAGAATCAAGACGAAAATGTGTGCCAACCCCTGTGCATAACTTCACAAGGTCACTGAACCCGCAAGTTGGTCACCAAAATATACATCAAGTGGATCACGTGGATATCACATTGTGACCACAAATAAGCCCATGCAAGACATACATCAAGTGTTCTCAAATCCTTAAAGACTCAATCCGATAAAGTAAGTTCAAAGGGGAGACTCAATCCATTACAAGAAGATAGATGGGGAGAAATATCATAAGATCCAACTATAATAGCAAAGATTGCGGTACATCAAGATCGTGCCAAATCAAGAACACGAGAGAGAGAGAGAGAGAGAGAGAGAGAGAGAGAGAGAGACCAAACACATAGCTACTGGTACATACCCTTAGCCCCGAGGGTAAACTACTCCCTCCTCGTCATGAAGACCGTCAGGATGATGAAGATGGCCACCAGTGATGGTTTCCCCCTCTAGCAGGGTGTTGCAACGGGCTCCCGATTTGTTTTTCGTGGCTACAGAGGCTTGCGGCGGAACTCTTGATCTCTGTTTCTTTCTGGGGGTTTCGGTATTTATAGGAATTTTTGGCATCGAGAACAAGTCAGTGGGTTCCACGACTCGACGACAATGCAGGGTGGGTGCACCCTAGGGGGGTTGGTACACCCCCACCCTTGTGGATGACTTGTGGCTCTTTTGGCCCAACTCTTTTGCTTCGGGGGCTTCTTTTGGTCCATAAAAATCACCATAAATTTTCAGCTCATTTGGACTCGGTTTTGTCGAGGTATAACCACGACCACCTATGGGACAGATGTCCCTTTTAGTTCAGCAAGGGGACGGGCATGTTGCACAAAGAGCAGAGTAGCACCGAGCAGCACGTCGGGGAGCACACGAGTAGTTTTTACCCAGGTTTGGGCCGCCGCGAGGTGAAAACCCATCTCCTGCTTTGGTGGATTGATGGTGGAAATGTGGAAAATGGACACGCCACTCTTGCTCGGCAAGGTTGCCTCGAGGTGAGAGCGGTCGCGCATATGAGTGTGTGCGGGTACGAATGGTCGAATCCCTTTTACGGTTGCCATGTGCCTCCTTTTATAAGTTAAGGGGCCACCAAAGTGGCAAATCAGTCTTTCTAGGCTGATTAGATAGCATACAGTGCTATCATACCTAACTCTGTAGCTGACAGAGTGCATTAAATGCATCTCTTAGTGTCACATCCTAGCTTGTTTGGCAAGCCTTGCTGGCTAGTTCTACCAGCTGCGCTCTTGTTCGCTTGACACGTCTCTGGACGGGTGTCATTTGGTGGTTCTTGTGGTAGGACATGGCTGCCACGTATCCAGAGGTGCCCACTAAGCCACCCTAAAGCTTGAGCCACACTGATTGGCGATGGATGTTGCTGTGGGGTGGAGTTTTGCCTCCACATGCCTGAGCAAGCCTGCCGGGGTGGTCCTGGTAACTTGCAGCTGGGCGAATTTGGCTCTCGGCCAGGCTCGCGTGCCCGGCAAGGATGGTTTCCCTCTGATGGTGTTTTGCACCTTGGTTGTCTTGATCTCGTTGACCAGTCTGGTGATTCATCATGGAGCTGATCTCTTCGTGTCTTGGCTTGGTACTTGGTGCTACAAACTCGCCCTCGAGCTTGTGCACTTGACGTCCGGGCACTAGGTTGGGGAAAATACATACCCTTGTATGTATTCCCCGACATAAGCCCCCGGACCTGAGCCAAACGTGTCGCAGGGCACATTGGGTTAGGCCCCAAACACTTTATTGTAGCAGTTAATGTAAAACGGTAATTTTCCCTGAAGAGTCGCGCCGCTCCCACGTCTTATCCCATGAATAGGGAGAAATGCAGAACGATACTGCTCATTCATCGGCCGCCTCACCTCTTCTTCGTCTTCCTTCGGAATCCAAATAACCGCCCTCTTCTCTTTTTCCCCCATCGTGATCTAAGGAGATGGTGAAGAAAACCACATCTAAGAAGAAACCGGCGGCCGTTGCGCAAGAAATGAGAGCCGAGGGGAACAAGAGGGGAGCGAAGCTGGACAAGAAGCGGAGGGAGGATGTCGTCTTCTTCCCATAGAATGTTGATGCTTCCATACTACAAGCAAGGTATGGATATCTGTGGGGGTGGGTTGTCCCGAAGGGGCACGACGCTCCCAATGTTTTGGCAGAGGGGAAGGAAGACCCGCTAGATCCTTTAACACCCCAGTTGTAAGAATTCCATTAATGGAAATATATGCATCGTTGACTTAATCAATTCCATTCTGGGCTCTTCCTTCATTTCGGGTTTCTGCGTTTTTGCTTTAAGCGTGTCTTGTATATCGTTATGTCATTTCCATCATGTGCATTGCATTGCATTCATGTTGTTACTTGCACCCGGTCATGTTCATCTCTCCCCGTTGTCCGTTTCGAGTTCCGACACTCACACACTTGCCCGTGGCACCACCGGATCCTCCTTTTGTAAGTGGCCGAAAAACATTCTTGGTATGGGGTGAAAGTGGACGTGCGTTGTTGTTATAGTGTGGTTAGACTGCATGTCAAGTTTCGTCTTGTTTGGAGGTCGTTTGATACTCAAACGGTTAACCGCGTTAGCCTCCGGAAGCCCTATCCCTTTGGTGCAGCACCCTTCCACAACAGCCCACTAGCCCATCCTAACCACCTCCATACTCTTGGACGTTGGATCAGGATCGTGTGGGCAAAAACCGCACCTCATTTGGACTCTCCTAGCTCCCTCTACCAATAAATATGTCCATCTTCCCCGAATCCCGGATCAAACCCTAAAAAACCTCGCTCCGCACCCGCCGGACATGTCCACCGACGGTCGGACGTGTCCGCCGCCGCCCTCAGCCTATGAGGAGCCTCCACCGCCGGCCTCTCTCCACCTCGCCACCGGGCCCGCGCGGCCCATCTCCGCGCCGTCGCCCGCATCTCCCGCCACCGCGCCTCGGCCCCGCCACCGGCTGATCGCGCCGCCCGCGCCGGCCGCTCCATCGCCGGCCGCGCCTCCCGCCGCTGCTCCTCCACCGGCGCCAACCCGCCGCCACCGGCACCGACCTCCGCCACCGCACCTCGGGCACCGTGCCCCGCCTCCTCAGGAACCCCGTGTCGCCGCCGGTCTCCGCCGCGTCGCCGCTGGTCACCCGCTCCCCGCCAGCACCCGTCGTCTTCCCCGCCTCCGACGAGCCGCCGCCCCACTCCGGCCAGATCTGGCAAGGTGGACCAGATCCACCAACTCCGTGTACCAAACGCCACACTGCCGTCCCGGATCCCTCCGTCCCGGGATATCCCCGTCCACGTTGACTTTGACGCAAGGTGAAAATCCACTAAGTCCCGGAATCCTTATAATATGTTGCCTCCTTCATCATGTCGTATCTCCGTGCTCGTAGCTCCGTTTTGCGCATATGATATATGGAAATGTTCGTCTCAAAGTGCTCTACATGATGGCATCAGTTTTGTGAATGTTAGGGTTCATCTAGATGTCTTAATCTTCGTTGCCGAACTGCTATGTGATGTTACTGTTTCAGCACTAGTTGTCTGTCAACAATATGTGTGCAAATTCGTGGGGTCGTTACTTTGTGCATGTTGGTCCAAATGGAGTGTATGATATTTCAAAATGTTCGTCTTGTGATGCTCTTCATGATGGATGCATATGCATACATTTTAGGTTGCATTATTCCATGTTTAACCATGTTGCAAAAGTGCTTGTGGCAGTTAAGTTGCTGAAATTGTTATAACTTGATGATTTGTCTTTTCCATAGCATTTTGTGTGATTCTCTTTTGAGCCACATGCCAACATGTTTTAGGAGCATAACCATGTTATCTTTGAAGTGGTGCATTTGGTTTTTCATGATATGCTCTGTGGTGACTTAAACAAGCTTGTAAACATGCCATGCCAATGTTGCTGTTTTTATACTTAGTGAAAAACTGCTAAGTCTAAAATCTGTTATAACATGTTGCCATGTAAACTTGATGCCACAATCTTTTCCATGCATGCTTTGGAGTAACTAGTGAGGATGTCTTGATTTCCATATATTTTTCTATCAATCCATGCCTTTGTTTTCATATATGCCCTGCTGTAGCTTGTTGCTATCTTGCTCTCAAAATGCTTGAAATCTAAACTGTCAGCCTGTTAACAGAACATTCAATTTGGCAAAGCTCGTGTTAAGTAACCCTTGCATGGAATGAATTGTTCCTTTGGATGAATTGGAAGTATAGTATGTCTTATTCATGCTCATGTAATTTTCATGCTTGTTATACTTGTTTTGCTTGCTGTTGTGTGCCTCCAAAGGCAGCAACATATCGTTCCTAGTTGCATGTCTAGTAAAATTTCACTAAGTCTGAGAAATCTGTTAACCTATTGAATATTCCCATGCTTGTGTATTTGTGTTCCAATAAGTTTTTTGGTGTGCTATGAGTTCATACTTGTTGAGAATCATGTCTATTTCACATTCATGCCTTTTGTCATCATGTTTGGGTGCTATAGCATATTTAAACCTTGCTCCAAAGATGTCATGTTGCTGTTAACTTCAGTTTTGCATTGCATCTTGTTTTGCTTGCCATTTGCAAACCGTGCATCCGATTGAAATGTTCTTTATATCGATTTCGACCGAAATATTTCAATCTATCTAGTGGCATGCTTGGTTTGCCAAGATCTTGCCCACATCCATCTTTTCTTCATATGTCCTTCGCGGCTTCATCTCCATTCATACTGGTAGCTCCGTAGCATCATACTTGCATCTCTCATGCATAGCATGTGTTCTTTTCTTGTCCAGTGTGTTTATGTGGATGCTTGTTTATGTTTGGGTAGCATCGGGAGACGAGTTTGAGTCCGAGGTTGAGACAACCGTTGAGTTCGAGTACGAAGATCAAGGTCCCGAGTACAGCGACGACTTACCAGGCAAGATGACCATTCCTTGATATCACCTCTATTGTTGCCATGCCAGATGCCTCGCTCTATTGCTTATCACGATACCTATCCTTTTGCATGTCAGCCCCACTTTGCCTTGAAACCTCTAACTACCCACCTAGCAAACTGTTGTTTGGCTAAGTACGCTTTTGCTCAAGCCCCCTCTTATAGCGTTGCTAGTTGCAGGTGAAGATGAAGTTTGCTCCATGTGGATTGGGTTTTGGGAATAACACAATATCTATTTTTTTACAATAACACACCTTATATACTTGGCAATGGGTGGAAGGCTTGTCCTTTTGCTCGGTGTTTTGTTCCACTCATGCCACCTTAGGAACCGATAAACCGGTGTTATGTTCCTTGATTTTGCGTTCCTAACGCGGTTGGAGTGTTATGGGCCCCCCTTGTTTCTTCACTTAAAGTAAAGCTTTCCCGAGGAGATCCAACTTTGGTTTTACCATTTGCCTAACAACTAAAACTTGCCGGGGGAGTTATAAACTCGAGGATTATTAATTCAACCCCCCCGAGCCAGTGCTCGACTTGAGTATTGGTCCACCTACCTAGCAGTTGGCGGTGCCACCTCGGGGCAACTCGAGTGGCTGGCTATCATCCACTTCGCATAGACGGATGAGTCCGTAGATAGAGAGCGCGCGGCACTGGACACGGGTATCAAATCACCGGGAGATCTCCTTGGGCTAGTTTTCCTTTCCTCGAAGAACTTGAGCACCAGGATTCCGAGGACGCTCGGGCCTTCTCTAAGATAAGGGGTTATTACCTCTGCTGATCGTGAGAGCATCTTATGGGCTAAGTTGGGACACCCCTGCAGGGCAATGATCTTCCGAAAGCCGTTCCCGCGGTTATGTGGCGGATTGGAATTTGTTAATATCCGATTGTATATAACTTGACACAAAACCTCAAACATAATACACTACCGTGTGAGTAGTCGTGATGGTCTCGTTTCTAGGGAGTTCGCGAAGAGAACATGGCTGGGTTATGGATGACTCGTAGGTAGACAGGATTATCTAGTGATCATAAATTAGTGCACGACAGATGGTTATACTTCTCTTCTCACTCTGATAATACGTAAGCTAGCCACCTCATATACGCTTAGCGCTTGCAGCAACCACTTATACACCTTAACCTTAACCAAGAGCTTTGATACCCGGGAATGGGATTGTTGAGTCCTCGAGACTCATAGTTTACTACAAACACAAATGCAGGTACAACCGAGTATGATTCACTTGATGGCCAGCAACTCAAGTGGGAGTTCGATGAGGAACGTGGCCGTATGTACGTGACGTTCCCCGACGATCAGTAGTGATTCCTACTAGGGCCGATCGGGCATAGTGGGTGGTTATCTTCTTTTTATTTGGATTTGTCCGTAGTCGGACCATGTTTGTACTTGGACGAATGTATGACTTATTTATGCATTGTGTGAAGTGGCGATTGTAAGCCAACTATGTATTTTATTTCCCCCTTTGATCTTGTACATGGGAATGTGTGAAGATAACCTTCTTGCGATCATACCAACATGTGATTATGCCTCCAAGTCATGCCTCGACACGTGGGAGTTATAGTCGCATCCTGGGCGTTACAGATCCATACCGCTTCTTTTGTGCATACTTCGTCTGTGGTCTCTTCCCTCCTTATTCGGATTTCTTTGAGCCAATGATGGCGTTTTACGGATTTCATCTTCCGAATTTCATGCCAAATGCAATGGCGCGCATGGCGATACTTATCCATTTGTGCGAGAATTTCGTTGGCGTGGCCCCCAATGTTCATCTATTCCGGCATTATTTTGTCCCGCGAGTGGAGAATAAAAACCACCGTTCGGGCAACATAAGAAAGATGCCGCGGGTGATACCGAGGAAGTATTTGGACTATATCTCCGGTAACCAGCGCAGCCGTCGGGAGGAACGGAGAGGCGATTGGTGCTGGATCCAGGACAAAGAAGCCCCGGAGTTCCGCCGGTCAAGGACAGAATGTATTGAGCGCGGCAATGATTGGAAGGAGTTTGACCTTACCGAGAACAGGCTCCGCCCGGCAATTAACATGATTACTCGCTTGAAGGCTGTCGGGTTAACTGTGGAGCATGTGGGAGCGGATTTCCTTCTCCGCCGAATCGCCCCTCTATAAAAAAGGGATATGTTTGCCTGGGAGTATGGGGATGCTACGGATAGGATGAGGTTGCTCCCTAGCTTGGTCAACAACCTCATGGTTTTTGGCCATGCCTGGCTGTGTGACCAACTATTCGGCCGCTTTGGGCTGCTTTCGCTGCCGGTGAGCATTGTCCCGCTGAACGTCAACTCCGCCAGGACCCGAATCCTGCAATGGATGCCCCAATGCAATGCCATTGGCATCTCGAGTGACTGGCATTTTCCCACTCTAGATGAAGAGTTGCAATGTTCCTCCAATCTTGTCAAACAGGCTACTAGGGTGGAGACTAAGATGTACAAATGCACCTCCCCGACGGAGGTGGCGTTTATCAAGAAGCGATTGGAGGAGGATAGAGCGGCCCGAGCTACGGCAGCAGAAAAGGACGAGAAGGCGGCGAAGAGCCATGGGAAAGCTAGAGCAGGAACCTTCTCCCGCGGTAAGGGCGGAAAATCGGCCTCGGAAGAGGTTGGTGAGGAGGAGCTTACTGGGGATGGCCTCATCCGGATTAATGCTCTGTGCACCGCGGCGACAGAGTCTCTTGCGGAAGAGGGGGATGAAGATGTGGAGATTCCTAGAGAGGGGTGGCTTGCGGAGGGCCCTCAAGCCCCCGAGCCCCATCTGGGTCCGCGGGTCAGCAAGCGGGCGGCTAGTCGAGGAACAGCAGCTCTCAACCCTACATCGACGGCTCAAGGGACGGAAGAGGCTGTCGCCGGGGCCGGTATATCTAGGGCCATTCGTCGACATTCTCGTCATCTCTCCGGAGCCATGGCATGGCCCGCCAAGCATCCTCCATCCCCGGATAATGATTCTGTAAGTCAGTCGAGCTCTTCGCAGAGCTCATCTTCATCGGAGCCCCCTGTTCCTCGGTAGGGCCTGAAGCCGCTGAGGAGCTCCGATCCTTTGCCCCAAAAGAGGAGCAGGGCCGCCATGCCCCCCATGGAGTTTGAGCTAAACTCCATGCTCATCGACGAAGAGTAAGAGATCTCTCCTTCCTTTTGTACTTTTCCTCCTTTGCATCTTTGTTGGTCTCTCTGCCTTCATCCTTTAACTAATCATAGAAGCTGATTGCCACCAGGGAGGAGGAGGAGGATACAGAGACCCTCATCCACCAGTCCAAGCGGCTCAGGCATGATGGCTTGCCGGCAGGAGGGGAGGAGACATGATCGGCAGGGGGCAACACGAGTGCTCTGATGCTAACACCTCAGCTCAGCCCCCGGCACGAAAGCGCAGAGGAGACCGCACCTACCGGTGGCAGTGGCGAAGAGCTCACCCTCACGGAGGTCGCGGAGGCAGAGGAAATGGCTCGGGTGGGCGTTCCCTAGGGTAGCCCACCTCGCCGCCTGCCGGGGCTGATGGATCACCACCAAGGGCTTCTGTGGAAGGATCCCGCGGGGCAATGTTGAAACTTCCCGGGAAGAGAGCAGCAACTCTTACCCGGCAGCTGATGTTGCCGTGGAAACTGAACTTCTGGCCCGACAGACCTCTCCGGGTAATACAATGATCTCCCTCTTCGAGCTTTTTCTGATTACCTTTTCTGGTATTTCTGAATTTGTATCCCTACTACTGTATGTTGATCCCACGTACAGCTCCATCGAGTGAAAAGCCGGACTTGCTGGAAGTGGTGGCCACCATTGGGAAGGATGCTGATGCGAGGCTACCCCGATCTAGGCCGATCTTTCACGATTGGAGGGATCCCGGAGGAGGAACACGAAGAACATGAGGGGAAATGAGAGAAAACACTCAAATCAACAAGAAATAATCACACATGTGCTATACACGTTGTCGGAGTTTAAGTGGCCGCCCCTAAGTAGCGAAAACACCTTAGGAGACACAAGCCACAACTCAAACAAGCTCGAACAAAATTGGGTTAAGTTGGGTTGGCAATGTATAGTGGACTAGGCTATGCGGAAGTGGTGTCAGCGGTTGATAAAGAAGCGAGTGTCCCTAAGTAGCCTAAACACCTTAGGAGACTCAAATCACTACTCAAGCAACCAAAAATGCTATGGTGGACAAAATGGGTTAGGTTACGGAAGGCTATGGTGGCTATGCGGATGATATGGTGGACGGCCTAGGCAAACTTGCCAAATTTCACAAAATTTGATGGAGTCAAATGATGATGGTAGTACTTTTGTGGTATGATGGATGTCAATTGCTTCAAAACGAGCAAAAGAACGTCAAAATCGGACTCCGGATGAATTAGTTATGGACAAAATGGTGAAACACGTGAAGCTGAAATGCGAGGGGCCAGATGTCCGCGGTGGAGCCCGGATTTCAGGGGGCTGTGTATAGAACCAAGTCAGATTTTGCGCTTCAGGGGCCAGATGTCCGGCCTGATGGCCCGGATGTCCGTCCCAAGGCCCAGATGTCCGGCCTGACAATTTCAGATCTGGATTGGGACTTCACAACTAGAGTTGGGGCAGACATTGATGATTTCGAGGGCAAATTTTGGGAGATTTTGTGGATGGAAAGTGGAGAAACTTGTGGAGATGCTATATCCACTCGAAACACAGCGAATCCATGGATCAAAATCAACAAAACATCATCAAACCAACATATCATAAGAATATTGGGGGCTATTTTTGGTGGGGAATTTTCGAATTTAGGACGAAATCACACAAAACAAGGCTAGAAAATGGTGGGGAGGCTCCAAATTCGTGATGAACCAAGGCTCATGATACCATATGATGCGGGGCTAACCCGACCTAGGCCAATCTTTCATGATTGGAGGGATCCCCGAGGATGAACGTGAAGAACACGAGGGGAAACGAGAGAAAACAATCAAATAAATAAGAAACGATCACACATGTGCTAGATCCTCAACACAATGAGATACACGGTCCAAATCCAACAAAGGAAAGATACAGGGTAACTAGTTTATGTCCGTGAGGAGGTCTTGAATCCGCGAGGGATCCTCTCCGTGAGGAGGTCCTGAATCTGGTGTGGATCTTCTGCATAGAGGTCGCGGTCTCTCATGGAGTAGGACCACTATGGATGAGCAATGCTCTAGTCTAAAATGAGCTAATACAATGCTAACCCTAGCTAGGAGGAGGAGTATGTCTATTTATAGTCTTGGGGGACAAAGGGGTAAGTTGGAGGGATACATGGGCCGGAGGCCCGATACATAGTGCACAGATAGGGGCCGGATGTCCGGGCCTTCATGGGTGGCCGGATGTCTGGGCTGAAGGCCGGATGTCCTGTCTGGAGGGGTCTAGTCTCGGGTGTCTTCTCTGCTGGGTGTCGGATTTCCGGGCAGGCGCCGGATGTCTGGCCTATCGCGGGGCGTCGGATGTCCGGCCACTGTAGAGCCGCCTGGCGTATGCCTCTTTCTGGTCTTCTTCTGGTTGGTGGCGCCGGATGTCCGAGCTCCTGCAAGATGTCCGGCCGCTGTAGCTCTGTGGCGACTCCGCTTGAGGAACTTCTTTATCCGCTTCCGTGTGGACTTGTCCTATGCTTCGAGAATCTCCATGGTCATCTCCTCGGTTCCTAAGCACATGTAGTGTCTTTGCATTAGGTAGCAACCATGTCTTACATGCGAAAAGGGAAGATTCGTAAAGGAGCGAGTTCACCTAGGTCCAATGACGCATGCTCGAGGTCTCATCGTGTGGACACTTGGGGCTTGGGGAGTAATCATAGTGTACATGGGGATGATCGTCGGATGCTCCGCATCATCCCCCCGCCCTTGGGATAGATCTGACCTCGGATCGAGAACCTAATCACCATAGAAAAAGTTGTCATGGACGGATTTGTAGTTGGACGGTGTGGAAGGCATGGTGCAATCCAAGTACTCCAAGGTGTCACCGGAGTGGTATACATGCAAGAAGAGGAAACACAAACGACACTCGGAAATACAATGGTTAGCGCACAAAAATTGTCCATCATGTAAGAATGAGTCCGTGTGACAAGGTACATGCAGCTTAGCAAGATGATATAGTATGAGATGTAAAGCATTCATGTGAGCAAATGCATTTGTGGTGAATCCATGCAACAAGGCAAGCACAATGTGAGTCAATCCATGCATAGGGTGCAAACTTGTGGTGAGTATGATATGTCCATCGAGCATGACATGTGAGCACACAATGAACAAATATGGAGGTGTTGGTGCAATGTGTCAAATGAGTTTTGATATACCAATGCTCGATGTCGTGGCATGAGGGAAGGTCCGATGGTGCATCCAATAAGACCGAGCGTTCCCCAACTTGAAGGTCCATAGGGTACATCTCCAATGTCGGTCCTCCCTCCAGTAGATGTATCATGTAGACAAGAATGAGGAAACAACAATGAAAGAATGACCCATCCAATATGCGTAAGTGAGGATGGCTCAAAGGGAAGGAGTTCACCTTTAGGAGATTCTCGCAAATACTGGTGTTTCACATCATGTATGCCTTCGCATGACCAAGTTGTTGCATGACGTCACCGCCTTGTGAATCCTCCAAAATGAAAGAACGTGAAAAAAAAACTCAGAAAAACAAATGAGGTTAGCGGAAATGCAAAACCTATCATTCGAGTGGTGAGATACCCAACAAGTGTTATCATCAATCTTATCATAAGAAAGGACAAGGGCATATGGAACGGTATGTAAGCATATGATGCGATAACAACCAAAGGCACTAGGCTCAAACAAGCAAGCATCCATCACAAGTAAGGTGTCCAAATGTCCATGATCAACAAACATAGCATTGTTGCACTCAATACAAGTGATGAGAGATGCAAATGTTGGAGACAACTGACAATGGTCAATGTAAATCTTGTGAGATGCATGAACATATATGTCATCAAACCAAGAAAGCGGGTATAAGTGGAACATGGGTGATGCTACATAGCAAGCAATCATAGCGATCAAGTCAAACAAGCTAGTAGTGCGAAGATGCAACGCACTAGAGGTAATCATGGCAAGCATGTCGTGTGTGCAAATAGTGATCATACGTAAGGCACATGACATATCACAAGCATGACAACACGATATGTGCAAAGTATCATCATTGTATTGGTAAGAGGTCATATGTAAATAGCAATGGAGTATCATGACTCTCCCAACACAAGAATCAACAATAGCATGGGGCACAAAGAAATCATGGCAATGGATACTAGGATCTCCACCAAGCATGCAAATACACATAGGAGTAGCATAATGGTGAAGCATGGGTAAATGCAAGCAAGTGTCACAATTGCATGACAAAGTCATAGCAAGAGGCATAACATGCAAAGTGAACACAATATAATGGGCATAAGGTGTCAAGTGGTAAATATCCCATAGTCATGTGAGAGCCAAGTAAAAGATATGCGCGTAGTGGTTGCGCGAAGAGAACATTGGTAAGGACAATCCACGGGATCCCAAATCATCGTTGCTCTCAAGAGCTTGTTTCGTCAACTCATGGGATTGTGAGGTTGACGAGTTTGCATAAGTACCTACACAAAACGAAGACAAGAGGAAAATTGTGTGTGTGGTATATGTACACATCATCCATCATGATGCGCACGTGCATGTGTTGGTTAGTACAAAATGGCCAATGCTCAAATAAATGAGATGCGTGATATAGAAACATGTCATCCATCATGAGAGGATTTTTTATTATGTATGGCATAATGGAGACTCAAATTGTGTAATGCATCATGAGGAATAGTATTGTGATTCATGGGCATATGGTGCACACAATCATGGCAAACATGCAAAGTATGGGATGCATCAAAATCTCCTAGTAAGTATGAGGAAACTATGGGGGTCTCCTCATGAGCATTAGTGGAAACATCACATGGAGAATATTGACAACATCCAAAATAATGCATATTTGGAATAATGTGATCATGGCATTTCATAGTAGATGAATTGTGCAAATCATGCAAAGGAATCTTAGCAATATCATCACAAGAGAAAAACATTCCAATGACCATGACCTTGTCATCTATGCCACAAGTGCAAATCGGGTTTACTTTAATGGGACATGCATAGTTACTATGTTGAGATTGAAATGATGCAATACGGGAGATCTCACTCATAGCATGTGACAATGTTAATGGGTTGTCGAACATGATGTGACCAAAAGAATTTTCACATGATATCCTATGGAGCATAGCATCACAATTAGGCAACTCAACATGCTCATCATCATATTCATCATCAGTTGGTAAGTCGTGACATGAGGAAGTCGTTCTAGCATGAAACATGGTAATAGGTGTGTCAACATCATGCAAGCAATCATTGGTGGGATAGTCCACTAGCGGGACAAGAGAAGCACCGTCACCTATGTTACCTTTAGAGCTCCGCTCATGTGTTGTAGGTGAGGTTGCAACTTGATGGTACCATGTGGGGGGTGCATCTTCTTCCACCATGGCCATCGGTTTGTCCATTGGGGGAATGGACTCGTCGGGGGTAGGCATGTCATCATGTAGGAGACCTAGCACCAAAGAAAACACACTCGCAGTAGAGGTTAACTCGTTAGAAATCATAGTGGCCTCACATGCTGATACGACCAAAACGTATTTATAATTTCTGCTTGCTCCATGCCACTTTTGGGTGATATTGCTATGATATTCATACACTTCCATGCACTTTTGATCATATTTGGACTAACTTACTAATCCAGTGCACCCCAGTGCCAGTTTCTGTTTTCGGCTGTTTTTGTATTTCAGGTTTTCACGTTTCGAGAACTGCCCAGAAAAATCCAGAAAAATTATATAAAAAATCAGCGATCCGGAAACAACACTGCGTCCGAAGGGCAGCCTGGGGGGGCACAGGGGCTCCAGGCGCCCTGTGGGCGCGCCCCCCTGGGCCACGCCGGGGAGGGCGCCTGGGCCCCCCAAGGCTCCCCCGGTGCCCTACTTTGGCATATATTTAAAGGGTCTTCCGTAACTCTCAGAACAGGAACTCTTTTCGCAATCCCATCTCAGTTCCGCTGCCGCCGCCGCTTCCAAGATCGGGAGCACCAGGAGAACTCTTCCCGGCACCCTGCCGGAGGGGAGGATCACCACCGGGAGCTTCTCCACCACCATGGACGCCTCCCGGATGACTCGTGAGTAGTCTCCCTTGGACCATGAGTCCATGACCAGTAGCTATGTGATGTTCTCCTCCCGTTCTTGTGCTTCGCTAATTAGTCCTCGTGAGCTGCCCTACATGATCGAGGCACCTATGTAATCCTTATGCTGTTGCTATGTAGAGTTTGCTGGGATCCGATGGATTATGAGATTATGTTCAGATTGATCTTGAGTAATATATTTGATTCACCTCTTTTATATTTTAGTTCATAAGTAATTCTTGCATGTTCTCCGTTGTTATTTATTGCTTTGGCCGAGTAATAGGTAGTGACTCCAAGAGGGAACGTTATGCTCGATTGTGGGTTCATGCCCCTCGATGACTAGCTTGAGTGACAGAAACATGAGTCTAGGGGATGTGCTGTTGCCACAAGGGGGAAAACAACGGTGCTTGTGCCTGCGGGTGCAAGGATTGTTTACTTTACGCAAAGTTCTTTTAATGCAGTTGTCTGTTGCATTGAGTTTACACTATGGGTGGGACTCGCAACTTAATACCAGCGAGATGTTCTGGATAGATATCTCAAGGTGGATGATTAGTAGTAGATATTGATGGATTTCGGTCTACTTACTTTGGCGTACCGCCCATGCTTTGAACCTCAACCTTTCTTGCAATGTAGTCAGCATTGGTTTGCGTTCGTGGTCCTGTCAATTGCCCAGCTGTAATTTGTTTACCTCACATAGGTGTTTTATCTTCTTTTGGGAGAGAGACATCACTAGTGAACATCATGAGACTCCGGTCCATATTACCATCATTGATCACGTCCGCTATTTACTTTTCGCTATTTACTTACTATTGCAAAAACTATCTATCACTACTATCATTGCTTTTAATCCTTTGTGAACTACGAGGCCGGAGAGATTGACAACCTCTCTGTACTCGTTGGGAGCAAAGTTATTTGTATCTGTGTGCAGGTCCACGTTGATTGCTACTAATCTGGCGCCGTAGCAATTGACACCTACTTGTTGAACCTAGGAGTCTCTGGGGATTCGATCCTTGGCATCATTGCTAGGGGAAAACACTTCTACTTACTGCATCTTACACCTTCCACTTGGGGTAACCAACGAGGGGTTCGAGGCCCATCAAGGAGTATTTTCTGGCGCCGTTGCCGGGGACTCCACTCTTCAGGATAGGGGAGTTGCATGCTATCTTTTACCTTTGCTTTTTAGTCTTGTTAGTTTACCTTTCATTTTTGCTTTAGTTCCTTTTATCGAAAATCACAAAAATAGTTATCTTGCTTGCTTGCTACTATGGGTTCTACCAAAAACACTAAATGGGAGGAGTACACCCCTACTTCCATTGCCCCACTTATCTCTCACGGGATTTACAAAAAAAATAAACCTTGTGATTATACTAGTTTTGACGGAGAGTTATGCCCATGGCATGGTCTTCCAGGAAAAAAGTATGAGCCTCAGTTTAAAATTGCTCCTAAGCTTCCCCAAACTTGGGAAGATGTTCAAACTCTTATAATAGAGAGCGAATTAAACAAAGAGGATGACACTAAAATTCTGCCCACTAATGATAAAATTGATTTTGATAATTGTAGTATTTCAGAAGTTGTCACCTTTCTACAAGGAATGGCTAAAGATCCAACACTAGCACGCTTAATCTTGCCTTCACAAAGCATGTCACTTATGCTCTCATCAAAGCTAGGGAGGAGAAACTTAGAGTAGAAGCCTCCATACCTAGAAAGCTAGAAGATGGTTGGGATTCTATGATTAAAATTAAGATAAATAATTTCTCATGCTTTGCTTTATGTGATATTGTAGCTAGTACTTCTACTATGCCCAAAAGACTATATGATATGCTTAAATTGAAACCTTTTGATTCTTGTTCTTTTGGTAATGTTCTCGTTGATTCTTCCGTAATGAAACCTTTGGGGAGGATCGATGATGTTCTTATTGTTGTCAATGATAATTATGTGCCCGTTGATTTTACTATTATGGATATTGAATGTGATCCTTCATGTCCAATTATTTTGGGACGTCCCTTTTTGCGCACCGTTGGTGCTGTCATTGACATGAAAGAGGGTAATATAAAATTTCAGTTTCCTCTCAAAAAAGGGATGGAACACTTCCCTCGTAAGAAGATCAAGTTACCTTTTGAGTTCGTTGTATGGGCCAGCTATTCTTTTACTCTTGATAAAACTTGATCTATGCATTATGCCTAGCTTAAAGGCATAAAAGAAAGCGCTTTTGGGAGGCAGCCCACATGAATAAATTTTTAGCTTTTGTTGTGTCTTGATGTTGTTTACTGCTGTAGCATCATCATTATATCTTTGCTTTTCATATTTGTGCCAAGTATAGCCTCCGATTGGTAGAAAGTTCAAAAGTTGTGAGGTGCTGTCCAGGAAACAGATTCTGTCCTTGGATAGAAAAATTCGTATAAAATCGCCAGTTCATCTCTTTGGTCTGAATTTTTTCCACAGTGTTCTCTATATAATTGTCTTTCGTGCGTCAGTTCTGAGTTTTTTGATTTGAGTTGCAGAAGTATCCCGAACAGGTAAATTACTGCCTGCTGTTCTGTTTTTCACAAATTCTGTCCTGTTTTGCCTTACCTTCACTTTACAAATTAAGAACTTGCTTTTTCTTTGCAAAAACCTTTTGGCAATCTTGGGAAACAGTAGAACTTCAAGAATATCCTTATTTCCAGCAAGGTGTAATTATTTTATTAAGGGTACTAACCTCGCTAATCAGATTATGATGAGTTATGTATGAAGGGAGTTTTCAAGTGTGCGAGGGAAGATGATAAAAAGATTCAGGAGTGTCAAGCGCTCAAGCTTGGGGATGCCCCCGTGCACCCCCAAGAAATATTCAAGGAGACTCAAGCGTCTAAGCTTGGGGATGCCCCCGTGCATCCCCTTCTCCATCAACATTATCAGTTTGTCTTTCGTTTCGCTATATTTTTATCACTTCATGTGTTATGTGCTATGCTTGGAGCGTCTTGCTTTTAGTTTTCTTTTTAGTTTTTCATAAAGAGTCGGAACCCAGCTTTCCTTTATGTGGGAGAGAAACACGCTCCACCTCTACCTAGAACATTACATAGAATTTTCATGTCTATCTATGCTGTGTGTGTTCTTTGTCTTTTAATAGCTACTATCGTGCTCTGCTCTTAGTATTCATGCTTATCTTTTCAAGAGCTTTTATTTAGTTGGTTGCTTGAACTCTCTTTAATTACCATGCTCACCTTATTAAGAGAGTTTGCTTCCGTTGCATGGGTTAATATATCTATGACAAAGATGCTACTTTCATGATGGTGCTTAGTAGTTCAGGTTTTCTTATGGTTAATCTCAAATAGCTGGGGGGTTCCCAATGTGTTATTGGAGTACCAACTTGGTTTGTTTGCCTATGATATGGTATGGTTTAGTAATATCTTCCTTCGAGAATTTATTTTGATTGACTTGGCGTATGCTCACGCATATTCAAGACTGTAAAGAAAGTCTGTCAAGCCTTGATGATCTTTTGTTTCTAAGTAGCGATATAACTACCATGCCTGATTCTATATTGCTTTGTCGCTCTGCATGATTATGACCGTCATTGCTCTCTTAGTTGGTCGCTCCCAGTCTTTTGCTAACCTCCACCTGCACTAAGCAAATTAACCATGCAATACATAGCTCATGGGAAAGTAGCCTAAAAACTATTGTGGTAAAGAATATGTTGCTTATGTATCTTATTTCTTATAAGTTGCTTGCTGAGCGGTAACCATGTTTCTGGGGACGCCATCAACTGTCACACTTTTGTTGAATATCATGTGAGTTGCTATGCATGTTCGTCTTGTCTGAAGTAAGGGTGATCTACCGTGGGTTGAATTAATATGCATATTGTTAGAGAAGAACATTGGGCCGCCAACCAAAGCCATGCATCATGGTGGAAGTTTTAGCTTGGACCTTAATCCTCAATCTCTCATGAGAATATGCTTATGCATTAAAGAGGAGTCCATCATCTATTTTCTATGTTGTCCCGGTATGGATGTCCTCAAGTTGAGATCTATCAAAAACGAGAAATCAAATGCGATCTATCTCCGTGGACCTTTGTACAGGTGGCATAGAGGTACCCCTTTGTGACACTTAGTTAAAACATATGCAATGCAATGATAACCCATGGGGATCCGAGCTAATTAGGACAAGGAGCGAGCACTATTAGTATTCGATGCATGAGGCTTGCAACTTATAGGATGTTTTATGCATGAAACATATGAAGTACTACTACAGTTGACACAATTGCTTCCATGTTTTCAAAATAAAAAGCTTTAGCACTTAACCTTTCTTTTACCTTTATGTTGAAGCACCAACTACTGAGAGCATGATTGTCATTCTGAGTGTAATGTGCATTGTCCCAAAGTAGCATTGTCTTTTGCATGATTGTGATATCGTTTATTCTGAAATGATTGTATCTAGTCATCACTTAAACCTTGAAGGTGCCCCTGCATTTATGTTTTGCATCACTAAAGGGGGCGAGCTAGATATCACTTTATCATATTTGCACATCATGTTCATTGCAAATCTTTTTGATGTTTCAGTTTCATGTTGTAAAACTTTCAGTCATTTGTGATTTTCTCTTGAGGCAACTTAATTACTTTAGAATCATTGTCTCAGTAAGCTTTTGTCATATGACTATGAGAAAGTCCTATATGGTTAATAGCATGTCACCACAGAAATTATTCTTGTTATCATTTACCTACTCGAGGATGAGCAGGAATTAAGCTTAGGGATGTTGATACGTCCAAAACGTATCTATAATTTCTGCTTGCTCCATGCCACTTTTGGGTGATATTGCTATGATATTCATACACTTCCATGCACTTTTTATCATATTTGGACTAACTTACTAATCCAGTGCACCCAAGTGTCAGTTTCTTTTTTCGGCTGTTTTTGTATTTCAGGTTTTCACGTTTTGAGAACAGCCCAGAAAAATCCAAAAAAATTATATAAAAAAATCAGCAATCCGGAAACAACATTGCGTCCGAAGGGCAGCTTGGGAGGGGCCACAGGGGCTCCAGGCGCCCTGTGGGCGCGCCCCCCTGGGCCGCGCCGGGGGGCGCCTGGGCCCCCCGAGGCTCCCCCGGTGCCCTACTTTGGCATATATTTAAACGGTCTTCCGTAACCCTCAGAACAGGAACTCTTTTCGCGATCCCATCTCTGTTCCGCCGCCGCCGCCGCTTCCAAGATCGGGAGCACCAGGAGAACTCTTCCCGGCACCCTGCCGGAGGAGAGGATCACCACCGGGAGCTTCTCCACCACCATGGACGCCTCCCGGATGACTCGTGAGTAGTCTCCCTTGGACCATGAGTCCATGACCAGTAGCTATGTGATGTTCTCCTCCCGTTCTTGTGCTTCGCTAATTAGTCCTCGTGAGCTGCCCTACATGATCGAGGCACCTATGTAATCCTTATGCTGTTGCTATGTAGAGTTTGCTGGGATCCGATGGATTATGAGATTATGTTCAGATTGATCTTGAGTAATATATTTGATTCACCTCTTTTATATTTTAGTTCATAAGTAATTCTTGCATGTTCTCCGTTGTTATTTATTGCTTTGGCCGAGTAATAGGTAGTGACTCCAAGAGGGAACGTTATGCTCGATTGTGGGTTCATGCCCCTCGATGACTAGCTTGAGTGACAGAAACATGAGTCTAGGGGATGTGATGTTGCCACAAGGGGGAAAACAACGGTGCTTGTGCCCGCGGGTGCAAGGATTGTTTACTTTACGCAAAGTTCTTTTAATGTAGTTGTCTGTTGCATTGAGTTTACACTATGGGTGGGACTCGCAACTTAATACCAGCGAGATGTTCTGGATAGATATCTCAAGGTGGATGATTAGTAGTAGATATTGATGGATTTCGGTCTACTTACTTTGGCGTACCGCCCATGCTTTGAACCTCAACCTTTCTTGCAATGTAGTCAGCATTGGTTTGCGTTCGTGGTCCTGTCAATTGCCCAGCTGTAATTTGTTTACCTCACATAGCTGTTTTATCGTCTTTTGGGAGAGAGACATCACTAGTGAACATCATGAGACTCCAGTCCATATTACCATCATTGATCACGTCCGCTATTTACTTTTCGCTATTTACTTACTATTGCAAAAACTATCTATCACTACTATCATTGCTTTTAATCCTTTGTGAACTACAAGGCCGGAGAGATTGACAACCTCTCTGTACTCGTTGGGAGCAAAGTTATTTGTATATGTGTGCAGGTCCACGTTGATTGCTACTAATCTGGCGCCGTAGCAATTGACAACTACTTGTTGAACCTAGGAGTCTCTGGGGATTCGATCCTTGGCATCTTTGCTAGGGGAAAACACTTCTACTTACTGCATATTACACCTTCCACTTGGGGTAACCAACGAGGGGTTCGAGGCCCATCACAAGCCCTCTCAACTACTTCACTCACTAAGTGGTGTGGCTCACTCACTCCCTCTTGGATGCTCTCACTCATATGGATGGTGGAGTCACTCAAATGGCTCTCAACCTCACATAGGACGTGTGGCATGCTCTCATGTGTGGAGCTAGTGGTGATCACTCTCATCCTCTCAAAGGAAATGCTCTCAATGTCACATGTGGTGGAGTCACTCATGTCACTCATGTGGTGTGGCTCTCCTCACATGGAAATTAGGTCATCTCATGATATGTGGGTGTCGGAGAGGTGTAGGTGCAAATGTGTCGGTGCAACAAACACTGGATCTGTTGCCCAACTGTGCACAGGCGCAAGACCAAGGATGAAGCACAAGAGCAAGCCCAAGATTGAAGAACCAAGAGATTCGAAGAACCAACACACAGCCAGAGAGACCAAGGTCAAGCCGGAAGAACAAGACATTGACGAGAAGAGAGCCTCCCTTGCCGGGGAGGCGAGCCCGACAAGGGGGAAGGCGACCACCAGAAACAAGCTATCAGAAACTCCCTGGCAGGGCCTGCCGATGGTCCCAGATGATAAACAACCCCGCCAGCTACTCAAGCACGACCCACGTCGTCGATCAGTGCGGTGTCAAGCCGCCAAGTGACTAAGTGGCAACCATTCGCCACACGACAGTCATGTCCTATGGAAGAAACCCACAAAGGACACCCGTCCTGCGACGTGTCAAGGGAGCAGATGCGGAGCCGGCGAGACGGCCCGCTGAGCATTGCCGGGCGACCAACGATGTGACACTAAGCGGTGCATTTAAAGCGCCCTGTTAGCCCGCAGAGTTAGGTATGATAGCACTATTCGCTATCATATCAGTTGGTAATGTCCATTTTGCCACTTTGGTGACCCCTTAATCTATAAAAGGAGACCCATGGCACCCGTAGCAGGGGTTGGAAAGTTGATGAACCCAAGCCACCATACGCACGTAGTCGTAGTGGCCCCGAGGCACGACTTGCCGGGCGAAGTGTACTACGCACCACCACATCCATTCCACCATCAATCCAACAAAGCAGGTGTAGGGTCTTACGCCTCGTGGCGCCTGAACCTGGGTAAATTGATTGTGTGCCCTCTGCCGCGTTGTCGTGCGCTGTTCTACTCTTTGTGCAATGCGCTGTCCCCCAGCCGAACCAGCAAGGGGCCGCCCAGTCCCATAGGTGGCCGCGGATATCCCGTGACATCATTGGCGCGCCAGGTAGGGGGAGCGCTTGCGTGAACCTAAAAGCATACACATCGCGTCATCTTCATTGCCATCTTCATCTTCGACGACGCCATCACCCATGGCTCCCAAGAAGAAGAAATCCGGCCCTTCGGCCTAGCCGTCTACCTTGAAGGTCCCACCGCCCGCAACCTCTAATGCCGCGGGGGATGCGAAGACAAGCCAGGACGTGTGCGCCGCTGGGGGCGTGGTTGGAGCAGGTGGCGCCACTGCCACTCCCCCAATGGCTGACACGATGGCTGAAGGCGTCATAGGAGAGCAGCACTAGCAACGTCTCGTCGATCACGCTCATCAAGGTGCAGTCGAGGGGGTCACTCCACCCACACCCTTTCCTCCCACCGATGAGCATAGTCACGGCAACGGCACTCGATCCGGGGCAAACTACTGCCCTCCAGTCGTCCCCACTCAGGGAGAAACTGCGCCGCGTGCATCTCCTCCGTGTCGGGCCAACCAGACCGCTGCGATGTGTGGAGCTGCTGATCTTCAAGCACCACCACCGCGCAATCCCGCTGCTCAGGTGGTCATTTTACAACAGCATGGTCACGCCGCCGCCGCCGCCGTTGGCGCCATTAGGAGCCAGGCGGCGGTGCGGTCGACATCCTCAACATCCATTCCATGCACAGCCACGGAAGCCATTGCGCGAGCCCAGCTGTTGCTAAGGTTCCTGCCAGCAGCCGAGTAGATGGATGAGTGGTGTGCCACCATCCAGAGCCTGCTCCGTTTCGTCGAAGCTGGGGGCTCGCGATGAGCCTGCCCGCCACAGCCTCGCCAAGCGATAGCAACCGCCCGCACGGCTGGCCAAACGGAAGGGGCCGTCCCCACCGTGCAGTCCCGGCCACGGCAGCCCGCACGAGTGCAACCAAATCAAGACCCTGACGACGTCCCGATGGCCTCTTCTGACCCTCGAGCACGTCCGGGCCGATGTTAGACCCCGGAGGATAGGCGATGGGGAGAAGCGCATGCTGTTATAGATCGACACCATGGCAACCCTCGCCCTACCGCAGGCGCGATGGCCTCAACGCTAACGAGCCTGCGCTCAGTGTTGGTGAGTGCCTACCCTTTGAGTTCGGCTGCCCTACCTTTATATGAGAGCTATGGCAAGTCTGTTGGTCGTCCGTCCGCATGTTCAAGCCAGAGATACCTGAGAAGTATGATAGGAGGCTGAACCCGGCAGAGTTCCTGAGCATCTACACCATCGTTGTCCAGGCTGCCGGGGGAAGAGACGAGAAGGTGTTCGCCAACTACTTCCCTTTGGCCCTCAAGTCCAATGTGAGCTCTTGGCTGATGCACCTGCCGGAGAACTCCATTTCGTCATGGGCGGACCTGTGCCATGAGTTCATCGTAGCCTTCACCGGTGGGCACCAGGAACCCGGCAGGCCCAGCGACCCGCCACTCCTTCAGTAGAAGTAAGGAGAATCCCTCTGTAAGTATTTACAGAGATTCAGTAAAGTTCATAGAAATATTCCAAATATCCATCCGGCAGCCGTTATAGCAGCTTTCCAGTCCAATGTGCGCAACCGATGCATTCGTTCCAAAATGAATGTGTGGTTTCCCAAGACTGTGAAGGAACTATACACACTGGTGGATAAGTGTGCTCGGATGGAGGAAGGAAGGAAATTTCCCGGAGAGGAAGATTGCATCAATATTGATTCAAAGGATGAAGATGAGTCAACCAGTCAGAAGAAGGGCAAGAAGCGCCACAAGAAACCAAGAGATAAGGTTGTGATGACTGTGGAAGGTTCACGCGCGCCTAGTACCGACAAGGAGGCCAAAGCTGAGGCCCCCGACAAGGAAGTTGCTGCCTGCACGTCTTGCCGGGAAGCCGCTGCTGTCGAGAAAGCTAGGAAATGCGATGGTCCATATTGCAAGATCCACCGGACCAAGTGCCATGATCTTCAGGAGTGTTATTAGGTTGAGCAGCTTGCCAAGAGGCAGAGGGAAGAGTATGATAAGAGAGATAAGGAAAGAGGTTAGAATGCTGCCGGCGATAAGGGCCAAGGCGGTGAAGAAAATTGCCCCGGCAAACCCTTTTGGAACCAAGGAAGACCCGCCAGGGCCTAGGAGAAGGAAATTTGCAGCAATGTGAGTGATGGGGGGAATGAAGAGGAAACTAGTGAGAATGAATTTTAGAGGGCCACTGACGCCATATGCATTGACGGAGGTGCATCTTTGCACATATCCCATCGCCAACTCAAGCCATGGGCAAGGGAGGTCAATGTTGTGGGGCCAGCGCTAGAGGACCGGAAGTCGCTCAAGTGGTCCTGCATGCCCATCATCTTTTATGAGGAGGACCACCCTGTCCGCATCACAGCGGTAGGGTGTTTGCCATTGTTGGTCTCTACAACAATTCGCAACCTCGAGGTCGCTAAGATGCTAGTGGATGGCGGGGCTGGGTTGAATCTGATTTCCTCGGCAGTCATCAAGAAGCTTCAGATAAGAGAAGAAGAGCTAAAGGTTACCGGCACGTTTCATGGAGTCAATCCCGGCAGGAGCCGTCCTAAGGGAAAGATTACGTTGCCGGTGACGTTTGGGGGAGAGTTGAACTACCAGACTAAGAAGGTTGTGTTTGATGTGGTTGAACTCCCCTTGCCATACAATGGGATTTTGGGACACCTAGCCCTGGCTAAGTTCATGGCAGCATCCCATTATGCTTATAACACTTTGAAGATGCCTGGACCACTGGGAGTCATCACTATCCCATCAAACGAGAGGGACGCCATTATCTGTGTGGACAAGATGTACCAGGATGCAGTCGCAGCAAAGGCTGCGACACGGGTAACTCTCGCCTCGGTAAGCAAAGGAAAGAATAGGGATTGTTGGACCTCCGGCAAGGAGTCCGGGAAGCGTGCCCCCTCCGAGTGCGGGGCACCGGGTGACGACGTGTCGGAGTGTTCCAACAGCAAGAGGCCCAAGGTTGCTAGACCCCAAGTGATAAAGGTCCCGGCAGGGCTGGCTGGCGTTGATGGTACTTTCACGAGCGCCACCCTTGATGACAAATAGGAAAGCGCGCTTGTTGCCTTCCTGCAAGCGAATATCGATGTGTTTGCCTAGCAACCATCTGATATCCTTGGTGTTCCCAGGGAGGTAATCAAGCACCACTTTGTTGTCTATCGACATGCCCGACCTGTCAGGCAGAAAGTTTGGAAGCAGGCCTTGGAGCGGTAGCAGTTCATTGCCCAGGAAATCAAGAAACTAGAGACAACTGGTTTGGTTAGAGGAGTACTGCACCCTACATGGTTGGAAAATCCAATGGTAGTCCAGAAAGCTAATGGGAAATGGAGGCTTTGCATTGATTTCACGGATCTCAACAAGGCTTACCCAAAGGACCCGTTCCCTTTGCCACGTATCGACCAGATTGTGGATTCCACATCAGGTTGTGATCTGCTCTCCTTTTTGGATGCATATTCCGGGTACCACCAAATATTCATGTCTAGAGAAGATGAGGAAAAGACATCATTCATCACTCCGTGTGGCACATACTGCTTTGTCCGCATGCCTTTCAGATTGAACAGTGTCGGGTCCACTTTTGCAAGATCAATCCAGATTGATTTTGAGCCTCGATTACCCAGGAATATTGAAGCTTATATGGATGACATCATGGTCAAAACCAAGGATAAGGCCAGCCTTATCCAGGATCTGGAGGAGACATTTGCTAATCTGCGCAAGATCAACTTGAAGCTTAAACCGGAGAAGTGTGTGTTTGGTGTTCCCTCCGGCAAGCTACTTGGATTCTTCGTATCCCAATGGGGGATTGAAGCCAACCCCAACAAGATCAAAGCCATTGAACAGATGTAGGCGCCAAGAACAGTTAAGGATGTAAGGCACTTGACGGGATGCGTTGCCACGCTAAGGAGATTCCTCTCCAAGTTTGCCGAGCGCGCCTTGCCGTTCTTTAAAATTCTGAAGAAGGCAGAGCCAATGAAGTGGACCCCAGAAACAGATGTAGCATTGCAAGAGTTGAAGGCCTACCTATCGTCTGTGCCTACCTTGGTTGCAACCAAACCCCAAGAGCCGTTACTGCTTTACTTGGCGGCAACCAGCCAAGTGGTCAGTGAGGCCTTGATAGCACAACGAGAAGTAGATGAAGCAAAAAGTGGCCAGATCACAACAGAATCAAGAAAGGATCGGGATAGCAATAAGCACGGCAACAAGAACAACCCCAAGGACGCGGCAAGGAAGAAAGTGGTGCAGCGCCCAGTGTATTTCGTCAGATCCTTGTTACAAGGAGCTCGATGAAGGTAGTCTAGCATGCAAAAGTTGATCTTTGGCCTTGTCATGGCCTCAAGGAAACTGCGCCACTACTTCCAAGCCCATGAGATCACGGTTGTCACTCATTCCCCATTGCAAAGGATACTCCGAAAACCTGAGGCTATTGGTAGAATAGTGGAGTGAGCTTTGGAGTTATCCAGCTTTGGTTTGAAGTTTGAGAGCACTTCGACCATTCACAGCAGGGCGCTGGCAGAGTTTATTGCAGAATGGGCGCCAACCCCTGACGAGGAGGTAACAAAGACAGCTATCCCTGTCAAGGAATCACCCCAAGAAAGGATTATGTATTTCTATGGTGCTTTTTCCCTACAAGGTGCAGGGGCTGGCGTGCTTACCGTCGCACCCTTCGGGGAGCATTTGAAGTACGTTGTCCAAATGCCCTTTGCCCGGGAAGAAGCTACCAACAATACAACTGAGTATGAGGGGCTCCTTGCTTGGCTCGGGATTGTAGTGGAATTGGGAATTAAGAGGCTGATCATACGAGGAGACTCACAGCTTGTGCTGTGACAAGTCAACAAAGAATATCAAAGCCCATTGATGGAAGAATATGTCGAGGAAGTGAGGAGATTGGAGGAGCACTTTGATGTGCTGCAAATAGAGCATGTACCCCGTGCGGAAAACATCATAGCTGATCAACTGTCAAAGTGTGCTACGCAGAAGCTTTCCTGTGGAACCAAGAACTTTTTTTCTCCGTCTCTCTCAGCCCTCCGTATCACCAGCCACAATGGCCAGGAAAAGGAGAAACCTGGACTACGGTAAGCCTCTCCCAGTAGAGCGATCCACTCCCGGCATAGACCGTGCCGGAAACAACCCCTCACAGCCTGCCGGACCACCCCCTCCTGTCGAGCCCAAGGGCCCCGCACACAAGGCCAGTGCTCCCGTAGCAGAGGAGGTGCCGTTAGTCCTTGTTTCCGAGCCTCAGGATCCAACTTAGGCAAGGCACATTGTCCACATCCTCCAAACTGGAGAACTCCCCGGCAACCAAGATGAAGCTGATAAAGTAGCCTGGAGGGCCAGTATGTATCAGTTTGTCAATGACACTCTGTACAGAAGGAGGCCCAACGGTGTGAAATGGAAGTGTGTTTTGATAACCCACAAGTGTAGGGGATCACAACAGTTTTCGAGGGTAAAGTATTCAACCAAAATTTATTGATTCGACATAAGGGGAGCCAAAGAATACTCTTAAGTATTAGCAGCTAAGTTGTCAATTCAACCACACCTGGAAACTTAGTATCTGCAGCAAGGTAATTTAGTAGCAAAGTAATATGGAAATAGTGGTAACAGCAATAAAAGTAACGGTAGTGTTTTTGTAGTTTTTGTAATAGTAGCAGCGGAAAAGTAAATAAGAAACAAGCAATATGTGAAGAGCTCGTAAGCATTGGATCGGTGATGGGGAATTATGTCGGATGCGATTCCTCATGTAAAAGTTATAACCTAGGGTGACACAGAACTAGCTCCAGTTCATCAATGTAACGTAGGCATGTATTCCAAATATAGTCATACGTGCTTATGGAAAAGAACTTGCATGACATCTTTTGTCCTACCCTCCCGTTGTCTGTGTACTAAAGTAGGGGTACCTTAGTATCCCGACTTGTGCACGGGCAGTAGCAGCGTCCCGTGGTCTGGCTCACCACGCGCCCGCCAAAGCCCACTCTAGACCCTTTTAAGCCATTCAAGAACAAAGTATTTAAGTTAAGAGACAAGACCCCGGCAAGAGGAGCTTGCCGGGAAGGCCGCACCAAGGTCATTCCGAGAACTTTTATTTCTGCACAAAAATAACACCATGGCAATTCTGCTGAAAATAGCGTCAGTACGGGTTAGTTCCATTCAAATCATGCAAGTTAGAGTCCAAAACAAGGGCAAACGTGTTTGGAAAACTAGATATGTTGGAGACGTATCATGTTTGTCGGGAGGATGAAAAGGAACCGTTGGCTGAAATTCACAGAGGAATGTGCAGCTCACACCTTGGATCAAGGGCGTTAGTTGGGAAAGCATTCCGGCAAGGATTCCATTGGCCTAGAGCCCTCCAAGATGATGTCGAGCTCGTCACGACATGTGAAGCCTGTCATTTCCATTCCAAGAGAACACACCTACCCGCCCAAGCTCTTTAGACAATCCCTCTCTCATGGCCATTTTCGGTCTGGGGGCTCGATATTCTCGGTCCCTTCCCCCGACCAATCGGGGGCTTTGAATACTTCTTCGTTGCCATCAAAAAGTTTACAAAGTGGACGGAAGTGACTGCCTTGAGAAAGGTGACTGTCCAGTCCGCTATCAAGTTCATCAAAGAATTGGTGTGTCGTTTCGGAGTTCCGACAAGGATCAATACTGACAACGGCACCCAGTTCACGAGCCAAGCCTTCATGTAATACGTTCATACCCTCGGATGCAAGATTACATTCGCTTCCATGGCACATCCCCGGAGCAATGAACAAGCTAAGAGGGCGAACGCTGAAGTGTTCGTGGACTCAAGACAAGAACCTTTGATACACTGCAGAAGCACAGCAGGCGGTGGATCGAGGAGCTGCCGGTAGTTCTCTGGTCCCTCAGAACGACACCTAATCGAGCTACCGGGCAGACTCCCTTCTGTAACGCCCCGGACACACCCGCTGGTGGTCGTTACTCCTGGCGGGATCTAGACTGGCTCCACATATCAATACTAGTCTTTTCTGCGCACTTTGTCCTCACTCGTGCGCACCCGAGGGCAACTTCCCGGTCGGTCACCCATACTGAAATTACTCCAAGCTGAGCACGCTTAACTTTGGAGTTTTGTCCGAATGGGCTCCCGAAAAAGAAGGAATTCCTTATTGATATGAGTAGTCTATCATCCCTAATAAGCCAGGCTATCACATACACCCCCACTCAGAGGAACCGACGTCCTCGTCGGGCCATAGGGACGTTCCCTCTTGGCACAAACGTCTGTTCATCTAGTCCCATACATGTGCCATGCCGTGTGCCACGACGGGTCACAGACATCATGAATAACATGACCGAGAACCTATCTGCAAACATCCGTGTAACCGCGAGGGTCGGCTCTGATACCAACTTGTAACACCCCGGACACACCCGCCGGTGGTCGTTACTCCTGGCGGGATCTAGACTGGCCACACATATCAATACTAGTCTTTTCTGCGCACTTTGTCCTCACTCGTGCGCACCCGGGAGCAACTTCCTGGTTGGTCACCCATCCTGAAACTACTCCAAGCTGAGCATGCTTAACTTTGGAGTTCTATCTGAAGGGGCTCCCGGAAAAGAAGGAATTCCTTATTGATATGAGTAGTCTATCATCCCTATTAAGCCAGGCTATCACACCTTCTCCCTGGTCTACGGAGCAGAAGTAGTTATCCCCACGGAACTCATTTATGGGTCTCATAGAGTCCTTGCCTATGATGAAGTAGTGCAAGATCAGCACGGACGTGAAGACGTTGTGCTACTTGAACAGAACTTTGTCCGGGCTGCTACACGTGCTGCACGCTATCAGCAAGCCCTGCATCGCTATCACTGCCGCAGGGTTCATGCCCGGTGTCTTGAGGAAGGTGACCTTGTCCTTAGGCGCGTTCAGTCCGCCAAGGGTACAAACAAGTTGTCACCGAAGTAGGAAGGCCCTTACTGGGTGGTACGAGTCACCAGACCCAGCGCAGTCTGTCTGGAGACCGGAGATGGCACTCAGTTGCAAAAGTCATGGAATATTGAGCATCTCCGTAAGTACTTCCCGTAAGGTGCGAGGCTGCCGGGAAGCTCAGTTGCAAAAGTCATGGAATATTGAGCATCTCCGTAAGTACTTCCCGTAAGGTGCGAGGCTGCCGGGCACCACCCGGCAGCCACCCTTTTGTACAGGCCTTGCCTCAGTTGCATGTAACCCCTCGTTCAATGCCAGTGCGATGACCCCGTGCAAGAGAAAATAAAGAAGCGCTGTAGGGGGCCCCCAACTAAGATTGCATGCATGCACAAGCACACCAAGATCACTGCATTAGCATACGCATATAGATAGGATTGCATCCTGCATTCATTCTCATCTACATGGAGTTGCAGGTTCCTGCCGCGAACTTGGCTCCGACAAAGGACGAGAAGATTGCACGGCACGGCGATCCCCAGGAAGCCAGACATATAAGTTTACCTCCTGTCCAATAGCGTTTTGTAAAGCTATGACTTTGCATGAGAAAACCTCGCCTCTCTCTTTTGAAACTCAGGTGCTCCCATCCTTGACTCGAACGCTGCTTCGGTCGGGATGGTCGCAGTAGCCTTTCGTAAAAAGGAGTTGGCGGGGGGCTGGCCCCTCTGTCTGTTCCCCGGCAGACATGGCTCTCCGGCAGACGAAGAGGGTGCCGGTAGGATATCTTGATGGAGAAAACTCGTTTATTTACATTAAAGAGGCATTCCACCTCTACATGGACGTACACATGCATAGGTTCCCGACAAGTTTCATCATCTTCATTCACATGCTGATACAAGTACAAGCATTACAGAACACAAAGATGGACTCGAGGGATTACATTATTTGAATTAATATTTGGCATTTGCCTACAAGTTCAAGATTGAAAAAAGATAAGTTCCCTGTAATCCCCTCTTTTCATTTTCCCTCCGTCAGGCACTGCGGTAGAAGGAGGAAAAGACTAGAAAAGGAGCGCCCAAGCGGGAGCCCACCCTATTCATGTCAGGGCCTGCCAGGCATAACCTAACAAGACCAGGAGTGGCGAGGCTGTGAAGGAGAAGCGCAGGGGGCGGGGCAGCACCCCTGGTCACCACCTCCAGGGCCGGCAAGAAGCCCCGGCTTGAGCGCTGGTGGAGTCATCCACCAAAGCTCAGCCGGAAGACTGTTGGAGGGGAGGCGAAGGCGCCAAGAGAACATCCCTCCTTGGCCACCACTCGAAGAGACTGGTGACGATGGTGCCTGGGAGGGAGGAGAGGAGCAGAAAGACAAGGCGGTGGGTCCCCAAAAGCGGATAAGCGCGTCGAGGTCGCCAACTCCGACCTGACCCCGTGCCATCCGCCTTCTCCGTCCTCTCCTGCTTTCTCTTCATAACCGCTATTCCCGGGAAGCGCCAAGGCCCCAGCTCGATGCCTCTACCATAGGAACAGCAAGCAGCCAGAGCAGCTAGGGGGCTAGGGGCATGCCGCTCCCCACCTTGGCGGGCAGGAAGGCGCGCCCCTCATCAACATCAGCCCCAAGACCTCCGAGAGGGGCAATGCTGGGATTACCAATGATATCCAGCCCCGCCTCCCGGCCGAGCCTCGAAAAGACCAAGAGACCCGTTACACCAAGGACTAGGCTCACTCCCCAGACACTAGTATCAGCACGAGGCAACAACGGCCTCAAGCAGATGCCCGGGGGCTGGCCCCGAGCTCCCCCTTCGACATCGCCAAAGGAAGCAGAGAACGAGAAAGGAAGAAGAACAAGAAGGAAAATATGGATGACTCCAATCCATTCCGCCCCTCCTTTTATAGGTGGGGCAAGGAGGGAAGTCGCTCCATCAACGGGCATCCACCATCCTCCTCCGCAGACTCAATGCGGGCGGACCTACTTCAAGGCGCTCTCCCATGCCACGCGCCTCAGTTACCTACCCCACGCAATGCATGCAACATACGTGGCTAAGGATAAGGATGCGCAGTGGGAAGAGTAAATTGGCGGTTACCACCCCGTGCGTTAAAGTCATTCACGGGCCGTCACTGAAGTGGCCCCACCACTATTGGCTTTACATGAATGCACAGGGGAGTCGGAAACCACCCCCAAAATCAAGACGAATGAAGCAGCAAAGGGAAATCTCAAGGGGCCGACCCCTTTAGCAATCATGCATATGCACTTATTAGGCCCTACCCCGACGACACTCAGCAGCGCGTTCGGGGCAGGCCCGGGGGCTTATGTCGGTGTAGCAAACCCCGGGTCTGTTGCCCAACTATGCATAGGCACAAGACCAAGGATGAAGCACAAGAGCAAGCCCAAGATTGAAGAACCAAGAGATTCTAAGAACCAACATGCAGCCAGAGAGACCAAGGTCAAGCCGGAAGAATGAGACATAGATGAGAAGAGAGCCTACCTTGTCGGGCAGGCAAGCCCGGCAAGGGGCAAGGCCAGCACCAGAAACAAGCTATCAGAGACTCCCCGGTTGGGCCTGCCGGGGTTCGCGGAGGGTTAACCACCTCGCCAGCTACTCAAGCACGACCCACGTTGTCGATCAGTGCGGTGTCAAGCCGCGAAGTGACTAAGTGGCAGCCATTCGCCACATGTCATTCATCTCCTACGGAAGATACCCACAAAGGACACCCGTCCTGCGACGTGTCAAGGGAGTAGATGCAGAGCTGGCGAGACGGCCTGGCGAGCCTTGTTGGGCAACCAGCGATGTGACACTAAGTGGTGCATTTAATGCGCCCTGTCAGCCCGCAGAGTTAGGTATGATAGCACTGTTCGCTGTCATATCAGTTGGTAATGTCCATTTTGCCACTATGGTGACCCCTTAATCTATAAAAGGAGGCCTATGGCACCCGTAGGAGGGGTTGTAAAGTTGATGAACCCAAGCCACCATACGCGCGTAGTTGCAGCGGCCCTGAGGCACGTCTTGCCGGGCGAAGTGTACTACACACCACCACATCCATTCCACCATGAATCCACCAAAGCAGGAGTAGGGTCTTATGCCTCGCGGCGGCCCGAACCTTGGTAAATCAATTGTGTGCCCTCTGCAGCGCTGCCATACGCCGTCCCCCCGCCGAACCAGCAAGGGGCCGCCCGGTCCCATAGGTTAACACGGATATCCTGTGACAAAATGTCTCCAAACTCAACTCCTTTCGCCGCCTCATCCATAACGCCTCCAAAGATGAATGCCGTAGGAGATGGCAAATGATCACTCTCCTCCGAGATAAAAGAGAATGTCTCATGTCCGATCACGTAGCTTGACTCAGAGTAGTAGTCATATTTGGGCGTTGTCTTCATGGTGTTGAAGGGGATGGCCCTTGCTCGACCGTCTTGTCACCATGTTCTTATAGAAGGCTCATGTGATGTAGGGGGCTTCCGAAGATGGAAGTGTCGCCCTCGCTCATAGGTGGTCGCCTTGCCATTGAAGATGTAGGCGAACTAACGGGAAGTAGGCAAAGTTTTCGTACGTCAAAAGGTGAAGATGCCTTGCTGACACTTGGCAAGATGCCAAAGTGGTGGTCGTAGCCGTAGCTCCTTCTTGGGTGTGCTTGTCTCGCAGTCTTCTTATGTGCTCTTGAATCTTGGCCTTGGCGTGAAGTAGAGCTTGTTTGGACTTGTAGGTATGCGCATGTCGAGCATCTTCATGATGATGGTGTTGTTGTCGTGCTTGAGCTCTCGGTAGATGTCTTTCGTCGTTGTCATGCACATGATGCTTAGAGGTGACTTGCCCTTCTAGACGATGTTGATGGTCGCCATGGCGGTGTGGATGTGGACGACTTGCTTGCATCGTGTTTGTGCTCCGAAGACTTGTGACTTGAACGTCGCCGCCGAGAGGATGACGAAGGGGAAGAAGACTTGTAGTTGACCACCATGTGTTGGAGCTCCTCCATGTATTTGTCGATGGGTTCGTACATGTCATCGACGTAAGACCTTCTCCTTGCCTCAGAGTGTCGTTTGTTGATGGTGGTGTTGTCGATGCGCTCCTGCATTGCTCATTGTAGTCCGATGGTTTGCGTGTGGATGCAGTTGTTCGCGCCATCGATGTTGAAGACCGTAGATGAAATGCTTTGCCTATCCATCACAAGACTCAAGTAGTTGTGAGTGGGAGAAAGAGAATAACTAGACCAATGTACCTTACCCGATGTTGAGAATGGATCAATGATCACTCAATAATGTATCAAGGAAATAGCACAATTGGTACCGATTCTTTTCAATTCTCACACCTAAACTATAAAGCTTTTGGTGGAGTTTGGTGAGTATAGTGGCACAAAAATTTGATGCAAAATGTTATAAAGAGTCAATAATGTTGAAAGAGATACTCAAATTCGCAAGTGAAACAAGTAGGCCAATACCAATGAGTGGCACACGAAACCGCACGCACGGATAGATAAATGTGGTTGCGCAACCAAGGATTGAGCGAAAAATGTGGAATCCACGGAAAATGCTCTTGTCAGAACACTAGAGAGATGCTAGCCGATTGCTCAATAGGCGGATACGAACTTGTGCACTACCTATATGAGACAAAATGTAGCGACTTCCTATCACAAGTATGCTATGTATGTATGATGTTCCGGTGGTTTTAGCACAAGATGATCCAAGATGATCAAGTATGATATGATATTTTGTGATGCTATGGCTCGTGCTGACAAGCTCTTTGTTTTTCTCTTTTGCTTAAAAGCTTATTCTTTTTTCCTTTTGTATGGCACTATGTCAAATGCACAAACCAAGATAGCAATTGTGTATATGCGGGAACAATCTTGTGACACAAGAGATGATATGATGATACCAAAATGATATGGTATGTATGCAATGGAAGCGCGTATCGATGATCACTAATGTGCACAAGTAACGTTGCCGGCAATACTCAAAGGCTAGTCTCCATAGGCAAGTGACGCAAAATGGGCTAGGGGTTAACAATGCAATGGCAAAGGGGATATACAATGGTGTCGTCGAGGTTACCATCCCTTGCTTACGGTGGTGTCAAGGTGAAGTGGTCAATGCCGATGAAGAACTCATGGCGATGATGAGAGGCGTTGTTCTTGATGTAGAACCATTCCTAATTAGCCGAAACACCTTAGGAAACGGAAAAACCGCAAACTCAAAATATCAAATGTCAAACGTCAAATGGTGGTAGCGGGAAAGCGGTGGTGGTTGCGGCAGAGGATGGTGGGGCTATACACGTTGTCGGAGTTTAAGTGACTGTCCCTAGGTAGCCGAAACACTTTAGGAGACACAAGCCACAACTCAAACTAGCTCGAAAAAAATTGGGTTAAGTTGGGTTGGCAATGTATAGTGGACTAGGCGATGCAGAAGTGGTGGTGGTGGTTGATGAAGAATCGATTGTCCCTAAGTAGCCTAAACACCTTAGGAGACTCAAATCACTACTCAAGCAACCACAAATGCTATGGTGGATAAAATGGGTTAGGTTACGGAAGGCTATGGTGGCTATGTGGATGATATGGTGGAGGGCCTAGGCAAGCTTGCCAAATTTCACAAAATTTGATGGAGTCAAATTATTATGGTTGTACTTTTGTGGTATGAGGGATGTCAATAGCTTCAAAACGAGCAAAAGAACGTCAAAACCAGACTTCGGATGAATTAGTTATGGACAAAACGGTGAAACACGTGAAGCTGAAATGCGAGGGGCCAGATGTCTGGGGTGGAGCCCGGATTTCCAGCGGCTGTTTATAGAACCGAGTTGGATTTTGCACTTCACGGGCCAGATGTCCGGCCGGGGACCCGAATGTCCGGCGCGATGGCCCGGATGTCCAGCCCGATGATTTCAGATCGGGATTGGTAGTTCATAACTTGATTTGAGGCGGAAATTGATGATTTTGGGGGCAAAATTCGGGAGATTTTGTGGATGAAAGGTGGGGAAACTTGTGGATATGCTATATCGACTCAAAACACAGCGAATCCATGGATCCAAATCAACAAAACATCATCAAACAAACATATCACAAAAAAATTGGGGCTATTTTTGGTAGGGAAATTTCGAATTTAGGACGAAGTCACACAAAACAAGGCTAGAAACAGTGGGGAGGCTCCAAATTCGTGATGAACCGAGGCTCATGATACCATATGAAGCTGGGCTAACCCAACCTAGGCCGGTCTTTCACGATTGGAGGGATCCCCGAGGATGAACACGAAGAACACAAGGGGAAATCATGAGGGGAAATGAGAGAAAACACTCAAATCAATAAGAAACGATCACACATGTGCTAGATCCTCAACACAACGAGATACATGGTCCAAATCCAGCAAAGGAAAAATACAAGGTAACTAGTTTATCTTCGTGAGGAGATCTTGAATCCGCGAGGGATCCTCTTCGTGAGGAGGTTCTGAATCCGGCGTGAATCTTCTCAGTAGAGGCCGCGGTCTCTCGTGGAGTAGAACCACTATGGATGAGCAATGCTCTAGTCTAAAATGAGCTAACACAATGCTAACCCTAGATAGGAGGAGGAGAAGGTCTATTTATAGTCTAGTGGGACGAATGGGTAAGTTGGAGGGATACATGGGCCGGAGGCCCGATACACTATGCGTAGACATGGGCCGGATGTTCGGGCCTTCATGGGTGGCCGGATGTCCGAGCTGAAGGCTGGATGTCCAGGCTGGAGGGGTCTAGTCTCGGGTGTCTTCTGTGCTGGGCGCCGGATTTCTGGGCAGGCGCCGGATGTCCGGCCCATCGCGGGGTGTCGGATGTCCAGTCGGTGTAGAGCCGCCTGGCGTCTGCCTCTCTCTGGTCTTCTTCTGGTTGGTGACGCCGGATGTCCAGGCTCCTAACGGATGTTTGGCCATTGTAGCTCCATGGCGAACCCACTTGAGGCACTTCTTTATCTGCTTCCGTGTGGACCTGTCCTATGCTTCAAGCATCTCCATGGTCGTCTCCTCGGTTCCTAAGCACATGTAGTGTCTTTGCATTAGGTAGCAACCACGTTTTACATGCGAAAAGGGAAGATTCGGAAAGTAGCGAGTTCACCTTATGTCCAATGACGCATGCTCGAGGTCTCATCGTGTGGACACTTGGGGCTTGGGGAGTAATCATAGTGTACATGGGGATGATTGTCGGATGCTCCGCATCAGACACCGCCGAGGAGGCGACCAAGATTGCCGCCACGAAGGGGCAAGGATTGGCTGCTAGGGGACCTTTGGTTCCCTTGAAGGACCCCATTGGGACCTACGGTAGTGGATTTGGATCAGGGGTCACGATCGAGGAAAAGATCCCCCTCCAAACCATCGCCCGTCTCCCCCCGCTCGGCACTCGAGCAACGACCCCATCATCATCCTCACACAGCTTGTCCCTGGTGTTGACGCAGCCTAGCTCTGTAGATTCTGACTCATTGATGACGACGAGCGCAGAGTTCGACGAAGAACTCTAGCGCATAATCTCATCGCTGCACCAAGGAGTGGTGGAGGTGGATGACTCTGCTGATGTTGCCATGGACTTGTCCTTCATGGAAACCGTGGCAACATGCCTCAAGTTGATGAGGGAGCGGCACAACCGAAAATGGCAGGATCTCATGGAGTAGCGCCGGTCTGCGAATCAGGTAGATTAAAAGCTAAAAGAAAAGGGAACGGGGCTGCATGACTGGCATGGCAAGCAGTTTCGGTACATCATGAGGCAGCAGGAGACAGTCTCGATGGCGAAGGAGGACGCCATTGCCCAGCAAGCGCGCTCGGAAGATCGCAGGGCACTCTTGGACTCCAAGGAGCGGGAAATTTATCTCCGGGAGAAGAGACATGAGGCCGCCCTCCGTGCCAAAGATGATGAGCTGGAGGCCCTCGCACAGCAACGCACCAAGGAGTTGGGGGACACACACAAGGCCTCTTTGGATTCCCTCACTACTGAGTCTTTGAAAGTGCAACTATCCCTAGGTGGTTTTGGTAATTCCTAACAACATATAGCTCTTTGAACTAATGCTCTTTCAAGATGATCATTTCAGAAAGTTCAATGATTGGCATGGCATGGACTACGAATGTGGACCCCTCAAAATGCTAAGGACACATATTGTCTCAAGCTCAAGACTCTACATTTTCTATTTTAGTGATCCAGGATCACATTGAGTCCATAGGAAAGCCAATACAATTAAAAGGGGATGAGGTGTTGTTTAATGGCTTTCATGATCAAAATGCTTAGTGATATGCTCCAAAACCCTCAAACGACTTTCTTACATCCACATATGTCCCAAACCAAACGTCAAACTCGGCCCCACCGAAACTTTTTATCCGGCGCCACCGAGTTCAGTTGACATAGCCACTGCCCCAAACCCTAGTCACTTCGGTCTCACCGAAAGGGATCTTGGTCTCACCGAGAGGGGATTGCAAACTCTCTGTTTCCCTTCGTAACGTTTCGGTTTAACCGAGATGAGTGATCGGTCCCACCGAGTTCGCAATGCAAACTCTCTGTTTCCCCTTCGTAATGTTTCGGTCCAACCGAAACGAGCGAATCGGTCCCATCGAGTTTGCCTGACCAACTCTCTGGTTAGCTTATTACCAAAATCGGTCCTACCGAGTTTGTGTAATCGGTCTCACCGAGATTACGTTATGCCCTAACTCTAATGAAATCCTACCGAGTTGATCATATTGGTCCCACCTAAATGCCTAACGGTCACATTATGAACTAAATCGGTCTGACCTAGTTCTCTGATTCGGTCCACTGAGTTTGGTAAATTCTGTGTAACGGCTAGATTTTGTGTGGAGGATATATATACCCCTCCAGCCACTCTTCATTCATGGAGAAAGCCATGAGAACAAGCCTACACTTCCATTACTCATTTTTTGAGAGAGAGAGAACCGCCTACTCATGTGTTGATACCAAGATATTCCAATCCTATCATATGAATCTTGATCTCTAGCCTTCCCCAAGTTGCTTTCCACTCAAATCATCTTTCCACCAAATCCAATCCTATGAAAGAGAGTTGAGTGTTGGGGAGACTGTCATTTGAAGCACAAGAGCAAGGAGTTCATCATCAACACACCGTCTATCACCATTTGGAGAGTGGTGTCTCCTAGATTGGTTAGGTGTCACTTGGGAGCCTCCGTCAAGATTGTGGAGTTGAACCAAGAAGTTTGTACGGGAAAGGAGACCGCCTACTTCGTGAAGATCTACCCTAGTGAGGCAAGTCCTTCGTGGGCGGTGGCCATGGTGGGATAGACAAGGTTGCTTCCCCGTGGACCCTTCGTGGGTGGAGCCCTCCATGGACTCGTCAGCCATTACCCTTCGTGGGTTGAAGTCTCCATCAACGTGGATGTACGATAGCACCACCTATCTGAACCACGACAAAAACATCCGTGTCTACACTTGCGTTTGCAATCTCCAAACCCCTCCCTTTACCTTCATATGCAATTGCATTACATTCCGCTGCTATACTCTTAGAATTGCTTCTGTAGGTTCATTGCTTGACTTGTGCATAATTGCTAAAATCTTCCAAGACTTAAAACTGGGAAAAGGCTAGGTTTTTATTTGATCTAGTAGTCTAATCACCCCTCTCTAGACATACTTTCAATCCTACAAGTGGTAACAGAGCTTTGGTCTCCATTTGCCTTGATTTCCATAGCCTTCGGTGATCATAGCCTTGGTTTCACAACCTAGGAGAGTATGGCATCTAGCGAGGGAAATTACCACCGTAGAAGTCCTTATTTTGATGGTACTAATTTTGCTGGTTCGAACCATAAGATGAAAATGCATATTCTTGGACATAACCCGCCGTTTGGACTATTTTGTGTATTGGTTTGCAAGGTGAATTCTTTGACGGGTAGGAATCAAATCGTGAAGCCTCCGCGGAAGAATTGAAGATGTTGCAATACAACGCTCAAGCTTGTGATATCCTCTTCAATGGATTGTGCCCTGAAGAATTCAACAAAATCAACCGTCTTGAGAATGCAAAGGAAATTTGGCATACCTTGATTGATATGCACGAAGGTACCGACTCCGTCAAGGAATCCAAGTTGGATGTGCTTCACAGTCAACTTGACAAGTTCAAAATGAAGGATGGTGAAGGTGTTGTTGAAATGTACTCTAGGCTTGATCTCATCACAAATGAGATTGTCGGCTTAGGAAGTGAGGAGATGACAGACAGATTCATCATCAAGAAGATCCTAAGAGCCTTGGATGGAAAATATGATACCATGTGCACATTGATCCAAATGATGCCCAATTACAAAGATCTCAAGCCTACCGAAGTCACTGGAAGAATTGTTGCTCATGAGATGTCACTTAAGGATAAGGAAGAGCTCCACAACAAGTCAAGTGGTGCTTACAAAGCCTCATGTGATGCTCCCACATCATCAAGTGAGAAACAAGTCTTCAATGAAGAATTTAGATTAATGGTGAAGAACTTCAACAAGTTCTACAAAAATAGAAGCAAAGAAAGAAGTTCCAATGTCAAGGTCCTACAATGACAAAAGATCTTCAAGTCATGATCGGAATTGCTATAATTGTGGAAGACCTGGACACTACTCCAATGAGTGTACGGCTCCACACAAGAGAAAGGAAGACTCGCCTAAAATGAGGAGTAGAAGAGAAGATTCACCACCAAGAGAGAGAAAGAGTAGAGATGATCGTTATGAGCGGAGACCTTCTTGGAGAAGCAAACATTCGGAAAGGAAGGACAAATCATCAAGGATCTATATAAGACGAAGACATCAAGCTCATGTTGGTGAATGGGTATCCAGTTGTGACTCTAATGACCACTCCGAAAGAAGCTACTACTTCGACTCCGAAGATACTCAAGATGAAGGTGTTGCCGGAATTGCTCTTGTGTCATCCAACTCCTACGACATATTTGACACACAAAATGAAGGAATTGGAAGATTCTTCATGGCTAAAGGCCCTAAGGTATCACACCCCGGGTATCTTGATTTTGATAGTGATGAAGATGACTTGCTAGGAGATGATGATTTACTTGTTGGTAGCAATAGTGATGAAACCTATGATAAAAACTATGATGAAATTGCTATTAATCATGCTAATCAAGATAAAACGAATGACAATGATAAGGAGAAGATTGAGCGTCTAACTAAAGAATTAAACACTCTCAGGTTAGCTCATGAAACTACCTTGGAAGATCATCGAGAACTTTTAAAGACTCATGAGAAGTTTCACATTGAAAAGCTCAACCTTGAGCAAGAGCATGAGTTCTTAAAAGCAATCAATGATGATCTTCGCAAGAATCTTCTTACATTGTCAAGCGTTTACTCTTGTCTACTTACATGCCACAAGTTAAATCTAGCAACAAGAACAAGAAAGATTCTTCATCTAGTAGTAACAATAATCATGCTAAATCCAATATTGTTACTTCTAGTAGTTCTCTTGATTCCACTAATGATTCTCTTAGCCAAGTTATACTTGAGCAAGAAAATAGCCTATTGAAGGGAATTATAGAGAAAGGTGTATACAAGAGCCTTGCCAGAAGTAAGCAATGAAATTGTATGCAAGAAATGAAGACACCGGAAGAATCAAGGTGTTGGTTTTGAACGAAAGTTCAATGCCAATGGAGTTGAGTGGGAAGAAGATCAATACCCCAAGATGAAGTTTGTTCCTCAACAAGAGAAGTATGATCCTACTTCCTTCCAAGGAACACAAGCTCAAGATGATCTTCAACCACTAGACCACAAGCAAAAGGGGAAGGACAAGCTTCAAGAGGAGAATGATGCATTTGAAGAAGCTCCCAAGGCCTTGGTCAAGTGGGTTCCCAAGACTAAATCAAGTTCTACTTCATCAAGTATGACTACAAATCCAAGGATTCCCATCAAGATGGTGTGGATTCCGGAGAAGAAGAACTAGAGAGTTCTTGAGGGTGACTCCGCGAACATACTTCACTCATATCATTTTGGCGAGGACAAGTGCAAACAACTTCCATATCTTGCACTAGTTCAAGGAGTCACAAACCCTCTTGTTGGTAAGACAAGGGACAAGGTAACTAAATGCTTTCATGGACATCATCTTGTATGCAATTCACTCTATGTCCATGGATATCTTTGTTTGTTCCTTGTGGGACTAACCCTTGTAGGTATTGAATGTGCTACTCACTCCAATGGATTGCTCCAAATGATGTACATCAACATTGAGCGTCTACATCTTCAACACCTACATGAAGTCAACATCGACGAAAGCCAAGGTTAGTTCATCCCTCTTAGGGGGGATATCACATATAGACGAAAGCCAAGGTTAGTTCAATTGAGCTAAAGCAACTCTAATGATGTGAACAGAACAATGCTTCATGTAAAAGTGGTAACCCCACTTGTGCTTAAACGATGAGTATGACCTATGATCAAATTTTCTCATTTGACTCCTAAGTCAATATGCTCATATATAGATGACCTAGTCATCGCCAATTGCTTGATAGATGCTAGAATGATTGTGCATGATTTGCCACATCTTTCATTTGCTATCTTATTGTGTGAGCATGTTGAATGCATATTTTTCTCATTCGAGGACATCCGTTTGTAGCTTTGATTGTTTGGCTCTTTCTCTTTTTCCAAATGGATGGACAAGAATGCCTAAGAACTCCCACTAGATATCTATGCTTTTCTCGTCTCAAACTCTATTCATGCTACATCACAAAGTTTGATCAAGTCAGATTCGAACCACTCTGTGTGAGGTGCACTCGGAGTCCCTGATTCGTCATGGACTTAAACTTCCAAAACCTCTTTATGCATTTCCGTATGAACGAGTCATCCACTTGGGTCACACCGAGTTCACTAGTTGATCTAGGTTTTCAATCTCGGTGCAATCGATTTGTACTTTTCGGTCACACCGAGTCGCAGTAACTGCTTGTGATTCTGCATCTCGGTGCCACGGAGTTGTTCCACTCGGTCACATCGACAGGGTCAGATTATATATACCGTCGGGTCAAATTTTGGAAAACCTTCCAAAACTTCTCGCCCGCGCGTGACCTGCTGTCACACCCTGCATTTTGTAACATGTTATTTGCATCAATGAAGCATGAAAATTTGGACTAGCAAATTTTTTTGGCATCATTTGGCTTTTATTTGGAATTGAGTTTTTCTTCTTATGTTTTTCATGTGCTCATTAAAGTCAACTATTACCTCTTGTAGAATTCATCTCCATACCCAAAACTTCTGCCCAATGATCATGCCAAGTGTTATATAGCAGTATAGTATTTTCTTATAAAATTAATTTGGCCAAATTGTATTTTCAAAATTTAGTATTCCAAAAACCCCTGAATTGAGGTTTGCACTGCAAGTGCTTGATTTAGGGTGAGAAAATTATTTCAAAAAGTATATTTGAGACCTAGTAGTCATAGGACTCCCAGAAACCACAAAAGTATAATTTTAAAAGTTATTTTCCTATTTTATTTAAAAGCTTTTTCTTCAGGCCAGAAATGGTCTTTAATAGGGAAAAATTATTTAAGTATTTCAAAAATATTTGCCAAAATTCAGGGAGACTCATAGGATATATATTGTCCATATATAAGAGTTTCAACACTTGGTAGTGTTCAAAATAATGGGCTAATCCCTCTAAAACCCTTTCTGTATATTTCAAGCTTTTGAAATATTTACAAAGGAAATATTCTCCAAAAATTCCAGGGAAATTCTATCATGTCATATATGACATATTTGATGATCTTGCCAAGCCCCATGCCTTCGGAAGCAAGAAAACATCATCAAAACCCTCTAAAACCATTTTGTCCATATCTGATGTTTGAGCAACTTTACATTGCCAAACTTATCCAAATGCCCTCAAACTTGGTGCACATGCTAGAAAGGCCTAATAAGGCATCTAGACCAAATGGCACAAGATTTGGAGTAGGGCAACTTGATCAGAATACCCCAAAACCATTTTTGTTCAAATTCAAATATGAACAACTTTACATTACCAACTTTTTACCTGGAGCTTCAAACTTTGTGGGCATGATCAATACCCCAAATGATGAAACTACACCAAGTGGTGCATCAAGGGGAGATGATTAGCTTGACTTAAACAAGATGAAGCCATTTCTGTTGATTTCTAGGGTTCACCAAAGTTACATTGGCTAGTTTCTTCAAATGAGCCCAAATTTAGTGAAACACCCTATTTCCATATGACATTCAATTCTGTTAAGTGCCATGGCCAGTGGAGATCATTTGCTTGTCCAAAACTTGATCAAACACCTTCTGCCATTTTGCCAAAACTATCATGTTGACCCCTTTTATTATTTACTTTTGCCTCAGCTTTCTACCACAGCTTCATCTAGTTACATTCTACCTCCAGTAACTCCCCCATGTCCACAGCTCCATGATTGAGGGGTGAAAACCCCAATTCACCTTGCTGGACAGCCAAATTTCACCCATTTACCAGCTTCACTCCTCCCTCATTGATCATCCAGAGCATCCAAGGCCTCATCTGAATCGTCTACTTCGTGCTGGACCCCCCAGACACGGTGGACACGCCCAGAGAGCCAATGGCATGCCATGGCATGCGATAAGCTCGCTCCAGATCGCGCTACAATGCGCACCCGCACTATAGCTTCGCCCAATCGCTCGCCTCCGACCACCTCATGCTCCCCCCTCGCGCCTATCGATGCGCCTCGACGTCTGCGACCTCCCCCGGCGCTGTCCCCCTCCTCCTCCTCCCTCCAGTGGCCGCCCTCGCACGCGCGCCGGCCGCCCGCAAGCTCCACTCGTCGGCCTCACACGCGCGCGCCCTCTGGAGCATCCCCCGCTCCTCCTCTCCCCTCTACTAGGCGTAGACCTCACCCATGAACCTCCCCGACTTGAACACGAGCGCCTGCACGGCCTCTGGCCTCGCCCGTGACCTCGCCGGTGCACGAGTCCACGGTGGACCGGGGCTCGGCTTTATAAGCACGCCCCGAGCCACACCAACGGCATCCATCTCATCCCCACACCCCCAGTAGCACACCAGCACCACCCATTCGCCCTCAGAAAGCCTCAGTGCTAGGGATCGTCCGGAGCTCCGCCGCGTCGGGCAACCGGAGATCTCGCGGTACAGTCCCTCTCCGGCCCAACTCTCGCTCGATCTGGAGCCAGCAGACCTCACTGACTCGTTCCCCTCCTTCTCCCACTCCTATTGCAGCCCAGAGCGAGCCAGCTAGCAACCTCCCGACGCTCCTTCGCCGTTCCACCTCGCCGCCGACGAACCAGGCCTCTCCGGCGAGCCGCACCACCACCACTGGAACGGCGACTCCTCGCTGAACCCGTTCTTGCCCGTAGCTCACCTCGCCGTGCACCCTATCGCCGCCGGTGAGCTCGCCGTCGCTTTGGCCGCAAGGTTGAAGATGACAGGCAGGCCCCGCCTGTCATCCTCACCACTCTCTCTCTCCCCTCTCTGCCACTGACTGTCGGGCCCCGCCCGTCAGGTTTAAAAACCCTGACGCGCGCGCTGGCTCCCGTGCGGTGGGCTAATCGCCCTGGGCCGTGCGCTGTGGCCGTTCTGGCCCAGTGGCATAGTGCCTTTTCTCTTTTTCTTTTTCTGTGATTATTTCAAATAATTTCACAGAAATAAATATTTGTCCAACTGAATTAATTCCAACTCCTAAAATCTTGTAAAATCCCAACCTATTTAATGGTGTCACTCTCACACATATCCATAAACCTTTTCTGTTCTGTTCAAATTTAAATTCAAATTTGAGCATTAAAAACTTCTGTTCAAAAAATCCTTAGATCCCATTCTGCAACTCCAAAACTCCAACTAAGAATTTTTGCCATCTTAGTTTTCCCTCTAGTATTTAACAAAAATAAGTTGACATTTTTCTGAGCACTTTAATTTTTCTGTTTTTATTGTGGTCTTATTTTTTCGTTGTTATTTTGCGACGAATAGATACCGTATTTGACGAGGTTACTGAAGAAGAAGGTGGGGAAGGATTTGAAGACTTTGAAGACCAAGCCAATCCAGGCAAGCAGCCCTTTGACCATGATACACTTGTGTTCTTCGGAACCCGTTTGTTTCCGAATGCATGATGATAAGAGTTACGGTGGTGACTTAGTTAAGAACCACCACATGATGCATGATTTACTCTTGATCTTGCTATGTGCTAGATGCAATGCATATGGTTAGTAGTGATGCTTAGAGATGCATGTGTGCCATGATACCTTCGTGGTTGCATTCTTTTCGAAAAACCCCGTCGGGTGCCATTCATGCCCGAGGGAGATGATGAGATGGGTAACCACTTGATGGCGAAGTGGTGTACCGAGACAAGTGTGTGTGATGTTTTTCAAACGGATTGGTTTAAGTTGCGACCGTTATTCCAACCATACATGTGCAACCACTCTACCCCTTATGGGACGGGGCGTTATTGATTACTTAGGCCGATTCTAGCATGGTGCCCCCATTAATAGTGACGGGAAGACTTAAGGTCTTTCCCGGGACGGGGTCGTGCTTGGATAGACGACCATGACTGTTTTCACAGGGCACCGGACACACCGTTGGTCCCTTCGGGTACGCGTGACATTGAAATTAGGGCAAGTCCCATGATCTATTGTTTGTACTCGAGGGCCGTGTACCAACGAGTGGACCCTATGTTAGTGTCGTCTAAGGAAAGATAATGACCGGGTGCTTCCCCCGAGTACTTGAGGTACTGCGGGATCGTGGGTGACACGAAAGCTTCCCGGATCTTGTGGGTAAAGTGCGCAACCTCTGCAGAGTGTAAAACTATTCGAATAGTCATGTCCACGGTCAAGGACAGTTGGGTAACCGCTCTTGGGCTACGTCCAATGTTTGCGAAACCTTGAGTGTGTGTGTGTATGTTGAGTCAAGGTGGTGACTTGACTCGTTGAGTTGAACCATATTCATGTTGATATCGGTAACCTGTCCTCGAGGTTACAAGAAATTATTGATGCATATACTTGATGAGAGAATGTTTATTCTAGCTCGTAGCTAGATTGCTCATTGTTATTCAATTGGATTGTTACTTTGAAACAAATCATGGGTTGTTTGCGAGTACATTCAAAGTACTCATTGGCTTGCCACTGGTTATTTAATTGGCCAGGCATGGAGGAACAGGAATATGAAGAAGAGTTCTACGGAGACGAACATGCGAACTAGGACGCTATCCCAGTCAGAATGCCTGTTGGGTTAAGGCAGATGGCATGGGTTCTACTTATCATCGAAGACTTCCGCTATTTGAGTTATTTGCTATTCAGCCCTTGAGGCTTTATCTATGTAAGACTTGGCCATAATGGCCATAATTTGTGTAAGACGGTATGTATGGATGTAAGACTCTTGTTATTCAGCTTCTGTGTGTTCAGTGAGCATTGATCTCTGGGATCACTGTACACGTGCATTCGGTGATCTCGACTTCTAAGTCGGGGTCCCCACAGAGCTGGTATCAGAGCCATCCTGACTGTAGGAAGCCTTAGTTAGCATGGCCGTTAGTTAGATGAGACCCCTTTTTTCAAAAACCTTCTGAACCTCTCTTCTTTTCTAAACCTTACCAACCTGAGATATCATCAGCTTATTAACCTCTCCTATTCCACCTTTGTAGATGGCCGCTGTACCTGAATAGCACCTAACCACTGGGTTTCCCTTGCTTCTCGAGGATAGCCTCCAGGAGTGCCAGTTCCACCGAGCGCCCATCCTCACCTACCTTGAGCATTGGGTTAGCAACACAGAGGGGGAATACCATGTGGAAGTGATCATAAAGGCAAACGATCCTCCCACAAGTTGGTTCTTCGAGGGACCCCAGATGGCAACACTACCTCTCGCTGTCAAGGCTGCTGCACTCAAGGCACTAACCCGTCTCCGCGAGCTTCTTCTGGAGATGGCAGCCAAGATGACAACCCACTTCTTACCTCACCGGAAGGAAGGTGAAGATGAGAGCAGCGCACTAGCCCCTCCACTGAAGGAAGGACTCTCACTTCGGTTCCAAACCTACTTCAGTCTATGTGCCGACAGCTTGACACAAGACTTGGCCTCGGAATCGATGAAGCTCCGAGAAGAACTTCACAAGACGAAGGCACTTCTTTGTCGAGCACAAAAGAAGACATATAGGATCAAGAAGGAAGGAGCTCCTCCAAGAAAGTCCGCTATCGCATACCGAGGCGGAAGGCCCTCCGGATATGTATCTTCCAAGAATGAAGAACCACCTTGGCGACGCCGGATGGCGGCAAGGGAATATCGCAAGCTTTTCCCTGCGCCACCGACAAAGCAGCGTCGTATCCAACTCCTCCACTCCCCCACACCCTCAAGTGACAAGGGGGCCCAGACAGATGAAGACAAGGAGGAAGACCCAGAAGAGCCAGAATACGCGACCGAGCATTTCGCCGCTTAGGCATTATTCGCAACTCGGGTATGCCAGTTCGTGACCTCTACGGTAGGATAGGTCGTGTAACCCCTATGCGCAGTTGAGTCCTTGTATGGTTCATATGAAACCATCTAGTGTTTCGTTTGTTGTGTTTGGATGCATGTCGTATTCTCCCTTCGGGAATATGCAAACGACTGCATCACCCATTTGGATTTTAATGAATGTGTTTTGGCCTTTCGCCCCTTGCATGATTTGATTAGTGTCACACCCACCCCCTTACTAGGCACCCATCTATATTGCTTTCCCTCTTCTGAGTCATGAGACCTTTTACCGCTCCAACAGGATGCCTGTTGTAACTCGTACTGGTACCTCTACCCAGCAGCCTGAAGCCGGAGCATCCGCTCAGTCAGAGGCCGGCCACGAGCAAACCAACGACCAAGCTCCACCACCACCACCTCCTCCGATCATGGACATGGCTCAGCTTCTCCAAGCTTTCCGAGAGGAACGCCAAGCCAACACCGCAGCCCTTCAGTTGATTGCTCAAGCTGTCACCAACAACCGCCAGCCGGCGGGGAATGGCAATGGATGTTCCACGTTGGCAGAGTTCAAGAAGCATGCACCGCCAACTTTCATCGAGACTGCTGAACCCCTGGATGCAGACGACTGGGTCCGCACCATTGAGGACTTGCTGGAACTAGTCGGATGCACCGAAGACTGCGAGAAGGTGGCTTATGTAGCCCACTGCCTCGGGGGGACTGCTAGAGCTTGGTGGGATGGATTCAAGGTCATGCATGCTGGACAAGACATCACTTGGGACAACTTCAAGGCAGAATTCCGCAAGGCCCACATTCCTTCCGGAATCATGGCTATCAAAAAGCGTGAATTCCGATCCCTGAAGCAAGGAAGTGGCACTGTCAAGGAGTACATGCAGAAGTTCAGTGTTCTGTCAAGGTATGCCCCTGAAGATGTCAGCACTGATGCTGCAAAAAGGGAGCGCTTCATGTAAGGCCTCAATCAGACTCTGCAATACTCGCTTGTCGTGTGCGACTGCCCGACCTTCCCGGACCTGGTGAACAAAGCACTCATGCTTGAAGACAAGCGGCATGCTCTGGAAGACACTCGCAAGCGCAAAATGGTCAGCAAGGGAAGTTCCAGCAATCAGAAGCCTCGCCTGTGGCAGTCAGCCTCGGCCAAGCCATCCTATCAGCAACCAAGAGCTCCTGCATCTCGCACCAACTATCAGCCTCAGTAGTATGCCAAACCAAGGCCAGCTTTCAACCCCAATAACAGTGGTGGCAACAAGATCAACAATCCAAACCAAGTCACTTGCTTTGGATGTGGTCAGTCAGGGCACATCTCAAGGGTGTGCCCCAACAAGAAGCCTAATGCCCCGCGCCCTAATGCGCAGAACCCAAGACAAGGCCGCGGGATGGCACCAAGGAACCCAGCTCCTCGCAACCCGCCTAACCATGGGAAGGGGCGTGTGAATCACGTCACTGCTGAAGAAGCTCAGGAAGACCCGGACGTCGTGCTGGGTACGTTCCTTGTCAACTCAGCACCTGCAACTGTCTTGTTTGATTCTGGAGCCACGCATTCATTTGTCACTCAAAGATTTGCCTTAAAAAGTGGAATGACCCCTACACCCCTGAATAACCCCATGGTGGTACAAACCCCCGGAGCAGAGATAAGAGCCAAGATAGGCTGTAAGGGAGTCAGTATTACCATTAACGGTGTAGACTTCCTAGCAGACCTTATCATCCTAAGATTGCAAGGCTTGGATGTGATCTTAGGGATGGATTGGCTCAGCAAGCACCAAGGCTTGTTAGACTGTGCCAATCGGACAGTCAATGTGACCAATGACCAAGGAGTCGAAGTCAAGTTTGCTTCCCACTCCTCTTCCGCTCAAGCCGCTCAAGTCAACTGTCTATCTGAAGTTGGACTAGAGCAAGTACCGGTGGTATGCGAGTATCCTGATGTCTTTCCGGATGAGCTACCGGGAATGCCCCCTGACTGTGACATTGAGTTCATCATCGAGCTCGTGCCCGGGGCAGGACCCATCTATAAGAAGCCTTATAGAATGGGGACGGAAGAATTAGCCGAGTTGAAGAAGCAACTGGAAGAGCAGCTGAGGAAGGGATTTATCCGCCCAAGTGCCTCCCCTTGGGGATCGCCTGTTCTGTTTGTGGCAAAGAGGGACGGTACCATCCGCTTATGCATTGACTATCATTCCCTCAATGAAGTCACAATCAAGAACAAATATCCACTTCCCAAGATTGAAGATCTGTTTGATCAGCTTAGCGGAGCCAAGGTGTTCTCCAAGATTGACCTCAGATCTGGGTACTACCAGCTGAAGATCAGACCCAAGATATTCCGAAGACGGCATTCGTAACCAGATATGGCATGTATGAGTGCACGGTCATGTCCTTTGGGTTAACCAATGCCCCAGCTCACTTCATGTATCTCATGAATAAAGTCTTCATGGAATATTTGGACAAGTTTGTTGTTGTCTTCATCGATGACATTCTTGTCTTCTCGAAGACGGACGAAGAACACGAGCAACATTTGAGGATGGTCCTAGACAAGCTTCGGGAACACCAACTGTATGCCAAATTCAGCAAGTGTGAGTTCTGGCTACATAAAGTTGGATTCTTAGGTCATGTCTTGACCGAAGAAGGATTGTTAGTTGATCCCACGAAGATCGAAGCTGTGACCCAATGGCAATCTCGAACGACCGTCAAGGAAGTCGGAAGCTTCCTCGGACTTGCGGGCTATTACCGCAAATTCGTGGAAGGATTCTCTTGCATTGCCCGGCCGATGACTCAGCTCCTCAAGAAGGACAAGAAGTTCGAGTGGACGCCAAAATGCGAAGAGAGCTTCCAAGAGCTCAAGAAGAGGTTGACCACCGCCCCAGTTCTGGCAACACCTGATATTCACAAGGAGTTCGTGATATATTGTGATGCCTCTCGAACCGGATTGGGAAGCGTTCTGATGCAAGAAGGCCGAGTCATAGCTTACCTCTCCAGGTAGCTACGACCTCATGAAGAGAACTATGCTACTCACGATCTTGATTTAGCGGCAGTGGTTCATGCCTTGAAGACATGGCGGCATTACCTCCTAGGGAAACGGTGTGAGATATACACAGACCACAAAATTCTGAAGTACATTTTCACCCAAAAGGAATTGAACATGAGGCAGCGAAGATGGTTGGAAATCATTAAAGATTATGACCTCAGTGTTCAATATCACCCCGGGAAGGCTAACGTGGTGGCCGATGCCTTAAGCAGGAAGGCTTGCTCCTTGAATGCCATAATTCAAAAGAGGCAGCCTGCCCTGTTTAAGGAGTTCGAACAATTCGGTTTGGAATTGGATCATTTGGAAGTCAGACCGACCCTGATGGATGAAGTTAAGATGGCACAAGGTGGACATGCAAGCATTGAAGGCATCAAGAAGAAGATGAAGCTAGGCAAGGCCCCAGGATTCTCTGAAGACGAGCACGGGATTGTTTGGTACAAAGGCCGCATCTGCATACCAAACAAGATGGAGCTAAAGAACCTGATCCTGCAAGAAGCCCACGACACTCCGTATTCCATCCACCCTGGTGGAACCAAGATGTATCAAGACTTGAAGGAAAGATTCTGGTGGCACGGGATGAAAAGAGAGATTGCAACCTATGTTGCAAAGTGTGATGTGTGCCAAAGGGTCAAGGCTGAATATCAGCGACCCGCTGGATTGCTCCAACCACTCAAGGTTCCCGAGCGGAAGTGGGATAAAGTTGGAATGGACTTCATCACTAGACTACCAAGGTCGAATAGAGGACATGACTCCATCTGGGTCATAGTCGACCATTTGACCAAGGTGGCCCATTTCATTCCTGTCAAGATTACCTATTCAGGCAACCAGTTGGCAACTCTCTATATCAACCGAATCGTGAGCCTCCATGGTGTTCCACAAGAAATTGTGTCAGATCGAGGCACCCAGTTTACTTCAAGGTTCTGGAAAATATTCCAAGAAGCCTTGGGAACCAAGTTGTCTTTCAGCACAGCTTTCCACCCACAGACCGGAGGTCAGATAGAATGAGTAAATCAAATTCTCGAAGACATGCTCCGAGCCTGTGTCTTGGCGTATGGGGCCAAGTGGGAAGATTGTCTCCCTTTTGCGGAGTTCTCCTATAACAACAGTTACCAGTCGAGCCTTCAGATGGCACCATTTGAGGTGTTGTACGGACGCAGATGTCGCAGACCCCTCAACTGGTCAGAGACTGGAGAAGGGCTAGTCTTTGGACCGGATATTCTCCGCGAAGCAGAAGAGCAAGTCCAACTAGTCAGAGAGCGTTTCAAGGCAGCCAAGTCAAGGCAGAAGAGCTCTGCTGATACTCGCCGTCAGGACATGAGTTTCCGTGTCGGAGACCATGTGTACCTGCGAGTAACCCCTCTAAAGGGAACCAAGCGTTTCCACGTTAAGGGGAAACTTGCGCCAAGATTTATTGGCCCTTTCAAGATCATCGACTGACGAGGATAAGTGGCTTACCAGTTGGAACTACCATCTGAGCTATCCGATGTGCACAACGTATTCCATGTGTCACAACTCCGAAAATGTCTCCAAGTTCCGGACAAGCCTAATCTCTACAAGGATGTTGATCACCAAGCAATTGATCTCCAGCCTGATTTGACCTACCGCGAGAAGCCCATTCACATTATGGATGAAGCCGAACGACGGACGCGAAGCCGCACCATCAAGTACTTCAAGGTCCAGTGGAGCAACCACACGGAAGCAGAAGCAACCTGGGAACGTGAAGACTATCTTAGATCCAAGTATCCCGATCTCTTTTAAGACCTAGTTTAGGAATCTCGGGGACGAGATTCTTGTAAGGGGGGTAGGTCTGTCACACCCTACATTTTGTAACATGTTATTTGCATCAATGAAGCATGAAAATTTGGACTAGCAAATTTTTTTGGCATCATTTGGCTTTTATTTGGAATTGAGTTTTTCTTCTTATGTTTTTCATGTGCTCATTAAAGTCAACTATTACCTCTTGTAGAATTCATCTCCATACCCAAAACTTCTGCCCAATGATCATGCCAAGTGTTATATAGCAGTATAGTATTTTCTTATAAAATTAATCTGGCCAAATTGTATTTTCAAAATTTAGTATTCCAAAAATCCCTGAATTGAGGTTTGCACTACAAGTGCTTGATTTAGGGTGAGAAAATTATTTCAAAAAGTATATTTGAGACCTAGTAGTCATAGGACTCCCAGAAACCACAAAAGTATAATTTTAAAAGTTATTTTCCTATTTTATTTAAAAGCTTTTTCTTAAGGCCGGAAATGGTCTTTAATAGGGAAAAATTATTCAAGTATTTCAAAAATATTTGCCAAAATTTAGGGAGACTCATAGGACATATATTGTCCATATATAAGAGTTTCAACACTTGGTCATGTTCAAAATAATGGGCTAATCCCTCTAAAACCCTTTCTGGATATTTCAAGCTTTTGAAATATTTACAAAGGAAATATTCTCCAAAAATTCCAGGGAAATTCTATCATGTCATATATGACATATTTGATGATCTTGCCAAGCCCCATGCCTTGGGAAGCAAGAAAACATCATCAAAACCCTCTAAAACCATTCTGTCCATATCTGAAGTTTGAGCAACTTTACATTGCCAAACTTATCCAAATGCCCTCAAACTTGGTGCACATGCTAGAAAGGCCTAATAAGGCATCTAGACCAAATGGCACAAGATTTGGAGTAGGGCAACTTGATCAGAATACCCCAAAACTATTTCTGTTCAAATTCAAATTTGAACAACTTTACATTACCAACTTTTTACGTGGAGCTTCAAACTTTGTGGGCATGACCAATACCCCAAATTATGAAACTACACCAAGTGGTGCATCGAGGGGAGATGATTAGCTTGACTTAAACAAGATGAAGCCATTTCTGTTGATTTCTAGGGTTCACCAAAGTTACATTCGCTAGTTTCTTCAAATGAGCCCAAATTTGGTGAAACACCCTATTTCCATATGACATTCAATCCTGTTAAGTGCCATGGCCAGTGGAGATCATTTGCTTGTCCAAAACTTTATCAAACACCTTCTGCCATTTTACCAAAACTATCATCTTGACCCCTTTTATTATTTACTTTTGCCTCAGCTTTCTACCACAGCTTCATCTAGTTACATTCTACCTCCAGTAACTCCCCCATGTCCACAGCTCCATGATTGAGGGGTGAAAATCCCAATTCTCCTTGCTGGACAGCCAAATTTCACCCATTTACCAGCTTCACTCCTCCCTCATTGATCATCCAGAGCATCCAAGGCCTCATCTGAGTCGTCTACTTCGTGCTGGACCCCCAGACACAGCGGACACGCCCAGAGAGCCAATGGCATGCCATGGCATGCGATAAGCTCGCTCCAGAGCGTGCTACAGTGCGCACCCGCACTGTAGCTTCGCCCAATCGCTCGCCTCCGACCACCTCGTGCTCCCCCCTCGCGCCTACCGATGCCCCTAGACGTCTGCAACCTCCCCCGGCGCTGTCCCCCTCCTCCTCCTCCCTCCAGTGGCCGCCCTCGCACACGCGCCGGCTGCCCGCAAGCTCCACTCGTCGGCCTCACACGCGCGCGCCCTCTGGAGCATCTCCCGCTCCTCCTCTCCCCTCTACTAGGCGTAGACCTCACCCATGAACCTCCCCGACTCGAACACGGGCACCTGCACGGCCTCTGGCCTCGCCCGTGACCTCGCCGACGCACGAGTCCACGGTGGACCGGGGCTCGGCTATATAAGCACGCCCCGAGCCTCACCAACGGCATCCATCTCCTCCCCACACCCCTAGTAGCACACCAGCACCACCCATTCGCCCTCAGAAAGCCTCAGTGCTCGGGATCGACCGGAGCTCCGCCGCGTCAGGCAACCGGAGATCTCGCGGTACAGTCCCTCTCCGGCCCAACTCTCGCTCGATCTGGAGCCAGCAGACCTCACTGACTCGTTCCCCTCCTTCTCCCACTCCTATTGCAGCCCGGAGCGAGCCAGCCAGCAACCTCCCGACGCTCCACCGCCGTTCCACCTCGCCGCCGATGAACCAGGCCTCTCCTGCGAGCCGCACCACCACCACTGGAACGACGACTCCTTGTTGAACCCGTTCCTGCCCGTAGCTCACCTCGTCGTGCACCCTATCGCCGCCGGTGAGCTCGCCGTCGCTTTGGCCGCAAGGTTGAAGATGACAGGCGGGCCCCGCCTGTCATCCTCACCACTCTCTCTCTTCCCTCTCTGCCACTGACCGCCGGGCCCCGCCGGTCAGGTTTAAAAACCCTGACGCGCGCGCGCTGGCTCCCATGCGGTGGGCTAATCGCCCTGGGCCGTGCACTGTGGCCGTTCTGGCCCAGTGGCACAGTGCCTTTTCTCTTTTTTCTTTTTCTGTGATTATTTCAAATAATTTCACAGAAATAAATATTTGTCCAAATGAATTAATTCCAACTCCTAAAATCTTGTAAAATCCCAACCTATTTAATGGTGTCACTCTCACACATATCCATAAACCTTTTCCATTCTGTTCAAATTTAAATTCAAATTTGAGCATTAAAAACTTCTGTTAAAAAATCCTTAGATCCCATTCTACAACTCCAACACTCCAACTAAGAATTTTTGCCATCTTAGTTTTCCCTCTAGTATTTAACAAAAATAAGTTGACGTTTTTTTGTTTTTATTGTGGTCTTATTTTTCCGTTGTTATTTTGCGACGAATAGATACCGTATTTGACGAGGTTACTGAAGAAGAAGGTGGGGAAGGATTTGAAGACTTTGAAGACCAAGCCAATCCAGGAAAGCAGCCCTTTGACCATGATACACTTGTGTTCTTCGGAACCCGTTTGTTTCCGAATGCATGATGATAAGAGTTACGGTGGTGACTTAGTTAAGAACCACCACATGATGCATGCTTTACTCTTGACCTTGCTATGTGCTAGATGCAATGCATATGGTTAGTAGTGATGCTTAGAGATGCATGTGTGCCATGATACCTTCGTGGTTGCATTCTTTTCGAAAAACCCCGTCGGGTGCCATTCATGCCCGAGGGAGATGATGAGATGGGTAACCACTTGATGACGAAGTGGTGTACCGAGACAAGTGTGTGTGATGTTTTTCAAACGGATTGGTTTAAGTTGCGATCGTTATTCAGACCATACATGCGCAACCACTCTACCCCTTATGGGACGGGGCGTTATTGATTACTTAGGCCGATTCTAGCATGGTGCCCGCATTACTAGTGACGGGAAGACTTGAGGTCTTTCCCGGGACGGGGTCGTGCTTGGATAGACGACCATGACTGTTTTCACAGGGCACCGGACACACCGTTGGTCCCTTCGGGTACGCGTGACATTGAAATTAGGGCAAGTCCCATGATCTATTGTTTGTACTCGAAGGCCGTGTACCAACGAGTGGACCCTATGTTAGTGTCGTCTAAGGAAAGATAATGACCTGGTGCTTCCCCCGAGTACTTGAGGTACTGCGGGATCGTGGGTGACACGAAAGCTTCCCGGATCTTGTGGGTAAAGTGCGCAACCTCTGCAGAGTGTAAAACTATTCGAATAGCCGTGTCCACGGTCAAGGACAGTTGGGTAACCGCTCTTGGGCTACGTCCAATGTTTGCGAAACCTTGAGTGTGTGTGTATGTTGAGTCAAGGTGGTAAATTGACTCGTTGAGTTGAACCATATTCATGTTGATATCGGTAACCTGTCCTCGAGGTTACAAGAAATTATTGATGCATATACTTGATGTCAGAATGTTTATTCTAGCTCGTAGCTAGATTTCTCATTGTTATTCAATTGCATTGTTACTTTGAAACAAATCATGGGTTGCTTGCGAGTACATTCAAAGTACTCATGGCTTGCCACTGGTTATTTAATTGGCCAGGCATGGAGGAACATGAATATGAAGAAGAGTTCTACGGAGACAAACATGCGAACTAGGACGCTATCCAGTCAGAATGCCTGTAGGGTTAAGGCAGATGGCATGGGTTCTACTTATCATCGAAGACTTCCGCTATTTGAGTTATTTGCTATTCAGCCCTTGAGGCTTTATCTATGTAAGACTTGGCCATAATGGCCATGATTTGTGTAAGACGGTATGTATGGATGTAAGACTCTTGTTATTCAGCTTCTGTGTGTTCAGTGAGCATTGATCTCTGGGATCACTGTACACGTGCATTCGGTGATCTCGACTTCTAAGTCGAGGTCCCCACACCTGCTCTGCTGTCTCCGATCTCCGGATCGTCTTCACACCGCTAGCGACCTCCCGCCGCTAGTCTCCGCCGCCGTCAACGGGATTCTGCCCCGTTGTTGCCGCCGTAGCGAGCTCACCGCCAAGTTAGGGTATGAGCTCCATCTCTGTGCAATCCTTATCTCCGATTCTAAACACAAAGTCATTGCCATGATTCTTGCCACGATTGAAATCATCCTGTCCAGTAGAAACTCCGTATAGATTAGTTTTGATTCGAAAATTTAGGGTTAGGTCTCTGCCAAACTCATCTCGGACCGACCGAGTTGTAGAAATCAGTTTCACTGATTTGGCTTAGCCATTACACTTGCACTTTTCGGTCTGACCGAAAACTGCAAATCGGTGCGACCGAGTTCAACTCTTTGAGAAACCCTAGAAATCTCAGTGCCACCGAACTGTGACTCGGTCTGACCGAGTTCACTAGTTTAGGTTCCAAAATTGCTTCGGTATCACGAGTTTAACAAATCGGTAGCTCCGAAATTCTTTCTATGGAGAACTAAAACTAAGTTTTTGATTCATCTATTTTGCAAAAACTCTAAACTTTTTGATGCTTATCCACTCTACCTCATCTACATCTATTCATAGGGTTTGCTGTCAGTGTACTTGCCAAAATGTCTGACCTGAGTGACAGTCGGAACAGATCCGAGGAGCAAGTTAACATGAGTGAGGGCACTAGTCCCTCTAGCAGCTCTGATGAGGGTAGCTGGAGCACAACAAGCAACCTGCCTAAGGCTGCTACCAAGACAAGGAAGAAGAAAATTTCTGCCAGTGAGGATGAGGAATTTGTGGATGATGAGGCCACTTCAAAGAAGAATGTGCTGAGGAAAGAGTATGTCACAGCTACTGCAGCAAAGCTAGGGATGAACAAGAAGGCCCTTGCCAAAAGAGCTCCAATGTCAAAGGCCAGAGCATCAACTCAAGAAACAATGGTGTTCACTCTTGCAACAAGATATGATGAGCCAGCAGGAACAAAGAAGAGAGCAAGAAAAACCACAGCCAGAGTGATTGGCAAGCCATCCATGGGAGATGATGTTGATGATGAAGTAGTAGAAGAAGAGGATGTTGCACCGGCACCTAAATCTCAGAAGCTCCTGGGGGATGCCATCAAGTCTGGGGCTTCTCCTTCAAAGCCCAAGACAGCCCCCAAAGCTGCTACACAAGCCACCAAGTCTGCACCCAAGAGAAGCACAAGGAACATTCCAGCTGCAGAAAAGAACAAGGCCCCAGTGCCTGAGATTGATGAAGATGCTGAGGTCCAAGTGCTCAGAAAATTGAAGCCCAAGATTCCTGATCATGATAATAATCATACTGTTGCAGGGGACATGAAGTTGAGGAAGGATGCAGGTCTCGGAAGATGGAGACAATCTGATCCATATGCTATGAGAAGAAGGACTGATGTGGATTACAGGTTCCACACCAAAGAACATCAAGATTTCAATGAAACCATTCTTCTTGACAAGAAGCCAATGGTATGTGACATGAGATGGGTTGATTGGGAATACATCAAGGAAAATGAAGATCACATCCCAAGTGTGCATGAAAGCTACAAGGCTTGTGGTGCTGAAAAGTTTGTGGGTCAAAAGTTGAAAAAATGGAATGATGAACTCATCATGCAATTCTACTCTACAACACATTTTTATCCAGGTGGTAGAATTGTGTGTATGTCTGAAGGTACAAGGCACCAGTCAACTATTGATGAGTGGGCCAAGTTGACAAAAGCCCCTAAAGAGCATGAGGATGACTTGGATGTCTATGCCAAGAAGAAGAAAGACCACAACTCTATGGCCAACATGTACAAAGAGATCCCAGACAAAGCCATGAAAACACACAAGTTTGGATCTGTGCATTACTTGTTGTCTGGTCTAGCTACAATCAACACTATATTAAGCCATACATTGTTGCCCAAATCAGGAGATCATAAGATGATCAGAGGACATTCAATCAACTTGCTGCACATTTTCGATGTCCCTCAAAAGTTCAAAGTCATGAGTCTGATTGTAGAGACAATCAAGAGGACAGCTGCTGACCAGAAGAGATCTTGTGGGTATGCTACACACATTCAGGAGCTCATCAACTCCAAGATGGGCACATGCACATACCTGTTGGACAAGGAACATCTACCCCTATATCCAAAATTTGAGGACAACATAGTTGTGATGGATGAGAATGAACCTTCATCAGTGCAAGCACAAGAAAAGAGAGACAAAGCTAGTGCTGAGAACGCAACAAAGATGCCAAGTGTTGAAGAGGCATCTCAAGTGTGCCTCAAGTCAAAACAAAATCAAATGGCATATCTGATTCAAGCAACTTTGAGGATTGAGAAGGGCTTGGCCACGCTGACTCAAAATCAGGAGAGCTTGGAGAGGATCATTGAAACAAAGTTCTATGATCTTGATCTGAAAGTGACTGAGATGCAGACTGCAGTTGAGCAGCTACAGGAGGAAGCAGAGGAGAGGAAAGCGCAGGCGACCACAGATGCCTTTTAGAGAGTGCATAGAGGTCAGAGATCTCCTGCAGTGCCCATACCTGACACTAGAGCTCCTACATCACCACTAGCAGCTACAGCTTCAGTGCCACCTCCATTTGCCACTCCACCAGCTCCAACAACATCTACAGATGCCTTCGTCCTTGGAGTCCTCTCAACACCACCTCCCGAAGATCAAGCCTAGAGAGACGCATAGCACTATGCATTTTTAAACTTTTTGGTAACTTGTTGCCGAAGGGGGAGAAATGTATGGATCATAGGCTTCGAGAGAGAGTGTTTTTGCTTCTTGGGCTCTTGCTATTTGGTTGATACATTCGTGTGTTTGGTTGATACTTTACGTTATCTGTGTGAGATACTTGTTTGATCATGTGATTGAACATATGCTACTTTAATGCTTGCTTGAATGATATTATCTTTTATATCCCTATATGATCATTCACTTTGCTTGGTGATGAGTGCGTATTTTTACCTTATATCATTTTGAGCGCTCCAGCAAGATGTATGTGACATGGAAGAGTAACCCATGATCCTAATCGATTGTGCATTTGCATTCAAATGCAATCTTTAAATAATGCACAAATTTAGGGGGACCTCTTTCTTATCACATACTTCTCAAAGCGATGATGTATTTAAATCTTATTACCATTTGTCGAAGCTTTGACCTATATGTTGTCATCAATTACCAAAAAGGGGGAGATTGAAAGTGCAACTATCCGTGGGTGTTTTTGGTAATTCCTAACAACATATAGCTCATTGAACTAATGCTCTTTCAACATGATCATTTCAGAAAGTTCAATGATTGGCATGGCATGGACTAGGAATGTGGACCCCTCAAAATGCTAAGGACACATATTGGCTCAAGCTCAAGACTCTACATTTTCTATTTTAGTGGTCCAAGATCACATTGAGTCCATAGGAAAGCCAATACTATTAAAAGGGGATGAGGTGTTGTTAATGGGTTTCTTGCTCAGAATGCGTAGTGATATGCTCCAAAACCCTCAAACCACTTTCTCACATCCACATATGTCCAAAACCAAAAGTCAAACTCAGCCCCACTGAAACTTTTTATCCGGCGCCACCGAGTTCAGTTGACATAGCCACTGCCACAAACCCTAGTGACTTCAGTCTCACCGAAAGGGATCTCGGTCTCATTGAGATGGGATTGCAAACTCTCTGTTTCCCTTCGTAACGTTTCAGTCTAACCAAGATGAGCGATCGGTCCCACCGAGTTCGCAATGCAAACTCTCTGTTTCCCCTTCGTAACATTTCGGTCGAACCGAAACGAGCGAATTGGTCCCATCGAGTTTGCCTGACCAACTTTCTGGTTAGCTTATTACCAAAATAGGTCTTACCGAGTTTGTGTAATCGGTGTCACCGAGATTACATTATGCCCTAACCCTAATGAAATCGGTCCTACCGATTTGATCATATCGATCCCACCAAAATGCCTAACGGTCACATTATGAACTAAATCGGTCTGACCGAGTTCTCTAGTTTGGTCCCACCAAGTTTGGTAAATTGTGTGTAACGGTTAGATTTTGTGTGGAGGCTATATATACCCTTGCACCCACTCTTCATTTGTGGAGAAAGCCATCAGAACAAGCCTACACTTCCATTACTCATTTTCTAAGAGAGAACCACCTACTCATGTGTTGAGACCAAGATATTCCAATCATATCATACGAATCTTGATCTCTAGCCTTCCCCAAGTACTTTCCACTCAAATCATCTTTCCACCAAATCCAATCCTATGAAAGAGAGTTGAGTGTTGGGGAGACTATGATTTGAAGCACAAGAGCAAGGAGTTCATCATCAACACACCGTCTATTACCTTTTGGACAGGGGTGTCTCCTAGATTGGTTAGGTGTCACTTGGGAGCCTCCGTCAAGATTGTGGAGTTGAACCAAGGAGTTTGTACGGGCAAGGAGATCGCCTACTTCGTGAATATCTACCCTATTGAGGCAAGTCCTTCGTGGGCTGTGGGGACCCCGACTCGTAAGTCGTGATCACCGAATGCACGTGTACTGTGATCCCAGAGATCAATGCTCACTGAACACACAGAAGCTGAATAACAAGAGTCTTACATCCTTACATACCGTGTTACACAAATAGGACCATAATGGTCAAGTCTTGAGTATATCATCGCAGCGGAAAATCTTCAAGACAACTAGGACCCATGCCATCTGCCTTAACCCTACAGGCATTCTGACTGGGAAGCGTCCTAGCTCGCATGCTCGTCACCGAGGAATCTTCATCATAACCTGTGCTCTCATGCCTGGCCAATAAAATAACCAGTGGCAAGCCAATGAGTACATTGAATGTACTCGCAAGCAACCCAAGTGTGGTAACAGAATAATTATGCAAGGCTCTACTACTAAATTGGTAGTTTTGCGGAAAGCTAGTTTTTCATGTGCAAGTATGATCATCATATAACAAGGATATGCATGTGTCTGTAACAAGTATCAGGAGGTCACAGACATCATTTTCAAGGAAGAGTTGCAATCAACTCATGCTCAAGCTCATTGTGACTTCCTCACAATCACATCAACAATATCACTAGACCATGTTGACTTCATCAATATCACCGAACCATGTTGTTTCCTCACACACACACACCAGGTTTCGCAAACATTGGACGTAGCCCAAGAGCGGTTACCCAACTGTCCATGACCGTGGACACGGCTATTCGAATAGTTTTACACTCTGCAGAGGTTGCGCACTTTACCCATAAGATCCGGGGAACTTCCGTGTCATCCACGACCCGCGGTACCTCAAGTACCCGGGGTAAGCACCCGGTCATTACCTTTCCTTAGACGACACTAACATAGAGTCCACTCGTTGGCACACGGCCTTTGGGGTACAAACAATAGATCACGGGACTTGCCCTAATTCAATGTTTACGCGTACCCGAAGGGACCAACGGTGTGTCCGGTGCCCTGTGAAAACTGTCATGGTCGCCTATCTAAGCACGACCCCGTCCCGGGAAAGACCTCAAGTCTTCCCGTCACTAGTAATGCGGGCACCATGCTAGTATCATCCTAAGTAATCGATAAAGCCCCGTCCCATAAGGGGTAGTGTGGTTGCACATGTAGGGTTGGAATAACGGTCGCAACTTCAACCAATCCGTTTGAAAAACACACACACCTGCCTTGGCACACCACTTCGTCATCAAGTGGTCACCCAACTCATCATCTCCCTCGGGCATAAATGGCACCCGACGGGGTTTTCGAAAAAAGTCTTTTGAAAGTATCCTGCCTCCGTCACCATGCATATACCCGTCCCATTTGCGTAGCCACTATTAAAGCATCCTAACTACTCCCACCCACATAACCCTCATAGGAAGGTAGGGTCATGTTTGATGCAAGTATCAATAGTGAGCAACAAGGGTAGCAACCAAAGTGGTTTCCACCTCAACATGATTCCGATGCATTGAATAATAAGGCTTTATGAGACATGCATAAAAAGGTTTCTTGAACATGGTCAAAGGGCTGCTTGCCTTAGTCTTCAGAGTCTTCAAATCTTCTGGTCGATCTCCGAATACTCCGTTTATTACGTCAACTAACGATGGAAACAATCATAATAAGCAACACATTCAAAGCAACAATAAAAGTGCTCTAAAAATAGGAGTTGGACTTTTCTAGGATACCTCTGGTCATTTTAGAAATGACCAAGGTGGTTTCATAGGTGTTGGATCAATGGATGAGTTGAAACATTCCAATATGATGGAACCAACGGGTTTATGGAGTTGGAAGCATTTAGGAGTTGGTTTCACTGGATTTGGATTTGGAATGAATTTCCTAGGATTTTCCAAAGCTGATAAATAGGAAGAAATGGCTCATTATTTGGTGGGGTATAGAAACTATTATTAAAAATGTTCCAAAACTAAGTTTGGACTTGACAAGCATCTAGGAATTTGAATCACTGTATTTGGATCAAAAATGAGCTCTCTGTGATTTTCTAAAGTTAATCACAGAAAATGAAATATGGGTATTTGATAAATATTTGTGTAGGAAAAGTTTCTGGAATAATGTGCATGTAGCACCAACAGATAGAGCATGATTTACGGAGTCATAGGAAATTTGAATCATGCAATTTGGAGTTCATATGAATATTTGGGGCATTTTTGAAGTTGACTGGAAAAAGAAAAAGAAGAAAAAGGATAAGGGTTTACCCTCCTCTGCGCTCAGGGCGGAGGATAGCCTGCGGGCCGGCCCAGCGGCTCGGCCGCGTGCACAGGGGGGAGCGGTGACGTCGGAGGCGCCCCTTTGGAGTGCGCCTTCGCGCTGGAGAAGCGCCCCCCCAGCTGCCCCGCCTCCACTTAACTTACGTGGCAGCCGGCTGGGGTCACTGACCTGCGGGCCCCGGCCGCAGGTTGCCCGTCGCCCCCGCTCTTCTTCTCCAGCCCGACGCCGGGCGGGGGAAAGCTCCGGCCGCCGGCGCAGCCGTGGCCTGGGGATGTTGGAGGGCCGGTCGGGGTGTCCAGGAGCTCCGGCTCCCCTCCCCGCACCCGAGGGTGGCTGCGAGCCCACCCAAGAAGGGCCACAGCTTCGCCTCCACAGGGAGGCCGCGGCGGCCGCGGGTTCTCCAGCGGCACCATGCCAGGAGGGGCTCCCAGGCCAAGGGGAGGACCGGCCCGTCCCTGGAGGTTCCCTGAGGACGGCGTGGACCTCGAAACGAAGAAGGGGAAGGAGGGAGTGGCCGAGGCGCCCGATCCCGAGCGGCGATCGGCGGCGGCACTCCGGCCTTGGAGGGGTAAGGAGGCCACGGGAGGGAGGTTGGGGATGTCTGGGAGGTGCACGGAGAAGAGAAGGATCCAGCAGCGGCAAGAGGTGCTCGGGGGGAGGCCTTAAATAGCTGTAGCCACGGTGCACCGTGAGCACGGTCCAGGGCGCGCACGGCGAGCTCGTGGAGAGAGAGGAGGAGGGCCGGGGAGGATAGGACCGACAGCCCGGCAGGTCGTGGACGTCGAGGGGGCCTCGGGGGACACGCTTCCTCTGCCCAAGGTGGTCGGAGGCAGCCGATTGGGGGCGGCTACAGTGCGGGAGCGCACTGTAGCGCGCTCCAGAGCACGTCTTTGGCCGGCATACTTGTGTCTATGCTTTCCAGGCCGTGTCCTCTAGTGTCTAGACGTGTCCAGGGGGTAGAGGGGGTAGTAAACAATGGCTCTGTGGTCTTGGATACCCTGGGGAACCACTGGGATGAGGAGGGAGGTAAAGGAGGAGAAGAAGGTGGCTGTCCACAAGGGTAAAAGTGGGGTTTTTACCCTCCAATAATTGAGATAAGGCAGAAGAGAGTTACTGGAGGGTAGAGGATGATCAGGGGGAGCTGTGGTAAGAATTTGGGGCCATGGAGAAAAGTAAAAGAGGTTCAACCACATGTTTTGGTAAATGAACAGAAGGTGTTTGATCAGTGTTAGGTCAAGCAAATGACATCCTATTGACATGGGACTTAACAGGATCAAATGTCACATATAATTAGGCCCCTACACCAAAATTGAGCTCATTTGGGCAAAGTGGCCAATGTAACTTTGGTGAACCCTAGAAATGAACAGAAATGGTTTCACCTTGTTTGAGTCAAGCAATTCATCTCCCCTTGATGCACCACTTGGTGTATCATCATCATTTGGGGTTATGAACATGCCCACAAAGTTTGAGGCTCCAGATAAAAAGTTGACAATGTAGAGTTGTTCAAATTTGAATTTGAACAGAAGTGGTTTTGGGGTGATCTGAACAAGTTGCTATATTCCAAATCTTGTGCCATTTGGTCTAGATGCCTTATTAGGTCATTCTAGCATGTGCACCAAATTTGAGAGCATTTGGACAAGTTTGGCAATGTAGAGTTGCTCAAACTTCAAATATGGACAGAATGGTTTTGAAGGGGTTTGAGGATGTTTCCTTGATCTCCAATGCATGAGGCTTTGCAAGATCATCAAATATGTCATATATGACATGATAGAATTTCCCTGGAATTTTTGGAGAATATTTCCTTTGTAAATATTTTAAAAGCTTGAAATATCCAGAAAGGGTTTTGGAAGGATTTGTCCAATAATTTGAACATGACCATGTGTTGAAACTCTTATATATGGACAATATATGTCCTATGAGTCTCCCTGAAGTTTGGCAAATATTTTTGAAATGTTTAAATAATTTTTCCCTATTAAAGACCATTTCTGGCCTTAAGAAAAAGCTTTTAAATAAAATATAAAAATAACTTTTAAAATTATACTTTTGTGGTTTCTGGGAGTCCTATATCTAATAGGATTCAAATAAACTTTTTCAAAGATTTTTCACACCCTAAATAAGGTACTTGCAGTGCAAACCTCAATTCAGGGGTTTTTTGGAAAACTAATTTTAGAAAATACCATTTGGCCAAAATATTTTTATAAAAAATTCTATACTGGTCTATACACATGGCATGATCATTGGGAAAAGGTTTTGGGTCAAGGAGATGAAGTATAAGAGTTGGAGGATTTATTTGATTTTTAGAGCACTAGCAAACAGCAGACAAAAGTCAAATCAAGCAAAGTCAAAAACACTCAAAAGTTTTTGCAAATCCACATTTTTGACATGAAAATAAGCTTAAGCAATGAGACATGAAAATCAGGGTCTGACAGACCTACCCCCCTTACAAGAATCTCGTCCCCGAGATTCCCAGACTTGGCGTGGAAAGAAAGGCGGAGTCTTGGATACGGGGTAGTCTTCACTTCTTCTTGTTGGTTATGCTTCCGAGCGGTCTTCCTTGGAATCTTGAAGTGCTTGATGGTATGGCTCCTTGCTTGAGGTCGTCCTTGATGGAGGTTGCTGAGGGGTCTCTTGCATAGGTTAGGTTGGGTTAGCTGCCAAAGGCTCAGTAGTCGATGTCCTTGCGGGCATCGGGCTAGCTAGGAGGTAAGAAGCACTTCCAGAGTGGGGGCTCGTGGAAGATTTGGTGCACGGAGGGTATCTCAGGTGGTAGACCTAGCTGGGGAGCCATCTTCCACATGACTTGCAGTGATCTCAAAGGGGTCCGATGAACCTTAGTGCGAGCTTCCCCTTGACGTGGAAACGCTTGGTTCCCTTCAGAGGGGTTACCCGCAGGTACATGTGGTCCTTGTCATGGAAACTTATGTTCCGACGGTGAGTGTCAGCATAGCTCTTTTGCCTTGACTTGGCTGCCTTCAAACGTTCTCTGACTAGTTTGACTTGCTCTTCCGCTGCGCGGAGAACATCCGGTCCAAAGACTAGCCCTTCTCCAGTCTCTGACCAGTTGAGGGGTGTGCGACATCTGCGTCCGTACAACACCTCAAATGGTGCCATCTGAAGGCTCGACTGGTATCTGTTGTTATAGGAGAACTCGGCAAAAGGGGAGACAATCCTCCCACTTGGCTCCATATGCCAAGACACATGCTCGGAGTCATGACTTCGAGAATCTGATTGACTCGCTCAGTCTGACCTCCGGTCTGTGGGTGGAAAGCCGTGCTGAAAGATACTTGGTTCCCAAGGCTTCTCGGAACTTCTTCCAGAACCTTGAGGTGAACTGGGTTCCTCGACCTGACACAATCTCCTTGGGAACGCCGTGAAGACTTACGATTCGGTCGATGTAGAGAGCTGCCAGCCGGTTGCCATCATAAGTGGTCTTGACAGGAATGGAATGGTTCACCTTGGTCAAATGATCGACTATGACCCTGATAGAGTCATGTCCTCTATTCGACCTTGGTAATCCAGTGACGAAGTCCATTCCGACTTTATCCCACTTCCACTCAGGAACTTGAGTGGTTGAAGCAATCCAGCGGGTCGCTGATGTTCAGCCTTGACCCCTTGGCACACATCACACTTTGCAACATAGGTTGCAAATCTCTCTTTCATCATGTGCCACTAGAATCGTGCCTTCAAGTCTTGATGCAACTTGGTGTGAGCGTTCCTTCGACACGGAAATGCTTGGCTCCTTCGGGAGGAGTGGTTTGCAGATACGCCCGATCTTCAACGCGGAAGTCTTCTTCTTGATGAGGGTGGTCGGTGTAGATCTTCCTTCTTGACAGGGCGGCCTTCAATTGTCTTCTATCCAGCTGTCCGTCTCTTCTCGTCTTCGGGCAGACAAGTAGGTCATCAATTGATGATGTTCCCCAACTTGTCCAATTGCTCCACGAGGTCTAAGGGGTACGCAAGGTAGGCTGAGGTATTGGTGGTGGTCTCGGTTGAGTATTGCAGAGGCCTTCCTGACTCTGAGTCAAGGCCCTGCGATCAGAATCTGACCAGGTGGTGGCTCGGTGGGGCTTAAGGGTTTCAAGGATTCTAGTGAGTGAGTGAACTCATATCATCTTATCCTTAAGCATAGTTTCTGAGATGCCAATAGCTCTATCTAGCACTCCGAACGGAAAAAGCATCTTCTCGCAGAGACCAACTTCAATCACCACTCATTGCCATACATATCCTCATGACTCTCAAGAGACGGTCTAACAAAATTACTGTCTAAGATTCCACAAATTCATATGTACGTCTACCTCTAAAATCCAAAGGTAGATCATACATGCTGCTGAGCTGAAATTAATCTCCACAATCCAAGCACTCAGCCTAGTCTTGCAAGGCTCAAGATAATGCATCTCTATTCTAAGGAAACACGTCATATGCCACTCCAAGATTTGTTTCCTTCAAACTCCGATAGCCCGGTAATTACCATCAATCACCACATAATCCGACAATTCCTACAAATCCGATGTCTACGATGTTCCACAAGATCTCAAGTCCCTATAATACCCAAATACTTGGAAGGACTATGCATCATGATAGTAAATCCACCAAATTCCCATCATCCGGGTCAAGTAAACTCCAAGATCACGATTATCTAGATCCCTAAATCAATCCCGACAAATAATCCGATCTCCTAGGTTATTGTCCACCGAGAAGCATGATATCATAATCAGGATCATAGGCCTAAATCCAATCTTACTCCGAATCATGCAGACATATCCAGCATTATACCAACCAGAATCACCTACATAAATCCAAATCTCATGCCCATCGGGCACTCCTACATATTTCCCAAGGTCATGATTCCACCAACATGAAAACCTCACAATCCATCAAAGTCTCAGATAATTCCTCGAAGCCACTGATATAAATCACCAAGTCATCTGCCCAACATTCCTCGAACTAGTCTATCTATGGCATCGTCAGACCTCGTGCTATAATAGGATGAAAATGTGCTCATTCATCGTGTCCACTAGCTCCTTTACGAACCCAGTGTTGTGCAAGGTTACAAAGGCTTAACAGGTTCTCTCGCTTTACCACGGGTTAGGCACATGGTTAAGGATTTGTGCTGGAGTGTCTCGGGAAGTCTCAAAGGGTCTAGGAAAAAGGGGTTACTAGTCTGGAGGGTTAAACGTAACTCTACGGGGGTGCAATAGATCGTGGAGGTAGTAGCAGAAGTCTTCGGTGCCAGTTGGTTGCCGAGGTAGAATCCTTGGTGCATCTTGTCTTGCGGGTCTTCAATTGGGGAGAGAGAATAGAGGGAAGAAGCAGCGTAAAGGAGGGAAATGCCTAAAGGGGGTTCTATAGTGCAGGTGCAACAAACAGGTGCAAAAAGGTCGAAACAAAAGAAACAAGGCAAGGAAGGTGATATAGCCATGCACTTGTTGCCTGGGGCAAAAGTGCGACTTATATCAAAACACAAACGAATAAAAGCAAACAACACACAATCACGGTTCTGTTCGAACCATCATATGGACTCGACTGCGCATAGGGGGTACACGACTCATCCTACCCTAGGGGTTCTCGGACTCAGTGTCGTGACTGGTGCCTCGTGCAGTCTTCTGAGCTTCCTCGGTTGTTGCCATGTCCCTTGTAGTTGCTTGATGAATGATTCGGGTTGAGCCTGAAGAATCTTCAACATCTTCCTGCCTGCTGAGGTGATGGGGTGAAGGTGCCTCCTTGTAGCTGGCATTGACTTGGTCTTCTCTTGTCTCTTTAATCATGGCGATCCCTTGTGCCTTATGGGGTGTCGAGGGTACCAGGTAGGCAATCCATATGTAATGACAATAACAAGGCATAATAGAGGTCCAACATGTCGGTTCTGTTGATGAAAACATCGACACCAAGAGCGGGGAATGAGGAGAACCGTTTTCCTGCTCACTATAGTGAGGCGGACCAAATGGCAAGGTTCTCACTCACCGGTGGTTGCCGATACAGCAACGGTAGTGACATGATTACTCTATTAGCGATGCATATCATGATTTTGCATAACCTATACCCTGGTCATCGTAGGCTAGGGTTGCTCCATCTTGGGGGCTCTGCCAAGGGTATCACCATCTTTTGGGTCTTCATGTCCTCATCCATCGAGGATGTAACTTCTGTTGGTATCGTCTTGTCGTGGTGTCTCCAATCTTGCGTGCAAGAGTGGTGGGTGTGTGTTTGGCAAGGTGCACTCCACGAGGATTACAGAAAATCCAGTGGTCAGGGGCATAAAGGTTCTAGCGACCAAGGTTTTGAAGAGGAAGAGATCAAGTATAGCCTAGTTTTCGAAAAACTGAGAAGGGAAGAGGAGTATAGATAGTTTTGAAAACTAGTAGTAGTTTTGAAAATAGTTTTACCCTAACTAACGACCATGCTAACTAAGGCTTCCTACAGTCAGGATGGCTCTGATACCAGCTCTGTGGGGACCCCGACTCGTAAGTCGTGATCACCGAATGCACGTGTACAGTGATCCCAGAGATCAATGCTCACTGAACACACAGAAGCTGAATAACAAGAGTCTTACATCCTTACATACCGTGTTACACAAATAGGACCATAATGGTCAAGTCTTGAGTATATCATCGCAGCGGAAAATCTTCAAGACAACTGGGACCCATGCCATCTGCCTTAACCCTACAGGCATTCTGACTGGGAAGCGTCCTAGCTCGCATGCTCGTCACCGAGGAATCTTCATCATAACCTGTGCTCTCATGCCTGGCCAATAAAATAACCAGTGGCAAGCCAATGAGTACATTGAATGTACTCGCAAGCAACCCAAGTGTGGTAACAGAATAATTATGCAAGGCTCTACTACTAAATTGGTAGTTTTGCGGAAAGCTAGTTTTTCATGTGCAAGTATGATCATCATATAACAAGGATATGCATGTGTCTGTAACAAGTATCAGGAGGTCACATACATCATTTTCAAGGAAGAGTTGCAATCAACTCATGCTCAAGCTCATTGTGACTTCCTCACAATCACATCAACAATATCACTAGACCATGTTGACTTCATCAATATCACCGAACCATGTTATTTCCTCATACACACACACCAGGTTTCGCAAACATTGGACGTAGCCCAAGAGCGGTTACCCAACTGTCCATGACCGTGGACACGGCTATTCGAATAGTTTTACACTCTGCAGAGGTTGCGCACTTTACCCACAAGATCCGGGGAACTTCCGTGTCATCCACGACCCGCGGTACCTCAAGTACCCGGGGTAAGCACCCGGTCATTACCTTTCCTTAGACGACACTAACATAGAGTCCACTCGTTGGCACACGGCCTTTGGGGTACAAACAATAGATCACGGGACTTGCCCTAATTCAATGTTTACGCGTACCCGAAGGGACCAACGGCGTGTCCGGTGCCCTGTGAAAACATTCATGGTCGCCTATCTAAGCACGACCCCGTCCCGGGAAAAACCTCAAGTCTTCCCGTCACTAGTAATGCGGGCACCATGCTAGTATCGACCTAAGTAATCAATAAAGCCCCGTCCCATAAGGGGTAGTGTGGTTGCACATGTAGGGTTGGAATAACGGTCGCAACTTCAACCAATCCGTTTGAAAAACACACACACCTGCCTTGGCACACCACTTCGTCATCAAGTGGTCACCCAACTCATCATCTCCCTCGGGCATAAATGGCACCCGACGGGGTTTTCGAAAAAAGTCTTTTGAAAGTATCCTGCCTCCGTCACCATGCATATACCCGTCCCATTTGCGTAGCCACTATTAAAGCATCCTAACTACTCCCACCCACATAACCCTCATAGGAAGGTAGGGTCATGTTTGATGCAAGTATCAATAGTGAGCAACAAGGGTAGCAACCAAAGTGGTTTCCACCTCAACATGATTCCGATGCATTGAACAATAAGGCTTTATGAGACATGCATAAAAAGGTTTCTTGAACATGGTCAAAGGGCTGCTTGCCTTAGTCTTCAGAGTCTTCAAATCTTCTGGTCCATCTCCGAATACTCCGTTTATTACGTCAACTAACGATGGAAACAATCATAATAAGCAACACATTCAAAGCAACAATAAAAGTGCTCTAAAAATAGAAGTTGGACTTTTCTAGGATACCTCTGGTCATTTTAGAAATGACCAAGGTGGTTTCATAGTTGTTGGATCAATGGATGAGTTGGAACATTCCAATATGATGGAACCAAAGGGTTTATGGAGTTGGAAGAAGTATACAAAAATAATTCCTTGAATGATGAGCAAAGGTACCCATCATCAAGTCATGATTTTAGAAGCATTTAGGAGTTGGTTTCACTGGATTTGGATTTGGAATGAATTTCCTAGGATTTTCCAAAGCTGATAAATAGGAAGAAATGGCTCCTTATTTGGTGGGGTATAGAAACTATTATTAAAAATGTTCCAAAACTAAGTTTGGACATGACAAGCATCTAGGAATTTGAATCACTGTATTTGGATCAAAAATGAGCTCTCTGTGATTTTCTAAAGTTAATCACAGAAAATGAAATATGGGTATTTGATAAATATTTGTGTAGGAAAAGTTTCTGGAATAATGTGCATGTAGCACCAACAGATAGAGCATGATTTACGGAGTCATAGGAAATTTGAATCATGCAATTTGGAGTTCATATGAATATTTGGGGCATTTTTGAAGTTGACTGGAAAAAGAAAAAGAAGAAAAAGGATAAGGGTTTACCCTCCACTGCGCTCAGGGCGGAGGATAGCCTGCGGGCCGGCCCAGCGGCTCGGCCGCGTGCACAGGGGGGAGCGGTGACGTCGGAGGCGCCCCTTTGGAGTGCGCCTTCGCGCTGGAGAAGCGCCCCCCAGCTGCCCCGCCTCCACTTAACTTATGTGGCAGCCGGCTGGGGTCACTGACCTGCGGGCCCCGGCCACAGGTTGCCCGTCGCCCCCGCTTTTCTTCTCCAGCCCGACGCCGGGCGGGGGAAAGCTCCGGCCGCCGGCGCAGCCGTGGCCTGGGGATGTTGGAGGGCCGGCCGGGGTGTCCAGGAGCTCCGGCTCCCCTCCCCGCACCCGAGGGTGGCTGCGAGCCCACCCAAGAAGGGCCGCAGCTTCGCCTCCACAGGGAGGCCGCGGCGGCCGCGGGTTCTCCGGCGGCACCATGCCAGGAGGGGCTCCCAGGCCAAGGGGAGGACCGGCCCGTCCCTGAAGGTTCCCTGAGGACGGCGTGGACCTCAAAACGAAGAAGGGGAAGGAGGGAGTGGCCGAGGCGCCCGATCCCGAGCGGGGATCGGCGGCGGTACTCCGGCCTTGGAGGGGTAAGGAGGCCACGGGAGGGAGGTTGGGGATGTCTGGGAGGTGCACGGAGAAGAGAAGGATCCAGCAGCGGCAAGAGGTGCTCGGGGGGAGGCCTTAAATAGCTGTAGCCACGGTGCACCGTGAGGACGGTCCAGGGCGCGCACGGCGAGCTCGTGGAGAGAGAGGAGGAGGGCCGGGGAGGATAGGACCGACAGCCCGGCAGGTCGTGGACGTCGAGGGGGCCTCGGGGGACACGCTCCCTCTGCCCAAGGTGGTCGGAGGCAGCCGATTGGGGGCGGCTACAGTGCGGGAGCGCACTGTAGCGCGCTCCAGAGCACGTCTTTGGCCGGCATACTTGTGTCTATGCTTTCCAGGCCGTGTCCTCTAGTGTCTAGACGTGTCCAGGGGGTAGAGGGGGTAGTAAACAATGGCTCCGTGGTCTTGGATACCCAGGGGAACCACTGGGATGAGGAGGGAGGTGAAGGAGGAGAAGAAGGTGGCTGTCCACAAGGGTAAAAGTGGGGTTTTTACCCTCCAATAATTGAGATAAGGCAGAAGAGAGTTACTGGAGGGTAGAGGATGATCAGGGGGAGCTGTGGTAAGAATTTGGGGCCATGGAGAAAAGTAAAAGAGGTTCAACCACTTGTTTTGGTAAATGAACAGAAGGTGTTTGATCAGTGTTAGGTCAAGCAAATGACATCCTATTGACATGGGACTTAACAGGATCAAATGTCACATATAATTAGGCCCCTACACCAAAATTGAGCTCATTTGGGCAAAGTGGCCAATGTAACTTTGGTGAACCCTAGAAATGAACGGAAATGGTTTCACCTTGTTTGAGTCAAGCAATTCATCTCCCCTTGATGCACCACTTGGTGTAGCATCATCATTTGGGGTTATGAACATGCCCACAAAGTTTGATGTTCCAGATAAAAAGTTGACAATGTAGAGTTGTTCAAATTTCAATTTGAACAGAAGTGGTTTTGGGGTGATCTGATCAAGTTGCTATATTCCAAATCTTGTGCCATTTGGTCTAGATGCCTTATTAGGTCATTCTAGCATGTGCACCAAATTTGAGAGCATTTGGACAAGTTTGGCAATGTAGAGTTGCTCAAACTTCAAATATGGACAGAATAGTTTTGAAGGGGTTTGAGGATGTTTCCTTGATCTCCAATGCATGAGGCTTTGCAAGATCATCAAATATGTCATATATGACATGATATAATTTCCCTGGAATTTTTGGAGAATATTTCCTTTGTAAATATTTCAAAAGCTTGAAATATCCAGAAAGGGTTTTGGAAGGATTTGTCCAATAATTTGAACATGACCATGTGTTGAAACTCTTATATATGGACAATATATGTCCTATGAGTCTCCCTGAATTTTGGCAAATATCTTTGAAATGTTTAAATAATTTTTCCCTATTAAAGACCATTTCTGGCCTTAAGAAAATGCTTTTAAATAAAATATAAAAATAACTTTTAAAATTATACTTTTGTGGTTTCTGGGAGTCCTATATCTAATAGGATTCAAATAAACTTTTTCAAAGATTTTTCACACCCTAAATAAGGTACTTGCAGTGCAAACCTCAATTCAGGGGTTTTTTGGAAAACTAATTTTAGAAAATACCATTTGGCCAAAATATTTTTATAAAAAATTCTATACTGGTCTATACACATGGCATGATCATTGGGAAAAGGTTTTGGGTCAAGGAGATGAAGTATAAGAGTTGGAGGATTTATTTGATTTTTAGAGCACTAGCAAACAGCAGACAAAAGTCAAATCAAGCAAAGTCAAAAACACTCAAAAGTTTTTGCAAATCCACATTTTTGACATGAAAATAAGCTTAAGCAATGAGACATGAAAATCAGGGTGTGACATGGGCGATGGGCATGGTGGGATAAACAAGGTTGCTTCTTCGTGGACCCTTCGTGGGTGGAGCCCTCCCTAGACTCGCGCAACCATTACCCTTTGTGGGTTGAAGTCTCCATCAACGTGGATGTACGATAGCACCACCTATCGGAACCACGACAAAAACATCCGTGTCTACACTTGTGTTTGCAATCTCCAAACCCCTTCCTTTACCTTCATATGCAATTGCTTTACATTCCGATGTTATACTCTTAGAATTGCATGTGTAGGTTGATTGCTTGACTTGTGCATAATTGCTAAAATCTTCCAAGACTTAAAATTGGGAAAAGGCTAGGTTTTTATTTGGTCAAGTAGTCTAATCACCCCCCTCTAGACATACTTTCGATCCTACAGTCTTCTACCTAGCTCAGGAAACTTGCTGATGATCTCGTCGCTGCGTCCTCCTCCAAATCCGTTCTTGATCTGTATGTGGCCAAGTTGACTGAAGATCTGTCCCACAACGTCAAGGAGGTCGAGACCGTCAAGGAGGAGGTGCGGAAAGCAGGAATCCTTGTGGAAGATCTACGATCACAACTCTCCTCCAAGGGCCAGGAGCTCGATGACGCCATTGTTCCTCTTGAAAGCATGAAGGGCAGGATCGGCAGCTTGGAGAGTGCTGCTGGAATCCATGAAGCTCGCTTGGAATAGCTAACGAGGGACTTGGACACCGCAAGGCACCTTCAAAAGGATGCTGAAGATACATTGGCGAATCAATCCAAACTGGTCGACCTCTGGAACAAGAGCTTGATCGATGTTGCTAAGCGTCTCAGTGTCCAGGCTATAACCATGGGCATGCAGGGGCCGGTCTTGTCGTCCAGTGAACAGGAGGCTCCTAGTGTCAATCTAAAAATCTTCTTCGACGAGCTGTTCGGCAAGTTGAAAACGCACGAAGAGGGGAGGGCTAGTCGCTTCGTAACTGAATCCCGGAAACTTGCCCACATCACCCTTCTCATGGTGCTGAGCAATCTATCCTGCCGCCACCCATATCTTGATCTTAACGACGGCTTTAGGAAGCCGCCGCAGGGTGATGACATCGCTGCTACCGAGGAGAAAGCCACTCTTCTTGCTGCCAGGGTTCTCAAGGTCCCAGCTGCCCCGCGAAGACGTTAAGCCCGCCACGGAACTATTCGGCTGGTACACCATCTTGTAATCAAAACAATTATGTGTGTTTTTGTGTTTAGTTATCATACTATCTGCCCTCTGAACGGAGCATGAAAACTTTTATTTGATCTTCTGCATGTTTATCCCTCCGAGTTTTATCTATGTAGTGTTCATATGATCGGTATCTATGCGTATTCAGGTTGCTTGCCGGTGTCATATTCCCGCAATGGTCGTAAGGGGCTGGCCCTTAATAGTTATTTTGGCGTGGATGCATCCCGGCAAGTTTTTCCTCAGTAGTTTCCGACGCACCTGCCCTATTCACGAGCAGGCTCTGACCGGAATGGGTGTGTAGACATGAATCTAGCAGAGGTACCATTATGCACAAGATCCCTTCGAATGAACACTGAGATACTCGGGGGATAAACAAATATGTAAGCTAAAAAGGTTCATAATGATGTAAGAGTAACATGAACTTAGCTCTTTTGTATCTTCATCTATTCTTTCCTCGGCAGCGATCGCTCGCATGGATCTCACGCTTCTAAAAGGACAGCATGGCTGGTGCATATCTGTCCCTAGCCCCCGACACGGGTTAGCTAGAAACATAAGTATATCTTGGGGTGATAAGAAATGATGTTTGGTGACGTTGGTGTTCCTCTCTTCCTATCTTCACGTCTTGACCGATCCAACGGTAGAGGGCACGAAACACCACATAAAGTGGGTGGCCTTGCCGGTACATGCTAGCCAGGTGGTCAATCAACAGACTTGCACTGACGATTTACTCAGGATTTCTCTAAGCATGGTAAATGTTGAACCGAGCATCACGCAGGCCCGTCGACGTTGATGACACAGAAATCCAGAATATCAAGATCATCGAAGAGTGAGAATGAAAGGGAGAGGAAACCTCGTACCGTAACATATCACTCTTTCCTTTCGAGTGGGATCACCAGGGCACCTTAGCTGCCCGGCCCGCTCGGGTAGAATAGTAGTTCTCGTTGCCAACTTCCTTCGTCATTACGAGCGTGTCACTTGAAGGTGAAGGGGAATGGGCAGGGCCAGTGCGAGCGCCGGATTGCTCTTCCGCTCTGCTTCAGCCACTCTCCGGGGCGTCGCGGGGGCGCGACACCTTGGGTGAGCGTGACGCACCGTTCGCGCCCATGGATTCGCGCAAGTGCCCATGCACCTATCTGGAGCGCCAAAGATGTTGGGGTATAACCACGTCCACCTATGGGACACAGGTCCCTTTTGGCTCGGCAAGGGGACGGGCACGTTGCACAAAGAGTAGAGTAGCACCGAGCAGTGCGTTGGGGAGCACACGAGAAGTTTTTACCCAGGTTCGGGCCGCCACGAGGCGTAAAACCCTACTCCTGCTTTGATGGTGGGAATGTGGAAAATGGACACGCCATTCTTGCCCGACAAGGTTGCCTCGGGTTAGAGTGGTCGCGCGTATGAGTGTGTGTGGGTTTGAATGGCCAAATCCCTTTTATGGTTGCCATGGGCCTCCTTTTATAGGTTAAGGGGTCACCATAGTGGAAATCAGTCTTTCAAGGCTGATTAGATAGCAAACAGTGCTATCATACCTAACTTTGCAACTGGCAGAGTGCATTAAATGCACCGCTTAGTGTCACATCATAGCTCGTCCGACAAGCCTTGCTTGCTAGTTTTGCCGGATGTGCTCTTGTTCGCTTGACACGTTGTCGGCGTTCTGGGAACCAGGGTACCCAGACTTGCATGTCTGCGGGCAGCGACGTGCTCCTAAATCGGCCTGGTACGGCCCAGCTGATTAACCAGCTATCCAAGACCCTCGCGAGGGGGTAAGCCTCATGAGGAGAACGACGTCAAGACCCCCTCAGGAGCGGCCTCGGCAAGGTGCTCCGGAGGGGCGGAGAATCCAAGGCAAAGCTTGCCTCAGGAGGAGGCAGTGATGTCAGCAGTGATGCACTGCGCTAGCGGGCGCCAGCGGCCCAGTTGCCATTTCGGTGCAAAGGGGACAACGCAGCCGTGGGTTCACGAGGTGCAGGACAAAGGTTTCCCCTTTGGTTCAACGAGACCGAAGACCGCAAGGACGATAAGGAGGATGTCACCGTCGACCCCACCACCGCGTCACCGCCTGATCCTTTTGCAGGTGAAGAGCGCTTTTGTCAAGATAGGAACATCCTTGTTTTCCCGCTCAAAAATGGCCGTTGTGGGATCCCTTCCCGCCTAAACATTTCGGGGGAAGAGGACCGTGGCCGCCTATATAAGTAGCTAGGACCCCCACTATGGAGGGAGGGTCTAACCTAGCCTAGCCAAGTAGAGCAGATCTATACACTCTGCCACCCCGCAAGGAGCAAGAACACCTGCCTCCTGACCCTCCTGAGTTCACCTCCTGAGCTCAGGAACCACTGTACTAGTTCATATTCCAGCCCTCCCGAGGCAAATCCACCAAAGCAGGAAGTAGGGTCTTACACCACACGGTGGCCCGAACCAGGGTAAACTCTTGCATACAATTTCTGTTGTTTGCTTGAATCCCTTCACCAAGACGAGAGCGAGATGCTAGGTAGACATGAGTGGGAGAGATCTTCGTTCACGCCCCTGTGTTCGAACTTCTTGGGTTTCGCGGAGCCATAAATCCGACATTTGGCACGCCAGGTATGGGGCGTGTCAAAATCTCGCCTCTCCGACGACCTCGTAGCGTTCTCGTCGTCGACTCCGCTCCACAGCCATGGTGGACACACGCCGAGCTCGCGCCGCCCGCCCCGCCACGAACGTCCCTCAGACGGCGCCCGCTGGCAACGGTGCACCGCTCCGCCCCAACTCGCCGGTCGCCAACGCCGCCACCGACCCGGCCGCCCACGAGCAGCAGGACACGTCGCTGTCACCATCCGTGCGGCGAGATGGGCGCACGGCAACGCCTTCACCCTCGCCGACCGCGGCGTCGTCCTCGCTGGTCCGCTGCGGGCCGGTCTTCCAGCAGCCTGCGCTGCTGATGGCGCGGGAGCTCTTGCGCTACCGCCCGACAGATGACCTCTACGACGAGTGGCTCCACCGCATGACCGAGCTCGTCAACGCCACTGGAGAAGCACCTGCACCAACGCACCCCTCACGTCCTCAGTCGCCCCCGGCGGGGAACGAAGGCCACGGGGTCACGGCTCCGCCTCCACTCCACCGCGCCGGCCAAGAGGTCCGGCGCGACACTCCTCGACGTGAGAAACCGCACAGAGCCCTTGCGCACGACGAGGAGAGCTGCCAGGTGATTTCGCATCCCCATACAGGGGCTCGCAGGCCCCCTGGCCCGCAGCGCGAAGACCGCGCGCCACAGGAGGTGGTGGTATCAGCACCCCAAGAACTAGCACCGCAGGCGCAGGGGGCGCCTGTGATCGTGAGCGTGGCTGGGTGTTGCGCCCTAGCTCCTGAGCTACGGCGCCTCGTCTGGCCCGGCAAGTTCAAGCCAGACCTGCCCCCACGCTACGACGGCACCACCAACCCCACGGAGTTCCTCCAATTCTACGAGCTGAGCATCGAGGCGTCCAACGGCACTGAGTAGGTCATGTCGAACTGCTTCCCCATGGCTCTCAAAGACGGCGCACGCTCCTGGCTCCTGAACCTCCCCGTGGGATCCATCTCCTCCTGGGAAGAGCTTCGCGAGCATTTCATCGCCAACTTCCAAGGCACCCGCGACCGAGCCCCGGCAGCTGCTGATGTGCACCGCGTGAGGCAGCAGCCGGGAGAGACCCTGCAAAAGTACATCCAACGCTTCAACACCATGTGCCTCTGGATCCCTATGGTCTCGGACGAGGCCATCATCTCGGCGTTCTCCGACGGCGTCCGTGATGTTAGGATGAGGGAGGAGCTCGCCATTCATGAGGACATGTGCACAACCCTCGAGATGTTCAAGCTCGCGACAAAGTGCGCCAGGGCGGAGGAAGGACGCCTCTCCCTCCAGCAGCTGCCTAAGGTAGAGGTGGATGACAAGAAGACCAAGGCCAAAGAATCAAAGAGCAAGGGACCCGCCGTGCTGGCTGCGGAGCCAGAAGTGAAGCATGGCTGCGGCTACGATGACCTCCCCAGAGACAACCAACCATACTGCATCTTCCACAATGTCCACATCCACAACACTAACGACTGCCAGGAGCTCAAGGCGATGCACGGCGGGCGCGTCGGGCAGCGCCCTGAGCGCGACAACCGCGGCTACGGCCGTCGAGGATGCCAAGGAGGAGGACATTGGGACGGCAGGAACTTGCGCCAGGGGTGGCACAAACAGCCTCGTGAGGACCACTGGCAGGAGCAGCCTCGTGACGCCCCCTGGCGCGACTAGCCTCGTGAGGGTCGCCCTCAGGGCAATGGAGGCCTGCCTCCGCTGCCACCACCGCCAAGAAGGAACGACGACGACCGCCAGGGAGACGGAGCAGGGGGCTTCCAGGAGCCGCGTGCAGTTGAATGCATCTTAGGAGGAGCCCATGCCCCGGCTTCTCATCGCATCTTCAAGAAGTTTGCTCGAGAGGTGAACGCGGCGCTTCCTAGGGCTGACGCCGCATGCAACCTCAGGTGGACCAAGCAAGTCATCGCCTTCGACCCCAAGGACCAGCTCAAGTGCACTGCGGCCCTAGGCGCCCTCCCGATACTCTGCACCCCGACCATCAGCAACGTCCTCCTGACCAAGACCCTCATCGACGGCGGAGCAGGACTCAACGTCCTCTCCGTCCAGACCTTCGAGATGCTCCAGGTTCCCTACGATCAGCTCCACCCGACAAAGCCATTCTACGGAGTCATGGATGTCTCCACACTCCCGATGGGGCAGGTCCATCTCCCCGTCACCTTTGGTGACCGCGACAACTACCACACCGAGCTCATCGACTTCGACATCGCCAACATCCACCTCTCGTACAACGCCATCCTTGGGTATCCTGCCCTCGACAAGTTCATGGCGGCGACCCATCGCGGCTACAACGTCCTCAAGATGCCTGGGAGCGGCGGAGTCATCACGATCGCCTCCGACGAGAAGGAAGCGGTGCGTTCCCTGGAGCGCGCCTACCAGACCACGGTGGTTGAATGGTCCGATGAGGATAGAGTCGTCCTTGCCCTGCAGACCGCCCCCAAGAAGAAGAAGAACCTGCCCGTCAACGGACCTCGGGACGCAGGGTCTCCTGACGGCCCGGCCTCAGGACTCGTGCCTGCCGATGAGGCACCCTCCACCCTCACATAGGGGGGCGTGCCCGACACCCCGCTCGTCCTCGGCTCGGGGGCTCTCCTCTGGAGTTTCTTCGGACTGACCGGCGTCTCGAGGGAGGTGTTCGGGAACCACCTGCAAGCATGTCTTGACGCACATTTTTGTGAGCCTAGCGTGAACCGTTCAGCGCTGGGGGCTCAGGACTTCATCAACCAAGTTACCGAGGAACTTCAGTACGCAAGACTCATCCGTGGTGGGCGTAACCAGAAACCCCAAGTTCACCTGCTCGCAGCCCGAGCGACCGCTTCCGCGTCTGCGTCGACATCACGGGTCTCAACCGAGCCGCCTATCAAGAGCCCTTCTGGCCGACGGCGGTCGGCCGGAGGAGGGCCCTCCCCTATAGCTATGTACGCACACTCTTCGGCTTCCGCAAGGCAGCTGCCACGTTCCAGCATCTCGCGCAGCAAGCCTTGGGGCTCGAGAGGCTCAGTGGCAGGCGGTGCGGACAGAGCGAGAACCGGACCCGCGCGACCACTGAGAGCCTTCAGAGCCCCTGGGCCTGAGGAGCCCGACGATCCTTAGGAGCGACCCGCATGGCTCGCGTCTTCTGCTATCCCAACTCTTCTTTGACAAGTATCAGGTGACGCTTCAGGTATCCAACGAGGGCGCCTCTCGGGCTGCATCATCCTCGGACTGCTGGGGGCTGTTCCCCCGCAGTTGTCTCCCTTTTTGCATGATCAAGGCTAGTTGTTTCTTTCCATTCGCATTATCTACATGCTTGGCGTCCTCACCGCCACTAAGGTCATGAGCCCTTGTGAGCCCACTCGCGACCGCCCCATGATTAAGGACTGGCACGGTGTCTGTGCTCGGGTTAGTCCCTGCAGCGTCGCTAAACCCAAGGGCTGAGCTCTGTCTCCCGAGCCATTCCTGTGACGTCACCTCCCATGGTCCTTGGTGCCTTGTTCTCGCATGGACTAATCGTGGATGGGTAAGTAGGGGCCCGTGGCAGGTGCCTCGCTCATGCGGAAACCACGCGTCGTTTGTTTTTCTTTTGGATCCTTGCATGAGAAGACTGGGCACGACGTCTGTGCTCGGGTCCGTCCCTGCAGCGTTGACAAATCCAGTGGCTGAGCTCTGTCTCGCGAGCCATTCCCGTGACATCACCTCCAGGGGTCGCTGGTGCTGCGGCCTTCTCATGCGATACCCTCTAGAGATGCACTCGGCGCAGGTCGACACAACACCTTTCTTTTCACATTTTGCAGAAGAAGACTCAGGCGCAACCCGCCTCAAGGTAGGGTGTCGTGAGTGATGCGTAAGCTCACGAGAACTTCCTCAGAGTCATTCAGCTCATCCTGAGGAGGGCCCATATACACATTGGTTGTCCTACCATGCAAGCCACATGTCAGGACAGGGCTGTACACGCCCCGGAGTATCTCCCGGTGGGAGGCTCCCGCCCACGGTCCAGTGGAAGTACCAAGCTCCGCGCTGGCAGATCCAACCGAGGAGCGGTTATGCCAACGAACCAGTGGAAGCACCAAGCTCCGCGCTGACCACTACGAACGAGGCGCGGTTATGCCCACACTCCGCACAAAGTGTGGTAGCTCTATGCTCCGCGCTAGTTATAAACAACTGAGGGCGGCCCCAAGTGGTCGCACCAACCTCAGGGAACTTTTCATCTCACGACGCTCACAACTTCTCCTTGGATGGGTGTCGCGAGGGGGGCTAGGCACGGGGGCTATGCTCAGGTGACGCCTGGCACACGCCACCCTACCAGGTGCCTAGACACCTGGCCTTCTCGCGCCCCCATCCCAGGCGAAGGCTCGTGGGCAAGGTATGGTGCTCGTTCTCCTTCATGAGAGCCGTTCATACGTCAAAAGGGACCACTGGGCATCGCGACCCAGGGGCCTAACTAGCCACGTAGCCCCTCATCCCTTGAGTCTAGTTATGACGATAACCCCGGTCACCCGGAGGGCTCAATGGCAATCGAGGTATGCGCGGGGTTGGGCCCTGCCAACGCAGAACGAAACGGGATTGCTTGAACGTCAAGGGGGACCCCTGGGCATCGCAACCAAGGGGCCTCACTAGCCACGTAGCCCCTCATCCCTTGATTCTAGTTATTACGGTAACCCCGGTCATCCGGAGGGCTCAATGGCGATCGAGGTATGCGCGGGGTTGGGCCCTGCGGACGCAGAGCACCTAAGCAAACATGAAAGGAAGCAAGCATGGAAATCATCTAGCTATTACAATAATACCAAGTTTTTCAAATTCAAACAAAGTTCTTATGCCTCCCCGAGGCACACGCACTTCTCTCTCTGGACATGAACAGATCAGGCATTACCATGCGCATCATCACCGGTCTCCACCTCCTCGCTGCGGTAGCAGTGGCCTGGAGGAATGCCTCCACCAGTTCCGTGACCCTTGCCCCCAGGGCCTCGAAGCGGCCATCATCACCTCCTCGTGAAGATAGCTGGACACAGAACCTCGCCTCGAAGGAAGGGTAATAGAAAATCAAGCGCCACCACCACCCGACCACAGGGGATCGCTAAGATAAGTTTTCAACGCCGCATCTACTCGCATACCTACACCTCCATTCACTATAATCGCGAATCCGCTGAAGCATGAAAACCCTTCCCGACGTACAGGTGGGAGGTATCCTGCACGCTAGGAGGGACCTCCTGAGCATCGCGCCTCGGGGTCTCTTACCGGACCCTGGATCACTCACCTCCTGGCCTTGACCACGTCACCGTGACCTGGCATACCAGCGTAGGCTGAGGCTTGTCTGGGGAGCGGGTCTCGCAGGCGTAGGGCCCTAAACTACCGCGGGGATAGAAAGAAGGGAAAGTCATGCTCTAACAAAGTGTCTCATGAAGGATCTAAGTTTATAACACCAGGCAATAGCAAAAGTATTTAAAGAATTTACATGCCCTCATGGAGCCTTCCATGATGTCCAGCGGGAACTAAGCTAAGAAGGTCACTCTCGAGGAATGGGGCTTGAACTCCTTCAACAACGACGGCACCGGGAGGACACCGTTTCCCTCCGGCAATAGGAGTGGCGACTTGGCGGCTCTTAGCTTTCGTGGGAGCTCGAGGCTGTCTCAGGGGTAGCGTAACTACTACTAGAGGAGTCGAAGGCACAACCAATGGCGAGCGCCTCGCTGCCCTGACGGCATGGGGAATGGTCGCCAGCGAGCCCGTTCCCCGCGCCACATGACAGCCGGCGGCCGTCTGCCCCGAAGACTTTGAAGGTCATCATGCCCGTCCTATCCTGCGCGAAATGAAGAATGTGCCTCCCGGCGGGGGCGCAGGCGCGGCACACCACACCCCAATCCCAGGTCATGAAGACCTCGCCAGAGGAGATCACCTCCACGTAGGCATGCGAAGGAGGAAGGCGACACCCCTCATGCCTTAGCTGCATCGTCACCCGGCCGCGAACCGGGAGCACCTCCCGCAGGAACGGAGGAAGAAGGATCCATGAATGCGGAGGGGCCCCTGCCCACACGATGAACTCACAGGCATCATCCTCAGAATGGAACGGCAGCAGGGCGCGAGGAGTCGTCCGTCCCTCTGGGCGACTGATGACGCCAGCCCTGTCACCGTTCGCGCTCCGTCCGCCTGCAGCTGGATCATACAAGGGAAGCGTAAATCCTGGCGGCGCCCGCATGCACCATGTGCGGGCGTCCGACGGCCTCAGGGACGCACTCGGAGAACTATGGCACCTCTTCTTCGGGGGGAGCCGCTAAGGCTCTACCATCGGGCTCTTCCCCTTCTCCGCGGCCGAGAACCTGCAAATCGGCTGCATGGAAACCCTTGGAGTAGTGGAAGCAGCAGGGATTGGTCTGTAACAGTCGAGTGAGATGCGTGCTGCCTCACCCCCTGTTTATAGACCAAGAAGATCGACCGGCGGCCACTCACGAGCAGCCATAATGGTCCCGCTGCCTGCGCCAAGGAGTTGTCAAGTCGCACGATTACCAAGACTGCATGGGATGTGGAGTCGCCCACGTCCCATCCAACCGTCACGCGCCGGCCTGGCTCACAGCCTTTTTGGGGCCCGCGGCACTTCGTCCTCGACTAAGGCTTTGCCCCGAAGCCAACTCCGCGCGCGCCTCGGGCCCGGGGGCTACTGTCGGCATCCTGGGAACCAAGGTACCCAGACTTGCCTGTCTACGGGCCGCGACGCGCTCCTACAAGCGGCCTAGTACGGCCCAGCTGATCAACCAGCTATCCAACACCCTCGCGAGGGGGCTAAGCCTCGCGAGGAGAACGACGTCAAGACCCCCTCATGAGTGCCTCAGCAAGGTGCTCCGGAGGGGCGGAGAATCCAAGGCGAAGCTTGCCTCAGGAGGAGGCAGTGATGTCAACAGTGATGCACCGCGCCAGCGAGCGCCAGCGTCCGCCAGCGGCGCAGTTGCCATTTCGGTGAAAAGGGGACAGCGCAGCCGTGGGTTCCCGAGGAGCGGGACAAAGGTTTACCCTTTGGTGCAACGAGACCGAAGACCGCAAGGACAATAAGGAGGATGTCACCGTCTAGCCCGTCACCGCGTCACCGCCTTATCCTTTTGCACGCGAAGACAATGGCCGTTGTGGGATCCCTTCCCGCCTAAAAATTTCGGGGGAAGAGGACCGTGGCTGCCTATATAAGTAGCTAGGACCCCCACTATGGAGGGAGGGTCGAACCAAGCCTAGCCAAGTAGAGCAGATCCATACACTCTGCCACCCCGCAAGGAGCAAGAACACCTGCCTCCTGACCCTCTTGAGTTCACCTCCTGAGCTGAGGAACCACTGTACTAGTTCGTATTCCAGCCCATTTCGAGGCAAATCCACCAAAGCAGGAAGTAGGGTATTACACCACATGGTGGCCCGAACCTGGGTAAACTCTTGCGTACACTGTCTATTTTTTTCTTGAATCCCTTCACAAAGACGAGAGCGAGACGCTAGGTAGACGTGAGTGGGAGAGATATTCGTTCACGCCCCTGTGTTCGAACTTCTTGGGTTTTGCGGAGCCCTAAATCCAACACACGTCTCTAGACGGGTGTCATTTGGTGGTTATTGTGGTAGGAGATGGCTGCCACGTATCCAGAGGTGGCCAGTAATCCACCTTAAAGCTTGACACCACACTGATTGGTGATGGGCATTGCTGTGTGGTGGAGTTTTGACTCCGCATGCCCCAGCAAGCCTGCCGGGGTGGTCCTGCTGACTT
>LR738712.1:402619407-402781347 GCA_902687465.1 Secale cereale
CCCCCCGACAGGCTCGCCTACCCGACAAGGATGGTTTCCCTCTGGTGCCGTTTTGCACCTTGGTTGTTTTGATCTCCTTGACCAGCTTGATGTTCATCATGGAGCTGATCTCTTCGTGTCTTTGCTTGGTACTTGGTGCTGCAAACTTGCCCTTGAGCCAATGCACTTGACGTCTGGGTACTAGTCAAGGGACAATACGTACCCCTGTATGTATTCCCCGACACGTTTGGTATTCCGTTTTAGTAAAACTCAAAAAACAAGGAAAAACAGAAACTGACACTGGGCTCTAGGTTAATAGGTAGTCCCAAAATAATATAAAATAGCATATTAATACATATAAAACATCCAAAATAGATAATATAATAGCATGGAACAATAAAAAATTATAGATACATTGGCGACGTATCAATGAACATATTGGAGAGGTGACCATCATCGGATTAACTTATCAGCCGCCCGGAGTCTCCACAGTGCTTACCAAGCATTCTGCCAAGGATGAAGGGCATTTGTCAGATAAAAATAAGCCCAAGCTTGATCTTGAGGACTATTCAAAGTTGAATTCTGGTGAGTTGTATTCTGGCTATCTGAGCTATCTTCACACAAGTCGAGACCTGGAGGGCAGTTTGGTCAATATGATGTGACAAAAATATGAGGTATGAATTCATCCCCTCTTTTCACTTCTGCATATATGTATACTAATCCAGCCCCCAAGTCTTAATCAGAGGAAAATCATGGAGTATGCTTAAGACTTTTAGCAGCCTGTAATTTAGATTTCTGGGTCATAACATTTCATAACCGGCTTACATAAGCAGCATGAACCTTCAATGGCCGGCTTGTCATACAAGGATGATCCTGGTCTTCTATATGATGTTCGAATTAAAACTTCAAGTCATAGCCCTAAAGGGATGGCTTATCTGAAAAATATGAGTCAAGTCTATTATATTAAAACCATTTTAGAGATGTAACTCATAGCCCTCGAGGGCTAGCTTATGTCATAAAGATGACGGGTCTTCTGCATTGAAGTTGAAAAGAACATCGTCATACATTAGCCCTCAAGTGCCAAGTATATTGCTTGCAATGTGCTTGCGACTTAAATACTTCTTGATTACCAACTTATCCCCATGTTGAAATGTATTTATGGTCTTAAATGCTCACTTGCAGGACACTGTAAGCCTTAATGACTTGCAATTGGGCGAGTTAAGAAAAATGCTCAAACAACAGGAGTCTGAGACCCAGAAAGCTGAGACCAAGTTTAAATTTATCTAGGATGAAAATGAAAAGCTCAAAGCTAGCTTTTCGATAGAAAGAGCCTCTTGGGAGAAAGAGAAAACCATATTACTGCAAAGGGCAGAGGCCGCTGAGTCCTCCTTAAAAACACCACCGAAGAGCTATCTGGCTTAAAACGACAAATTTCCTAGATGACAGCCGCTATCTTTGGTAAGAAGCACTTCGTTTTTAACTCGTCATAATGTTTATTTCTGACTCGCCGGCGTCTGAGATATACGCTTCATTAACAGGCCCCAGAAGCTCCAACCTTGGCCAAGATATGCTCTTGAAGCTGAAAGCCATGTACTCATTGGTGGAGCAATTATATAGAGGCACTCAACGGGCTCTTGGGGCTATTTCCAATAGGAAGCTGACGCCGACTCTCATCAGGGCGGTGTTGGACCAATTATCAACAGTGCCCAAGCAAGTGGAACAGATGAAACTGTTCGTCGCCCGCTTTGGTGCCATTATCGCGCATAGTCGAGCCAAGGCATGGCAAGCAGAATTAGACCCGAAAGAAATGGCCACCGGTTGTCCAGGATTGAAAGAAGACAGGTCTCCTTTTTATCAGATGGCCTTTGCTAAATATATTTAAAAAATGCAACCTTTGGCATGCAAACTGGGCGACGAGAGCGATTTATCCAAGTATCAGCCGGCTTATAACATGGAGAATGCTAGGATCAGAGCACCGACTCATGACGTCATGGATCTCACTCCTCCAACGTGTAGGCATACTTTTGCCCCTGCCATTGATCCGTCCCCAACTATCAATGATGAAGACATATTCGAGGCCTTAACTGGCATCGACTGGACATCGGGTGACCTTCAGATGGTCAACGACGAAGAGGCGATGCCGGATGATGCATAACCTTCAAGGCGCCTAGAAGAAAAACGACTTGTGGGCATCGTGAGCCACGCGACTTATAAGGTCTGCTTATTAGATTGCAGCTCGAAAAAACACTTCATGTTAAAAATCATCTGGGATTATTTGATAGCCTTGTAATAGGGCAGTCTTTTGAAACAATGATCCGTCTTGTCATGCCATCGTGCATGTTTATTAAAACTGCTTGTTAGAAATATTGTGATGCATGTTGAAATGAACCAAACTTATGATTCGTATCATGATTCTTGTGATATTCTGAAGGCCTTGTTCATATGTAAGAGCCCAATCAACTTTGTACTGGCGACTTATAAACCAAGAGCCAGGTGGGTAACAAAACCAATATCAGTAGCCTGTCATGACTAAAAATCATCATTTTAGCTTTTGCAATCAAAGCGAAACTAACGACTCAACATCCAAAACCAAGGCAGGTCGTAACCCGGAATACTCAATCATGAGTCATAGTATACTAGAGATTTAAAGTCAAAACCAGAGCGGTTATCAACCCCAATTATAACCATTATAACCAGGGGCCAGGTGATTCGGGGATTCATGATTTGCAGCAAAAACAAAAAAGGCATAAAAACCTTCAAAAACCAAAACACAAACTATGCAAAACTCAAATAATCACCTGGCCAGCTTTTCAAGGCATGGCCAAAAAATTTGGCCATTATAACCAGGGGCCAGGTGATTCGGGGATTCATGATTTGCAGCAAAAACAAAAAAGGCATAAAAACCTTCAAAAACCAAAACACAAACTATGCAAAACTCAAATAATCACCTGGCCAGCTTTTCAAGGCATGGCCAAAAAATTTGGCTCACAGGCCTCATATTTGCTTTCAATTGCTGCAACATCCCTTGGCTCTCGGGCCACATATTTTGTTTCAATGGCCGCAACAGCCCTTGGCTCTTAGGCCACATGATTGCTTTCAATGCCCGCAATAGCACTGGTTTATCCTAGCTCACTTAAGCTGAATCTCACGTGACACAAGGCGTCGTTTTAACCTTAACAAGTTCAGGGTCTTACAAAAGATTGATTGTTAAGAGTTTGGCAGGTCACTTGGCGGAGTAGCAAGTTGCAAACAGGCAGGTAAAACCTATAAAAGTGGCATTCAAGCCGATCAAGAGGGTATGAAAGCTAAACCCAGTGGTTGGAAGCCCCCAAGTGACCTTATGATCAACCAATAAAGGCTCAGATACTCAGAAATGAAATGAGAGAAGCCCCATAATTCGGGGATGCCAGCTTCATTATATTGATCATAAAAAGTTATATACACTATCAAAGGTATGTCCAAAGAAAAGAGTCGGTGGCTCAAGTATAATAAGGCCGAAGATGACCAATATTCCATGCCCGATGGGTCTCCTCTTCTGATTTGTGGGAATACTTGTGCTCACGCACATCAATGTGGTAATAAGACCCGTTGTTGAGACTCTTGCTGACCACAAACAGTCCTTCCCAAGGAGGGGACAACTTATGCATCCCTGTTTGATATTGAATCAAACGGAGCACCAAATCACCTTCCTGAAAGGTCCGGCTTCAAACTCTACGGCTATGATAGCGACGTAGGTCTTGTTGATAAATCACCGATCGAGCTGCTGCAATGTCTCGCTCTTCATCCAAAAAATCAAGTGCATTTTGACATGCCGTCTCATTATCAGCTTCAACGTAAGCCACCAATCTAGGCGAGTCATGACAGATATCACTTGGGAGAACCGCCTCTGCACGATAAATCATGAAGAAAGGCGTATAGCCTGTTGATCTATTGGGGTGGTCCTTATACTCCAAAGAACTGAAGGAAGATCTTCCACTCAACAAGCCGGAATTCTCTGCTAAGGTACCATGAGCCAGGGCTTCATTCCTCTCAATATTTCCTGGTTAGCACGCTCGGCTTGACCATTAGACTCGGGATGTGCAACTTAAGAAACATCAAGCGTGATATGTTCTCTTTGATAGAATGCCTTCATAACACCTTTAGACAATTTTCACATTATCAGTGATAATACTATGAAGGAAACCAAAGCGGAGACGGGTTAATGCCTTGAGTGCAGCAGCCTCGACAGCGAGTGGTAGTGTTGCCATCTGGGGTCCCTCGAAGAACCAACTTGTGGGAGGATCGTTTGCCTTCACGATCACTTCCACATGGTACTCCACCTCAGTATCGCTCACCCAATGCTCAAGGTAGGTGAGGATGGGTGCTCGGTGGAACTGACACTCCTGGAGGCTATCCTCGAGAAGTAAGGGAAACCCAGTGGTCAGGTGCTCTTCAGGTACAGCGGCCATCTAAAAAGGTGGGATAGGAGGGGTTAATAAGCTGATGAAATCTCAGGTTTAGAAAAGAAGAGAGGTTCAGAAGGTTTTTGAAAAGGGGTCTCATCTAACTAACGCCCATGCTAACTAAGGCTTCCTACAGTCAGGATGGCTCTGATACCAGCTCTATGGGGACCCCGACTTAGAAGTCGAGATCACCGAATGCACGTGTACAGTGATCCCAGAGATCAATGCTCACTGAACACATAGAAGCTGAATAACAAGAGTCTTACATCCATACAAATAGTCTTACACGAATTAAGGCCATTATGGCCAAGTCTTACATAGATAGAGCCTCACGGGCTGAATAGCAAATAACTCAAATAGCGGAAGTCTTCGATAACGGGTAGAACCCATGCCATCTGCCTTAACCCTATAGGCATTCTGACTGGGATAGCGTCCTAGTTCGCATGATCGTCTCCAAAGAACTCCTCCTCATATTCCTGTTCTTCCATGCCTGGCCAATTAAATAACCAGTGGCAAGCCAATGAGTACTTTGAATGTACTCGCAAGCAACCCATGATGTGGTTCAAAGTAACAATGCAATTGAACGACAATGAACAATCTAGCAAGGGCTAGAATAAACATTCTACTATCAAGTTTATGCATCTATAACCTCGCGTAACCTCGAAGACAGGTTACCAATATCAACATGAATAAGATTCAACTCAACGAGTCAAGACACCACCTTGACTTACATACACACGCATGGTTTCACAAACTTTGGACGTAGCCCAAGAGCGGTTACCCAACTGTCCATGACCGTGGACACGGCTATTCGAATAGTTTGACACTCTGCAGAGGTTGTACACTTTACCCACAAGATCCGGGGAACTTCCGTGTCATCCACGACCCGCGGTACCTCAAGTACCCGGGGTAAGCACCCGGTCATTATCTTTCCTTAGACGACACTAACATAGAGTCCACTCGTTGGTGCACGGCCCTCGGGTACAAACAATAGATCACGGGACTTGCCCTAATTTCAATGTCACGCGTACCCGAAGGGACCAACGGTGTGTCCGGTGCCCTGTGAAAACAGTCATGGTCGTCTATCCAAGCACGACCCCGTCCCGGGAAAGACCTCAAGTCCTCCCGTCACTACTAATGCGGGCACCATGCTAGTATCGACCTAAGTAATCAATAAAGCCCCGTCCCATAAGGGGTAGTGTGGTTGCACAGGTATTGTTGGAATAACGGTCGCAGCTTAAACCAATCCGTTTGAAAAACACACACTTGCCTTGGTACACCACTTCGTCATCAAGTGGTCACCCAACTCATCATCATCTTCATCTCCCTCGGGCATGAATGGCACCCGACGGGGTTTTATGTAAAGACTTCAACCACGAAGGTTCATGTCACACATGCATCACTAATCATAACCACTAACCATATGCATGTCATCTAGCACATAGCAAGATCAGGATCATGGCATGCATCATATGGTGGAATCAACTAGGTCACTATCGTAACCCTAACATCATGCATCGGAAACAAACGGGTTCCGAAGAACAAGGGTATCATGGTCAAAGGGCTGCTTGCCTGGATTGGCTTGGTCTTCAAAGTCTTCAAATCCTTCTCCTTCTTCTTCCACAGCAACTTCGTCAAATACGGGATCTATACGTCGCATAATAACCAAGGGAAAATAAGAATACAAACAAAACAGAAAAACCAAAGTGCTCAGATAAATGTCAACTTATTTTTGTTATATACTAGAGGAATTTCTAAAATGGGGAAAATTCATAGTTGGAATTTTGGAGCAACAGAATGGATTCTATTGATTTTAGAACAGGGGTTTTACTGCTCAAATTTGAATTTAAATTTGAACAGAACATAAAAGTTTCATGGATTTGAGTGAAAGTGGTACCATTAAATAGGTTGGAATATTACAAGATTTTAGGAGTTGGAATTATTTTATTTGGGCCATTATTCTTTTCTGTAGAAATGTTTAAAACAATCACAGAAAAGAAAAAGGAAAATGTGTCCTGTGCACTGGGCCAGAGAAGGCCACAGTGCACGGCCCAGGCGGTCCAGCCCAGCCGCACGGGTGCCTGCGCACGCACGTCAGGTTTTTGAACCTGACGGGCGGGGCCCGTGGGTCAGTGGTAGAGAGGAGGGGGAGAGAGGTGTGGGGATGACAGGTGGGGCCCACCTGTCATCTCCAACCTTGCGGCCACGGCGACGGCGAGCTCACCGGCGAGGTTTCCGGCCACGGCGATGGCAACGGAGGGTGGGAATGGGTCCAGCGTCGAGTGGCAGTTGTAGGGGTGGTGGTGCGGCACGGCGGGGAGGTCAGGTTCACCGGCGGCGAGGTGGGACGGCGGAGGCTCGTCGGGAGGTTGTTGCTGTGGTCGTTTCCTACTGCAACAGGAAGGGGAAACAGAGGGGAAATGGTCAGTGGAGCACGGCGGTTCTAGATCGGGCGAAAGGAAGGGCAGGAGTGGCTCGTACTGCGGGATCACCAGCGGCCCAACGCGGCGGAGCTCCGGTCGATCCCGAGCACTGGGACTTCCTGGGGTCTAGTGGATGGTGCTGGAGGACTCAGTGGAGTGAGGTGAGGCTGTTGGTGCTGCTGGAGAGGCTCGGGAGGGGCTATTTATAGGAGGTCGATGGAGGCCCGTGGTCCAGTGCGCCGGCGAGCTCCGGCTCGAGGCTACAGCGCACGGGAGGCCAAGGGGATGAGTCCATGGTGTTCCTGGACGAGCTCCACGTCCAGTAGAAGTGAGAGGAGGAGCGGGGGACCTTCCAGTCGACGTGCGTGTGCGAGGCAGAGGAGTGGCCATTGCGGGCGGCCAGCGCGCGTGCGACGACGGCCATTGGAGGGCGCAGGAGGAGGGGGGACAGCGCCGGGGAGGTTGCGGACGTCGAGAGGCCTCGACTGGCGCGAAGGGGAGGCCCGAGGCTGTCGGGGGAGGCTGATTGGCTGGAGCCACCGTGCGGAGGTGCACTGTAGCATGCTCCAGAGCGTGCGTATTGCTGGCATCATCGTGCCCTCGCCGTTCTGGTCAAAACCAGCATGTCCAAGAGTGTCTAGAAGGTTGAGGGAGGAGTAAAGAAATGGCCTGCGGCCTTGGATGCCCTGGAGATGCTGAGAGAGAGGGAGGATGTTGGTGACTTGATGAAAACCTTCTGTCCAGCAAGGTAAAACAGTGTTCTCACCCCTCAATCATGGAGCTGGGGTGCTGGGGAAGTTACTAGAGGTAGCTAGTAACTCAATGATCATGTGGTAAAAAGTTGAGGCCATGGAGAAGAGTAAAAGTGATCAAGTTGGAGGTTTTAGTAAAAAGCCAGAAGGTGTTTGATCAGTGTTTGGTCAAGTAAATGACCTCCACTTGACATGGCACTTAACAGGGTTGTATAACATGTGAAAATAGGGTGCTTCACCAAATTTGGGCTCATTTGAAGAAACTAGCTAATGCAACTTTGGTGAACCCTAGAAATCAACAGAAACAGCTTCATCTTGTTTGAGTCAAGCTAATCATCTCCCCTTGATGCACCTCTTGGTGTAGCATCATCATTTGGGGTATTGATCATTCCCACAAAGTTTGAATCTCCAGATAAAAAGTTGGTAATGTAAAGTTGTTCAAATTTGCATTTGAACAGAAAGGGTTTTAGGGTGATCTGATCAAGTTGCTCTATTCCAATTCTTGTGCCATTTGGTCTAGATGCCTTATTAGGCCATTCTAGCATGTGCACCAAGTTTGAGAGCATATGGACAAGTTTGGCAATGTAAAGTTGCTCAAACTTCAAATATGGACAGAATGGTTATGAAGGGGTTTGAGGATGTTTTCTTGCTTCCCAAGGCATGGGACTTGGCAAGATCATCAAATATGTCATATATGACATGATAGAATTTCCCTGGAATTTTTGGAGAATATTTCCTTTGTAAATATTTCAAAAGCTTGAAATATCCAGAAAGGGTTTTAGAGGGATTAGCCCATTATTTTGAACATGACCAAGTGCTGAAACTCTTATATATGGACAATATATGTCCTCTGAGTCTCTCTGAATTTTGGCAAATATTTTTGAAGCAGTTAAATAATTTTCCCTATTAAAGACCATTTCTGGCCTTAAGAAAAAGCTTTTAACTAAAATAGGAAAATAACTTTTAAAATTATACCTTTGTGGTTTCTGGAAGTCCTATAACTACTAGGTCTCAAATAAACCTTTTGAAATAATTTTCTCACCCTAAATCAAGTACTTGCAGTGCAAATCTCAATTCAGGGGTTTTTGGAAAACTAAATTTATAAAATACCTTTTGGCCAAATTGATTTTGTAAGAAAATACTATACTGTTATATAACACTTGGCATGATCATTGGGCAGAAGTTTTGGGTATGGAGATGAATTCTACAAGAGGTCATAGTTGAGTTTAATGAGCACAAGAAAAAGCACATGAAGAAAACTCAATTCCAAATAAAAGCCAAATGATGCTAAAAATTTTTGCTGGTCCAAATTTTCATGCTTCAAAGGTATAAATAACATGTTACAAAATGCAGGGTGTGACAGACCTACCCCCCTTAAAAGAATCTCGTCCCCGAGATTCCTAAACTAGGTCTTAAAAGAGATCGGGAAACTCGGATCTAAGATAGTCTTCTCGTTCCCAGGTTGCTTCTGCTGCGGTGTGGTTGCTCCACTGGACATTGAAATACTTGATGGTACGGCTTCACGTACGTCGTTCTGCTTTGTCCAGAATGCGAATGGGCTTCTCGCGGTAGGTCAATTCAGGCTGCAGATCAATGGCTTGGTGATCCACATCCTTGTAGAGATTGGGCTTGTCTGGAACTTGGAGACATTTCCGGAGTTGTGACACATGGAAAACATTGTGCACATCGGATAGCTCAGGTGGTAGTTCCAACTGATAAGCCACTTCTCCTCGTCGGTGGGTGATCTTGAAAGGGCCAATGAACCTTGGCGCAAGTTTCCCCTTGACGTGGAAACGCTTGGTTCCCTTCAGAGGAGTTACCCGCAGGTACACATGATCTCCGACACGGAAACTCATCTCTCGGCGTCGAGTGTCAGCATAACTCTTCTGCCTTGACTTGGCTGCCTTTAATCGCTCTCTGACTAGTTGGACTTGCTCTTCTGCTGCGCGGAGAATATCCGGTCCAAAGACTAGTCCTTCTCCAGTCTCCGACCAATTGAGGGGTGTGCGGCATTTGCGTCCGTACAACACCTCAAATGGTGCCATCTGAAGGCTTGACTGGTAACTGTTGTTATAGGAGAACTCGGCAAAAGGGAGATAGTCTTCCCACTTGGCTCCATATGCCAGGACACAGGCTCGGAGCATGTCTTCGAGAATCTGATTGACTCGCTCCGTTTGACCTCCGGTCTGTGGGTGGAAAGCTGTGCTGAAAGACAACTTGGTTCCCAAGTCTTCTTGGAATCTCTTCCAGAACCTTGAAGTGAACTGGGTGCCTCGATCTGACACAATCTCCTTGGGAACACCGTGAAGACTTACGATTCGGTTGATGTAGAGAGTTTCCAGCTGGTTGCCTGAGTAGGTAGTCTTGACAGGAATGAAATGGGCCACCTTGGTCAAATGATCGACTATGACCCAGATAGAGTCATGTCCTCTATTCGACCTTGGTAATCCAGTGATGAAGTCCATTCCGACTTTATCCCACTTCCACTCAGGAACCTTGAGTGGTTGAAGCACTCCAGCAGGTCGCTGATATTCAGCCTTGACCCTTTGGCACACATCACACTTTGCAACATAGGTTGCAATCTCTCTCTTCATCCCGTGCCACCAGAATCGTGCCTTCAAGTCTTGGTACATCTTGGTTCCTCTGGGGTGGATGGAATACGGAGTGTCGTGGGCTTCTTGCAGAATCAGCGTCTTCAGCTCGGTGTTGTTTGGTACGCAGATGCGACCTTTGTACCAAACAATCCCGTGCTCGTCTTCGGAGAATCCTAGGGCCTTGCCCAGCTTCATCTTCTTCTTGGTGCCTTCGATGCTTGCGTGTCCATCTAGTGCCTTCTTGACGTCGTCCATCAGGGTTGGTCTGACTTCCAAATGATCCAGAAATCCAGGGGTGGCCAATTCCAAACTGAATTGTTCGATCTCCTTAAACAAGGCTGGCTGCCTTTCTTGAATAACGACATTCAAAGAGCAAGCCTTCCTGCTTAAGGCATCGGCCACCACGGTAGCCTTCCCAGGGTGATATTGAACACTGAGATCATAGTCTTTGATGAGTTCCAACCATCTCCGCTGCCTCATGTTCAATTCCTTTTGGGTGAAAATGTACTTCAGACTTTTGTGGTCTATGTAGATCTCACACCGTTTCCCTAGGAGGTAATTCCGCCATGTCTTCAGGGCATGAACTACTGCCGCTAACTCAAGATCGTGAGTAGCGTAGTTCTCCTCATGGGGTCGTAGCTGCCTGGAGAGGTATGCTATGACGCGGCCCTCTTGCATCAGAACGCTTCCCAATCCGGTTCGAGAGGCATCACAATATATCACGAACTCCTTGTGAATATTCGGTGTTGCCAGAACTGGGGCGATGGTCAATCTCTTCTTGAGCTCTTGAAAGCTTTCTTCGCATTTTGGCGTCCACTCGAACTTCTTGCCCTCTTTGAGGAGCTGAGTCATTAGTCGAGCAATGCTAGAGAATCCTTCTACGAACTTGCAGTAATAGCCCGCTAGTCCGAGGAAGCTTCTGACTTCCTTGACGGTCGTTGGAGATTGCCATTGGGTCACAGCTTCGATCTTTGCAGGATCAACAGATAATCCTTCCTCGGTCAAGACATGACCTAAGAATCCAACTATGTGCAGCCAGAACTCACACTTGCTGAATTTGGCATACAGTTGGTGCTCACGAAGCTTGTCTAGGACCATCCTCAGATGCTGCTCGTGCTCTTCCTCCGGCTTCGAGAACACAAGAATGTCATCAATGAAGACAACAACAAACTTGTCCAAATATTCCATGTAGACTTTATTCATGAGATACATGAAGTAAGCTGGGGCATTGGTTAACCCAAAAGACATGACCGTGCACTCGTACAGGCCATATCTGGTTACGAATGCCGTCTTCGGAATATCTTGGGGTCTGATCTTCAGCTGGTAGTACCCAGATCTGAGGTCGATCTTGGAGAACACCTTGGCTCCGCTGAGCTGATCAAACAGATCTTCGATCTTGGGAAGTGGATACTTGTTCTTGATTGTAACTTCATTGAGGGAACGATAGTCAATGCATAAGCGGATGGTACCGTCCCTCTTTGCCACAAACAGAACAGGAGATCCCCAAGGGGAGGCACTTGGGCGGATAAATCCCTTCCTTAGCTGCTCTTCCAGCTGCTTCTTCAAATCAGCTAATTCCTCCGTCCCCATTCTATAAGGTTTCTTATAGATGGGTCCTGCTCCGGGCACGAGCTCGATGATGAACTCAATGTCACGGTCAGGGGGCATTCCCGGTAGTTCATCCGGAAAGACATCAGGAGACTCACATACCACCGGTACTTGATCTGGCCCAACTTCAGACAGACAGTTGACTTTAGCGGCTTGAGCGGAAGAGGAGTTGGAAGCAAACTTGACTTCGACTCCTTGGTCATTGGTCACAGTGACTGTCCGATTGGCATAGTCTAACAAGCCTTGGTGCTTACTGAGCCAATCCATCCCTAAGATCACATCCAAGCCTTGCGATCTCAGGATGATAAGGTCTGCTAGGAAGTCTACACCGTTAATGGTAATACCGACTCCTTTACAGCCTATCTTGGCTCTCATCTCGGCTCCGGGGGTTTGTACCACCATAGGGTTATTCAGGGGTGTAGGGGTCATGCCACTTTTTAATGCAAATCTTTGAGTGACAAATGAATGCGTTGCTCCAGAATCAAACAAGACAGTTGCAGGTGCTGAGTTGACAAGGAACGTACCCAGCACGATGTCCGGGTCTTCCTGGGCTTCTTCAGCAGTGACGTGATTCACACGCCCCTTCCCATGGTTCGGTGGATTGCGAGGAGCTGGGTTCCTTGGTAGCATTCCACAGCCTTGTCCCTGGTTCTGCGCATTGGGGCGCGGGGCATCAGGCTTCTTGTTGGGGCACACCCTTGAGATGTGTCCGGACTGACCACATCCAAAGCAAGTGACTTGGTTTGGATTGATCTTGTTGCCACCACTGGTATTGGGGTTGAAAGCTGGCCTGGGGTTGGCATACTGCTGAGGCTGAGGGTTGGCACGAGGTGCAGGAGCTCTTGGTTGCTGATAGGTTGGCTTGGCCGGGGCTGACTGCCACGGACGAGGTTTCTAGTTGCTGGAACTTCCCTTACTTACCATCTTGCGCTTGCGAGTGTCTTCCAAAGCACGCCGCTTGTCTTCAAGCATAAGTGCCTTGTTCACCAGGTCAGGGAAAGACGCGCAGTCGCACACAACAAGCGAGTATTGCAGAGTCTGATTGAGGCCTTCCAAGAAGCGCTCCCTTTTGGCAGCATCAGTGCTGACATCTTCAGGGGCATACCTTGACAGAACACTGAACTTCTGCATGTACTCCTTGACAGTGCCACTTCCTTGCTCCAGGGATCGGAACTCGCGCTTTTTGATAGCCATGATTCCGGAAGGAATGTGGGCCTTGCGGAATTCTGCCTTGAAGTTAACCCAAGTGATGTCTTGTTCAGCATGCATGACCTTGAATCCATCCCACCAAGCTCTAGCAGTCCCCCCCGAGGCAGTGGGCTGCATAAGCCACCTTCTCGCGGTCTTCGGTGCATCCGACTAGTTCCAGTATCTCCTCAATGGAACGGACCCAGTCGTCTGCATCCAGGGTTTCAGCAGTCTCGATGAAGGTTGGCGGTGCATGCTTCTTGAACTCTGCCAACGTGGAACGTCCATTGCCATTCCCCGCCGGCTGGCGGTTGTTGGTGACAGCTTGAGCAATCAGCTGGAGAGCTCCAGTGTTGGCTTGGCGTCCCTCTCGGAAAGCTTGGAGAAGCTGAGCCATGTCCATGCTTGGAGGAGGTGGTGGTGGAGCTTGGTTGTTGGTTTGGTCGTGGCCTGCCTCTGGCTGAGAGGATGCTCCGGCTTCGGGCTGCTGGGTAGAGGTACCAGTACGAGTTACAACAGGCATCCTGTTGGAGCGGTAAAAGGTCTCATGACTCGGAAGAGGGAACGCAAGATAGATGGGTGCCTAGTAAGGGGGTGGGTGTGACACTAAATCAAATCATGCAAGGGCCGAAAGGCCAAAACACGTTCATTAAAATCCAAATGGGTGATGTAGTCGTTTACACATTCCCGAAGGAAGAATACGACATACATCCAGACACAACAAAAGCAAACACTAGATGGTTTCATATGAACCATACAAGGACTCGACTGCGCATAGGGGTTACACGACCTATCCTACCGTAGAGGTCACAACTGGCATATCCGAGTAGCGAATAATGCCTAAGCGGCGGAATGCTCGGTCGCGTATTCCGGCTCTTCTGGGTCTTCCTCCTTGTCTTCATCTGTCTGGGACCCCTTATCACTAGAGGGTGTAGGGGAGTGGAGGAGTTGGATACGACGGTGCTTCGTCGGTGGTGCAGGGAAAAGCTTGCGATATTCCCTTGCTGTCATCCGGCGTCGCTGAGGTGGTTCTTCATTCTTGGAAGACACATCCTCGGAGGGCCTTCCGCCTCGATATGCGATAGCGGATTGTCCAGAAGGTGCTCCTTCCTTCTTGATCCTATTTGCCTTCTCTTGAGCTCGACGAAGAAGTGCCTTGGTCTTGTGAAGTTCTTCTCGAAGCTTCATTGATTCCGAGGCCATGTCTTGTGCCAAGCTGTCGGCACATAGACTGAAGTAGGTCTGTAACCGAAGCGAGAGTCCTTCCTTCAGTGGAGGGGCTAGTGCGCTGCTTTCTTCTTCACCTTCCTTCCGGTAAGGTAAGAAGCGAGTTGTCATCTTGGCTGCCATCTCCGGAAGAAGCTCGCGGAGACGGGTTAATGCCTTGAGTGCAGCAGCCTCGACAGCGAGTGGTAGTGTTGCCATCTGGGGTCCCTCGAAGAACCAACTTGTGGGAGGATCGTTTGCCTTCACGATCACTTCCACATGGTACTCCACCTCAGTATCGCTCACCCAATGCTCAAGGTAGGTGAGGATGGGTGCTCGGTGGAACTGACACTCCTGGAGGCTATCCTCGAGAAGTAAGGGAAACCCAGTGGTCAGGTGCTCTTCGGGTACAGCGGCCATCTAAAAAGGTGGGATAGGAGGGGTTAATTAGCTGATGAAATCTCAGGTTTGGAAAAGAAGAGAGGTTCAGAAGGTTTTTGAAAAGGGGTCTCATCTAACTAACGCCCATGCTAACTAAGGCTTCCTACAGTCAGGATGGCTCTGATACCAGCTCTGTGGGGACCCCGACTTAGAAGTCGAGATCACCGAATGCACGTGTACAGTGATCCCAGAGATCAATGCTCACTGAACACATAGAAGCTGAATAACAAGAGTCTTACATCCATACAAATATTCTTACACGAATTAAGGCCATTATGGCCAAGTCTTACATAGATAGAGCCTCACGGGCTGAATAGCAAATAACTCAAATAGCGGAAGTCTTCGATAACGGGTAGAACCCATGCCATCTGCCTTAACCCTACCGGCATTCTTACTGGGATAGCGTCCTAGTTCGCATGATCGTCTCCAAAGAACTCTTCCTCATATTCCTGTTCTTCCATGCCTGGCCAATTAAATAACCAGTGGCAAGCCAATGAGTACTTTGAATGTACTCGCAAGCAACCCATGATGTGGTTCAAAGTAACAATGCAATTGAACGACAATGAACAATCTAGCAAGGGCTAGAATAAACATTCTACTATCAAGTTTATGCATCTATAACCTCGCGTAACCTCGAAGACAGGTTACCGATATCAACATGAATAAGATTCAACTCAACGAGTCAAGACACCACCTTGACTTACATACACACGCATGGTTTCACAAACTTTCGACGTAGCCCAAGAGCGGTTACCCAACTGTCCATGACCGTGGACACGGCTATTCGAATAGTTTGACACTCTGCAGAGGTTGTACACTTTACCCACAAGATCCGGGGAACTTCCGTGTCATCCACGACCCGCGGTACCTCAAGTACCCGGGGTAAGCACCCGATCATTATCTTTCCTTAGACGACACTAACATACAGTCCACTCGTTGGTGCACGGCCCTCGGGTACAAACAATAGATCACGGGACTTGCCCTAATTTCAATGTCACGTGTACCCGAAGGGACCAACGGTGTGTCCGGTGCCCTGTGAAAACAGTCATGGTCGTCTATCCAAGCACGACCCCGTCCCGGGAAAGACCTCAAGTCCTCCCGTCACTAGTAATGCGAGCACCATGCTAGTATCGACCTAAGTAATCAATAAAGCCCCGTCCCATAAGGGGTAGTGTGGTTGCACATGTATGGTTGGAACAACGGTCGCAGCTTAAACCAATCCGTTTGAAAAACACACACTTGCCTTGGTACACCACTTCGTCATCAACTGGTCACCCAACTCATCATCATCTTCATCTCCCTCGGGCATGAATGGCACCCGACGGGGTTTTATGTAAAGACTTCAACCACGAAGGTTCATGTCACACATGCATCACTAATCATAACCACTAACCATATGCTTGTCATCTAGCACATAGCAAGATCAGGATCATGGCATGCATCATATGGTGGAATCAACTAGGTCACTATCGTAACCCTAACATCATGCATCGGAAACAAACGGGTTCCGAAGAACAAGGGTATCATGGTCAAAGGGCTGCTTGCCTGGATTGGCTTGGTCTTCAAAGTCTTCAAATCCTTCTCCTTCTTCTTCCACAACAACTTTGTCAAATACGGGATCTATACGTCGCATAATAACCAAGGGAAAATAAGAATACAAACAAAACAGAAAAACCAAAGTGCTCAGATAAATGTCAACTTATTTTTGTTAAATACTAGAGGAATTTCTAAAATGGGGAAAATTCATAGTTGGAGTTTTGGAGCAACAGAATGGATTCTATTGATTTTAGAACAGGGGTTTTACTGCTCAAATTTGAATTTAAATTTGAACAGAACAGAAAAGTTTCATGGATTTGAGTGAAAGTGGTACCATTAAATAGGTTGGAATATTACAAGATTTTAGGAGTTGGAATTATTTTATTTGGACCATTATTCTTTTCTGTAGAAATGTTTAAAACAATCACAGAAAAGAAAAAGGAAAATGTGTCCTGTGCACTGGGCCAGAGAAGGCCACAGTGCACGGCCCAGGCGGTCCAGCCCAGCCGCACGGGTGCCTGCGCGCACACGTCAGGTTTTTGAACCTGACGGGCGGGGCCCGTGGGTCAGTGGCAGAGAGGAAGGGGAGAGAGGTGTGGGGATGACAGGTGGGGCCCACCTGCCATCTCCAACCTTGCGGCCACGGCGACGGCGAGCTCACCGGCGAGGTTTCCGGCCACGACGACGGCAATGGAGGGTGGGAATGGGTCCAGCGTCGAGTGGCGGTTGTAGGGGTGGTGGTGCGGCACGCCAGGGAGTTCAGGTTCGCCGGCGGCGAGGTGGGACGGCGGAGGCTCGTCGGGAGGTTGTTGCTGTGGTCGTTTCCGACTGCAACAGGAGGGGGAAACAAAGGGGAAATGGTCAGTGGAGCACGGCGGTTCTAGATCGGGCGAAAGGAAGAGCAGGGGTGGCTCGTACTGCGGGATCACCGGCGGCCCGACGCGGCGGAGCTCCGGTCGATCCCGAGCACTGGGACTTCCTGGGGTCGAGTGGATGGTGCTGGAGGACTCAGTGGAGTGAGGTGAGGTTGTTGTTGCTGCTGGAGAGGCTCGGGAGGGGCTATTTATAGGAGGTCGACGAAGGCCCGTGGTCCAGTGCGCCGGCGAGCTCCGGCTCGAGGCTACAGCGCACGGGAGGCCAAGGGGATGAGTCCATAGTGTTCCTGGACGAGCTCCACGTCCAGTAGAAGTGAGAGGAGGAGCGGGGGACCTTCCAGTCGACGCGCGCGTGCTAGGCAGAGGAGTGGCCGTTGCGGGCAGCCAGCGCGCGTGCGACGACGGCCACTGGAGGGCGCAGGAGGAGGGGGGACAGCGCCGGGGAGGTTGCGGACGTCGAGAGGCCTCGACTGGCGCGAAGGGAAGGCCCGAGGCTGTCGGGGGAGGCTGATTGGCTGGAGCCACCGTGCGGAGGTGCACTGTAGCGTGCTCCAGAGCGTGCGTATTGGTGGCATCATCGTGCCCTCGCCGTTCTGGTCAAAACCAGCGTGTCCAAGAGTGTCTAGAAGGTTGAGGGAGGAGTAAAGAAATGGCCTGCGGCCTTGGATGCCCTGGAGATGCTGAGAGAGAGGGAGGATGCTGGTGACTTGGTGAAAACATGCTGTCCAGCAAGGTAAAACAGGGTTCTCACCCCTCAATCATGGAGCTGGGGTGCTGGGGAAGTTACTGGAGGTAGCTAGTAACTCAATAATCATGTGGTAAAAAGTTGAGGCCATGGAGAAGAGTAAAAGTGATCAAGTTGGAGGTTTTAGTAAAAAGCCAGAAGGTGTTTGATCAGTGTTTGGTCAAGTAAATGACCTCCACTTGACATGGCACTTAACAGGGTTGTATAACATGTGAAAATAGGGTGCTTCACCAAATTTGGGCTCATTTGAAGAAACTAGCTAATGCAACTTTGGTGAACCCTAGAAATCAACAGAAACAGCTTCATCTTGTTTGAGTCAATCTAATCATCTCCCCTTGATGCACCTCTTGGTGTAGCATCATCATTTGGGGTATTGATCATTCCCACAAAGTTTGAAGCTCCAGATAAAAAGTTGGTAATGTAAAGTTGTTCAAATTTGCATTTGAACAGAAAGGGTTTTAGGGTGATCTGATCAAGTTGCTCTATTCCAATTCTTGTGCCATTTGGTCTAGATGCCTTATTAGGCCATTCTAGCATGTGCACCAAGTTTGAGAGCGTATGGACAAGTTTGGCAATGTAAAGTTGCTCAAACTTCAAATATGGACAGAATGGTTATGAAGGGGTTTGAGGATGTTTTCTTGCTTCCCAAGGCATGGGACTTGGCAAGATCATCAAATATGTCATATATGACATGATAGAATTTCCCTGGAATTTTTGGAGAATATTTCCTTTGTAAATATTTCAAAAGCTTGAAATATCCAGAAAGGGTTTTAGAGGGATTAGCCCATTATTTTGAACATGACCAAGTGCTGAAACTCTTATATATGGACAATATATGTCCTTTGAGTCTCTCTGAATTTTGGCAAATATTTTTGAAGCAGTTAAATATTTTTTCCCTATTAAAGACCATTTCTGGCCTTAAGAAAAAGCTTTTAAATAAAATAGGAAAATAACTTTTAAAATTATACCTTTGTGGTTTCTGGAAGTCCTATGACTACTAGGTCTCAAATAAACCTTTTGAAATAATTTTCTCACCCTAAATCAAGTACTTGCAGTGCCAATCTCAATTCAGGGGTTTTTGGAAAACTAAATTTATAAAATACCTTTTGGCCAAATTGATTTTGTAAGAAAATACTATACTGTTATATAACACTTGGCATGATCATTGGGCAGAAGTTTTGGGTATGAAGATGAATTCTACAAGAGGTCATAGTTGAGTTTAATGAGCACAAGAAAAAGCACATGAAGAAAACTCAATTCCAAATAAAAGCCAAATGATGCTAAAAAAATTTGCTGGTCCAAATTTTCATGCTTCAAAGGTATAAATAACATGTTACAAAATGCAGGGTGTGACACATCCGCAATTCCTAAGCCGGCACATGAGCTTGTCTAGAAAAAAAAGTACCTGACACATTTGCTAACAATATCCTCCGCATCAGCATGAGCCGTCAACCAATAAAACATGTGTCGAAAAGCCTTAGCAACCAAAGATTTTGAGTCGGCATGATGACCACAATCGCCTACATGAATTTCCGATAGGATCTCACGGCCCTCCTCACGAGAAATACAGCGTTGGAACACGCCCGTCACACTTCGTCGTTGTAACTCACCGTTGACAATAGTCATAGACTTGGACCTTCTAATGATCTGTCCTTCCAACATTTTATCCTTAGGTAACTCGTGCCGGCTCATATAAGCTAGATAGGGCAATGTCCAGTCCAAAATAATATGAAGAACCGCCACCAGTTGGCTCTCCGTGTCAGGGATAGAAATATCCTCCTCAGATGGCAATTTAACCGACGGGGTATGTAAGACGTCAAGGAAGACATTACGGGTTACCAACTTACGCTAAGACCCAAGACGTGATAATGCATCAGCTTCCTCATTCTTTCGTCGATCAATGTGATCCACCTAGTAACCTTTAAAGTACCAGCAATGTTTTCAACCTCCCAACGATAAGCCACCATGAGCGGGTCTTTAGAATCCCACTTGCCTGAGACTTCCTGAGCCACCAAATCTAAATCGCCCAGGCACCTAACCCGGCTTAAATTCATCTCCTTGGCCATACGAAGCCCATGGAGCAAAGATACATACTCATATGCATTTTAGTACAAGGAAACATCAACCTTAAAACATAACAAAATTTATCACCTCATGGGGAAGTCAATATAACTCCAGACCCCGAGCCTTCAAGTTTTCTAGAGCCATCAAAGTGGATTATCCAATATGTGTTATCAGGCTTCTCCTCAGGCGTCGGCAACCCCGTCCAATCAATAATATAATCCACCAGAGCTTGAGATTTGATAGTTGTCCTAGGCACATACTTCAAACCATGAGGCCCAATTTCAATTGCCACTTGGCAACCCGGCTAGTGGCCTCTCTGTTTTGAATGATATCTCCCAAAGGAGCAGAGCTAATCACCGTAATAGGATGCCTCAGGAAATAGTGCTTCAGTTTGCGACTCGCCATGAACACCCCATATACAAACTTCTGCCAATGAGGTTACCTTTGCTTGGACTCAGTTAAAACCTCACTCATATAATAAGCCGGTCGCTGGACTGGATATTGCTTACCTACCTACTTGCGTTCCACGACAACTGCTACACTGACAGCTTTATTAATAGCTGCCATGTACGGGAGCAAAGGCTCTTTGTCAATTGGGGCAGCCAATACCGGCGGCTCAGCCAACTATTTCTTGAGAGCTTCAAACGCTTGATCCGCCGCCTCAGTTCAGACGAAGTGGTCAGACTTCTTCATCATCTGATATAAAGGCAGAGCCCTTTCTCCTAGGCAACTTATGAACTAGCTTAAAGCTGCAACATGACCCGAGAGTCGTTGAAAATCATTAACACACGCTGGCTTAGCCAATGAAGTGATATCCTTTATCGTCTCCGGGTTAGCTTCGATGCCTCATTCTGAGACTTGAAAACCCAATAGTTTACCTGTAGGTACACCAAAAACACATTTGGCCAAGTTAAGAATCATCTTGTAGACCCGGAGATTGTCAAATGTTTCTTTTAAGTCGTACAAAAGAGTCTCCTTCTTTCTAGACTTGACCACAATGTCATCCACATAAGCATGCATGTTGTGCCCAATCTAATTGTGAAGACAAATTTGGACACAATGCTGGTAAGTCACCTGAGCACTCTTAAGCCTAAAAGGCATAGAAACATAGCAGAAAGCTCCAAAAGGTGTGATGAATGATATATTCTCTTGGTCTTTGACTGCCATCTTGATTTGATGATAACCAGAATATGCATCCAAGAAACACAAACTCTCACAACTCGTCGTTGCATCAATGATTTGGTCGATACGGGGAGAGCAAATGGATCTGTTGGACACGCCTTGTTAAGATTTGTATAATCAATACACATACACCACATGCCATTTTTCTTAAGTACCAGCACGGGGTTAGCCAACCGCTCAGGGTGAAAAACTTCCACAATGAAACCAGCTGCTAAGAGCCGGGCCACATCTTCTCCAATAGCTTTACATTGCTCTTCATTGAAACGACGGAGGAACTGTTTGACTGGCTTAAATTTAGGATCTATATTAAAACTGTGCTCAACGAGTTCCCTCGGTACACCTGGCATGTCAGAAGGATTCTGTCAGGCATATTACTAGCATGTATAAACTGGCTAGGAAGATCCGGATTATACTAACATAGTTGTATTATCATAAAGCCCAGTAGAATATAAACCAGAGGTTACGGCCCATAGAGGCTTAGGGCCCATGTGTAAAGCTTACGGTTTGTAAACCGTCGTATCATGTAACTTGAGGTGTAAGATAGAAAGAGTAGAGACCGAGGCGGACACGATTATGAACCGGCCTCGGGACTCTGTAAACCGGGCCGGGCGTCACCTCCTATATAAAGGGACGACCCAGCGACGGTTCAGGGACAAGCAACAACCCGTCGAGACACAGGCAAGCAATCCGCTCCCTGTTCATCGACGCCCAAGCAATACCAAACCAAACTAGACGTAGGCTTTTACCTTCATCGAAGGGGCTGAACTAGTATAAACCCTATGTGTCCTTTGTGTGCTTTTAACCTCTTCAAGATAACCCGCGCGATGGCCTCACGCCTAAGTCCGCTAAACCGGACATCTGTCGTGCCAATTCCACGACAGTTGGCGCCCACCGTGGGGCTATCGCACGATGGTTTCGATTTCTTGAAGGGCAGCTTTGAAGGACTCAAGGGTTACGCGGTTGGCCGGATGACCAAGAGTCGCCGCAGCCAGATCTACATCCACGATGCAGGCTGGGGCCCCGAAGCCGATTCAATCGAATACGGATACTGGGTCCCCTTCGGCAGCATCCACGTCTTCATCGGCAAGATTGGTGAACCGGGACCTGAGCCGGACATCTTCCCCAACATCATCGAGCCGGCTCAGCGTGCGAGATCGGCCCGGATTCAGCCCGCCGTGAAGCGTGTCTTCGTTGGAGCAGTACATGGAGTCCAAGCCGAGGACGGATCGGAGTCTGGTGGCGAGATAGTTGTCTATTCTGACAATGAGTCTTCATCCGGGGAGACCGAATCTTTGTATCTGTTGCAGGATGGCCGATCCGAGGGTATATCCGATGGTGGCAGTATTCCGGACCCCTTTGATCCGACAAACCGGGTGGTTGTCTTCATGGCCAGATCACAGTCTATGCAGCAGCCCACGGTGACCGGGGCGTTCACAGCAGAGGTAGCTGGTGCAGGGGCGAGCATCCAAGCCCCCTCACCCTCTGACGTTCTATCCACCTTGGTCGAGGAGTTGACAACATGCGCAATAGCAGAAGTAGCTCCTGCCAACAAGGCACAACATGATGCGGAGATCCTTCAGCTGAAGGGCCAGATTGAGCAGGCTAAACGGGATCTGGACGCAGAGAAGGCCATGATAGCTACGAGGCAAACAAAGCTAGACTCCCAAGCTTTCCGGCTCAGGGTGGATCAGACTTCTACACAGGAAGGAATGCACAGAAGACAACAAACTCGTCTACCGCAGGTTTACCAGGCGAGGAATCTCTTTGGCACACCAGGGGCGGGAAACAGTAACCGCCTAGAGGTAAACCGGGGAGGAGCTCCAGGGACTGGCGCGTCGGTTCAGCCACCGGCCACGGAGCGAAATCGTCAAGTTGTGCCCACGCCGCACATCCCCACCCCCTGGCCATTATTATAACCCGTTGGACAACTTTGTCGCCGCCGCTTCACGACTGGCCGCTTTACCCATTGAGGGGACATCCCCCGTGGCAATGGAAGCGCACCGGGCTAAGGAATTGCTGGACACGGCGTTGACACAGCAGCAGGCGTACTCTTACAGCAGGGAGAGGATTCATTCAACCCCCCGCCAGAGCCGGAGTTACACTAGGCACTGGGATGAACCGGCCGTGTCTAGCAGTGAGCGGAGACGTCACCGCCACAGGCAGGATAATTCGGTAGGAGCAGAAGCACCCGCCCAGGAGGCAGCAGACCGGGCCAGACATACCGCCCGCGAGGATACCCGTCAAATGACGCCGGTTCACCCAACCACAGCAGAAACGGGAGTCACGGCGAGTTCCTTTGGAGTACAGTGTCTTGTCCCCGCTTTACGAAGCGTAAAATTACCCAAGGACTTCAAAGGTCTGCGCAAGGTGCCCAACTACACAGCAGACCTGGCTCCAGAGGCGTGGGTTGAGAGCTATGAGATGGCTATGGAGATGCTAGATGTGGATGAAGCGGCATGCGCCAAATACTTCACCATGATGCTGGAAGGCACAGCCCGGACATGGTTAAAGGGCTTACCACCTAACTCCATCGGATCATGGGGAGAACTGTGTCGCCAGTTTATCAAAAATTTCAAAGACACGTGCAAGCAGCCAATGTCAGTGGTAGATTTAGCAGCATGTGTTCAAGGAGAGCAGGATCCCACTAGCAGCTGGGTGCGGCGAGTATCAAAAATCCTACACTCTTCCAATAGTATCAACCCCAGTACAGCGATAGTAACACTAGAAAACAATTGCCGGTTTGAGTCTCTGAAGCTGAAGTTGGGACGGCTCAAGCGGGATTGTAATGATATGGGGACACTCATGAGCGCTCTGGTGAAATATGGGGATTCTGATAACACTAAGTACCCAGAGGCAGATGGAGACAAATCCGGGAAGGCAAACAAGGCCAGCAAACCGGCGCAAGCTAATCCGGCAGGAACGAGTTACAATGGTAAGCGAAAAGCAGAGGGTGGTTCTGATTTTGTGGCTAATACCAACGTTCAGGGAAACGGGCAGCGCCGCAAGGGTAGACCACCTCCTCGTGGTGAAGGGCAATTCCTCAATCTAGAACAGCAGTTAGACGCGCCTTGCCCTAAACACAGCAAAGAGGGATTCCCGTCTAAGCATACATGGAGGGAATGCCGGATCATGATAGAGGCCATGAGGCAAGCCAAATATAACCAGGGGCCCCCGGGCGGCGGCTCGAGTTCCGGTTTTCAGGGTCCGGGTCACCAGGGTAATGGTTCCGGGTCAGGATATCATGGCGGTAACAGCAACTATCCCAGCAACAACAGTAACGGTCAGCATCAACAGAACCAACATCATGGTCAGGGTGGTTACAATAACCAAGGTAATCAGCAGCGTCAACAGCAGCAGCAATATGGATATCAGAGTAATCCGAAGGAGCTAAGTCGTGGACAGTACCATGTCTTTACCACGAGTTTGTGCAAACGAGATCAAAAGATTTTGGAGCGGGCAGCACAAGCGATTGAACCGGCAACGCCGCATTTTCTACGTTGGTCGGAGCAACCTATTGTGTGGAGCAGAGAGGATCACCCTTCACGGGTTGATAATCCGGGCCATTTGGCCCTAGTGGTAGCACCACAGGTGGGTGGCTACAGGTTCACCAAGGTACTCATGGACGGCGGCAGCAGTATGAACATCTTGTACTACGAGACCTTCCGGCGTATGGGGTTGACAGATAAGAAGTCGAGACAGTCCAACACAGTATTCCATGGAGTCGTGCCAGGTACATCGGCTTACCCAGTTGGGAAGATTGATCTGGAAGTCACCTTTGGGGATGAGGAGGATTCTAGGTCAGGGACAGTGACTTTCGAGGTTGTAAAGATCAGGAGCCCATATCATGCTCTGTTCGGGAGACCGGTTTACGCCAAGTTCATGGCTAGACCGTGTTATGTTTATCTACATCTCAAGATGCCGGGTCACAAGGGAACCATCACAGTTCACGGAAGTCGCAAGATTGCATTGGAATGCGAGGAAGGAGACGCAGCCTATGCAGAGGCAGTGTGTGCTACAGAGGAGTTGAAGTTCTACAAAGACAACGTTGATCCGGCAGATATGTCCCCGTTAAAAAAGCCAACTACAGAGCATGATCCGGCGTTGAAGTTCAAATCTGCCGAGGAGACCAAGCAAGTTGACTTTGTGCCAGGCGATTCATCCAAGCAGTTCACAATCAGCGCTAACCTAGATCCCAAATAGGAAAGCACGCACATCGAGTTCAGCCGTGAGAACCGGGATATCTTTGCATGGAAGCCTTCTGACATGCCGGGTATACCGAGGGAACTCGCTGGGCACAGTCTTAAGATTGATCCAAAGTTTAAATCGGTCAAGCAGTACCTGCGCCGCTTCAATGAGGAGAGGCGCAAGGCTATAGGCGAAGAAGTGGCCAGGCTTTTGGCCGCGGGGTTCATAGTTGAAGTGTTCCACCCGGAGTGGTTGGCTAATCTGGTATTGGTGTTAAAGAAAAATGGAAAGTGGAGGATGTGTGTGGATTACACAGACCTAAACAAAGCTTGTCCAACCGATCCTTTTGCTCTCCCCCGTATTGATCAGATCATTAATGCTACGGCAGGATGTGAGCGGCTAAGTTTTTTGGATGCATATTCAGGGTATCATCAAATCAAGATGGCAGTCAATGACCAGGAGAAGACAGCCTTCATAACTCCCTTTGGAGCCTTCTGCTATGTATCTATGCCCTTTGGGCTCAAGAGTGTCCAAGCAACTTACCAGCGTTGCGTACAGAACTGCCTCAAAGGGCTGATAGGAAAAAATGTCCATGCCTATGTTGATGACATTGTGGTGAAGTCAAGGAAGGAGGCAACGCTGATAGAGGACCTAAAGGAAACCTTTGACAACCTTTGGGTTTATAAGATGATGCTTAATCCCGAGAAGTGTGTTTTTGGTGTTCCAGCAGGCAAGCTCCTTGGATTCTTAGTGTCAAACAGAGGAATAGAGGCCAATCCGGAGAAGATCAAGGCGATCACATCCTTGACTAAACTGGCTTGCATCAATGATGTCCAACGCATAGCAGGCCGGATTACAGCATTAAGCCGATTCATCAGCCGTTTGGGAGAGAAGGCAATTCCACTGTATGAGATGCTGAAAAAGACAGATCGGTTTATATGGAGCGATACTACAAACGCTGCGTTTGAGGACTTGAAGCGGCAATTAGCAGAACCACCAGTTCTTGCTGCCCCTGTGGACAACGAGGCACTGCTATTATACGTGGTCGCCAATGCCCGTGCAGTTAGCGTGGCAATTGTAGTGGAACGCAAGGAAGCAGGCAAGGAATATCTGTTTCAGCGCCCGGTTTACTACGTCAGTGAGGTTTTAATTGAGTCAAAGCAAAGGTATCCACACTGGCAGAAGCTGGTATATGGAGTTTTCATGGCAAACCGGAAGCTGAACCACTATTTCCAGGGCCACCCAATTACTGTTGTCAGCTCAGCTCCGTTGGGGGATATAATCCAGAACAAAGAAGCTACTGGTAGAGTGGAAAAGTGGGCCATTGAGCTTAGCCCACATGGAATCAAGTATGTACCCCGTACTGCTATCAAATCCCAAGCACTGGTAGATTTCATCAATGATTGGACAGAATTGCAAGCACTAGAGGAGAAGCCGGATCACACATACTGGACTATTCACTTTGACGGTTCAAGGCAATTAGAAGGCTCGGGGGCTGGAGTAGTGTTAACTTCCCCACGAGGTGATAAATTTTGTTATGTCCTCCGATTAATGTTCCCTTGCACTAACAATGCTGCTGAGTATGAAGCTCTTCTTCACGGCCTACGGATAGCTAAGGAGATGAACTTGAGCCGGGTCAAGTGCTTTGGTGATTAAGATCTAGTGGCGCAACAAGTGTCCGGCAAGTGGGACTCTAAAGACCCTCTCATGGCAGCCTACAGGCGAGAAGTTGAAGCGGTCGCAGGATGTTTCAAAGGATATCAGGTGGATCACATAGACCGGCGGAAAAATGAGGCGGCCGATGCTCTAAGCTGGCTGGGCTCTCAGAGTAAACCAGTTCCACCAAATACTTTCTTGTATGAATTGCACAGTCCATCAGTTCAGGTACCATCGGAGGAGGATTTGGCTGTTCCTGATCCGGAGGCACAGCTGGTGGTAGCGCTTCATGTTATTCCGGATTGGACACTCCCTTACTTGGCGTACCTGAGCCGAGGAGAGTTTCCAGATGATGAGGTTGAAGCTAGGCAGATTATCCGGCAATCCAAATCTAGGACCATCGTTAACGGAGAACTTCATCACCGCAGCGTTTCAGGGGCGTTTCAACGTTGTGTATCATCAAAAGAAGGCAATGATATTCTTCGAGAGATACACGAAGGAGATTGTGGTCATCACGTCGGTTCAAAATCACTAGTAGCCAAGGCCTTTCGTTATGGGTTTTACTGGTTAACAGCTCATGCTGATGCGGAGGATCTAGTCCGGAGATGTGACGCTTGTCAGAAATTTTCACGGCGTGCTCTTGTTCCGGCACAGGAGCTGCGGATGATTCCAATCGTATGGCCGTTTGTGACTTGGGGGCTTGATATGGTTGGACCTTTCAAACGATCCCAAGATCAGAAAACCCACCTGTTGGTGGCAGTGGACAAGTTTACAAAGTGGAGTGAGGCAGAGCCTGTCAGTAAGTGTGATGCGGCAACAGCGGTTAAATTCATCAAAAAGGTAATTTTCCGGTTTGGCTTTCCATACAGCATTATTACTGATAATGGCACCAATCTATCTAAAGGAGAGATGGAAGAGTTTTGCCAAAGGGAGCATATTCGCCTGGATGTATCTTCAGTAGCTCACCCTCAATCCAATGGTCAAGCTGAAAAAGCCAACCAAGAGATCTTGCGAGGCATCAAGCCCCGGCTTATGACTCCCTTGCAAAGAATACCAGGCTGGGTTGAGGAGTTACCTTCTGTCCTCTGGAGCATCAACACTATGCCTAATAGGTCTACATGCTACACGCCCTTCTTCATGGTGTATGGTGCTGAAGCGGTTCTCCCTAGTGATATCCGGCACGACTCACCACGAGTGGCGGCTTATGTTGAAGCGGCCAACGAGCAAGCAAGACAAGACAGCTTAGACCGGCTGGACGAGGAACGGGACATAGCAGCGGCACGATCCACAATTTATCAGCAAGACCTGCGCAGATATCACAGCCGCCGGGTTAAGACTAGGACGTTCCAGGAGGAAGACCTGGTGCTCCGGCTCATCCAAGACCAGACAGATATGCACAAGTTATCCCCACCTTGGGAAGGGCCCTTTGTGGTCAGCAAGAACCTACACAACGGTTCATACTACCTAGTGGACGTTCGAGAACATATATACTCACAGACAACAAAGGAAGAGACGAAGAGTCCGTGGAACATTGCTCTACTGCGGCCTTACTACACTTCAGCCATGGGCTCCGCTTCATGTATCCTATATATATTATGATTAATAAATGAACCGGCACCCCCGGTAAACCGGGGGATCAGCCATATTCTTCCAATATAAGTGTCTTATGGGAATTCACTCAGGTGATATCCATCTAAAGTTTATTTCTCTTGATATAGATTATTTTTCAAGAAAACAAGATGCTTTGATCAATCTATTTTGATATGCAGGACAATTATATAAGGGACCAAAGAGGGTTTGACACACAAACGCAACCCCCAGATAGGTATCCTGCCTCTACGGTCACCAGGGGGCTTCCTGTTCAAGCATAGGTCGTATTCGAACCAAAGAGAACATAGCCAAACTCACTAGGGGGCTACGGATCGCATTCGAATCCTAGCTCAACCCCTTTTGGTCCAATATATATGATCGCATTCGAATCATAGCTCAAACCCCGCTTGGGTCCGCCTTGGATCGCATTCGAATCCACTGATCGGCAAGATATCAAGGCCACTGGGGGCTACGGATCGCATTCGAATCCTTGCTCAACCCCTTTTGGTCCAATATATATGATCGCATTCGAATCGTAGCTTAAACCCTGCTTGGGTCCGCCTTGGATCGCATTCGAATCCACTGATCGGCAAAATTTCAAGGCCACTGGGGGCTACGGATCGCATTCGAATCCTAGCTCAACCCCTTTGGTCCGGTTTACTGATCGCATTTGAATCAGAAGCCTCGATTTCGAGCCTGGCAGCTCACAAAAAGCCTCGATTTGGAGCCTGGCAGCTCGCAAAAGCCTCGAGTACATGGTCTTATTTGCCAACAATGCTTTGTTTTTTGCGATTTTCAAAAAAAATTGTGGTTAACCAAGTTTTGATCCGGAATTGGGCAACTTCAAAGTTGACCACATATCTACAAAGTTAAAAGTCTGGATCATGAATACCAGCATGAGTTTAAAGTCTGGGTCATAAACACCAGCATGATTTAAACCGGTGTTTACCATAACCCGGAATAGTCATCAAGCAAAGGCCAAGAGAGCCAAGAGCCTCATCAGAATATACATATTCAAATATGCCTACCGGATTAAGAACGTCAGGTACACTTAATCAAAGGTATGAGATATTGTTGGGTATAAAATAGATACTTTCTCAATATATGTTTATGGGAGCAATGTAATAGGTCCGGTGGTAAAACTGCCAGGACATCTTTTTAGCATTGTTTATGCAGATGCAGATAACATAGACGGATCAACCATAGCAGACAAAGAATTAAAATTGACAGACGCCAAGTCAAGCTGTGACATACGAATTGGGACAAAGGCAATGTTTCGAACTATCCTATTACAAGGCACTCGCAGGCCCGAACGGATTAAAGTTCTTGCAAAAGTGTTCGGCAGCTATGAATTAAACTGGACGGATTACGACTCCTCTTCATGCTGTGAAGGCTGAGGATCGGCGTGTTTCGGAACTTCTTCATCTTCAGGTAGTGGCTAGAAATCAGGAACGTGCCTATCAATCTTGGAGAGTGCGCGAAAGTACATCTCTTCATTAATCAGATCGGACGGATCAATATCTGGAGCGAAAGTATGGCAAGGCACTGGCGGGATTAGATTCTCGGTGTCATAAACCGGCCGCTCCACCCGTTCATTTTCTAAGTCATATGCCGGATGATACCTGGTCAGATCCGCTTCATCGGCAAGTTTGCTGGCGAGTGGGCGCATCTCTTTCGTCAAGGCACGGAGGTCTTCGGCAGAGAAGGTGGATCCATCCTCTTTATTGCTGGGATATCCGTTCATAGCCTCCTCCGGATCAAAGTCCGGAACCCATGCTTTGGCCCGGGTCAATGCTATCAGAGAGCCAGCCCGTGCAGCAGATTTTTTTCACTTCCACCAGGCGTACAGGCAAGACAGATAATTTCTCCAAAGTACCTTGGATGGTACTTGGGGCCGGTTTCTGATGGGACATTGCACTTATGACCCTTTGAGCACCGGAATACAACTGCTCCACCAGGGTATAAGAGGCCTTGAGCTTCTTCCGCACATCATCTCCAAGATGAGTTATGTGTCGCCCTAAATATGTTTGTTAAAAGTTAAACCGGAGCAGAACAAGTATTGCAAAGATGAAAAGCATATACACTTGAGTGCTCACCAAACATAGCAGAAGTCATAACTTCTATTTGCTGTCTTAAACCGGTCAGCTCCTGCGTAACCAGATTAAGGGCAGCTTCAGCATCCTTTGCTCTTTTCTCAAGAGCATTCCTCTGCACCTCCCAGGCGGACCGCTCCGCTTCAAAGTCTTTTTTCAATTTTTCTATGTTGGTTAAGTTCAGCACAAGCTCTTCCTTGGCCTTGACAGAAGCAGTTTCAGTAGCAGCCAATCTATTCCGGAGTTCAGTTACCTCTGCAGCCCTCCGAGTCAAATTAGCCTACAAGGAAATCAAATGGATTAGAAGACAAGTCAAACAAGTCTCAAGCACATAAGCAAGTTATCCACTTGACACTTGGGGGCTAATGTGCAGTTGAAGTATCAAAAGAGAATTTTAGACAAGTCCCAAGCGCATAAAGCAAATTATACCCCTGGCACTTGGGGGCTAATGTAAGTTCATTTTCTGATACACTGGAGGTCCCGGTTCATCTACAAACGAAGCTAAACCGGCACTTGGGGGCTACTATGGCCTAAAGACAGGATTTCAAAGAATTCAAAACAGGGACAAGTAAAGGGAGTTACCTCGTACTCATCCTTCATCATGTTAACCAACCCGGTTTCACAATCGCGGCTGGTGAAGAGCCGGTTCAAATACCCGGACTGAAGTTCCTGGGCACTCAACTGGGCATAGCTGGATAAGTCCGTGCTCCACTTGCCTTTTTCCTGTTGAAGTTTTTCCTCTTTGGCAGTGTGCTTGGCAAACATGACGGGCTTAGCAGGAGCGGTAAAACCTAATCTGGTTATCTCAACGTCCGGGGAGGTAGCAGCAGTTGGTTGAAGAGGGGCAGTAGTAGGTGCCGGGCTAACAGGAGCTGGGTTAGTCCAAGGAGGGCTAACCCGGACAAGGCTCGCCGGTTCAACTATATTCTCCGTATTAGCATCCTCTCGAGCAACAATGTCATCACGATCCATGGGAATAGGATCATCAAACTGAGCTGCAAGATTATCTTCTGGAGGGATAACTTCGTCCGGATCAGCGGCCGGTTCAACGGTAGCAGTCTCAGCAGCCGCTTTGGTTGCTTTTTCCTTCTTGCTAGGCTTCGGCTTGCTGGAGAAAATCAAAGGAACAATGAGAATCATAAAGGTACAAAGGTAAAGACAAACCGGATGATTAAAAAGGACTTACCCGGGCACGGTCTTCAGCACAAGGACCTGTGTAGCAGTCGACTCGCCAGAAGAGGACAAGGGAGCCTCCTGATAGTTAGGATTAGACGATTTAAGTGGTTTACGTATGAGCCCGACTTTTGGATGAAGAAGAGTTGGAGAAAGCAAAACCTCAGAACGGCGCGTGCGTGCCGGAGTAAGAGGTATTCCGGATGATTCCACCACATGGCCACTGTGGCGCGTGGTCCGACGTGCTTCATGCTGCTGCTTCTTCAAAAGAAATTTGGGGTCCAATTGAGCATAAGGATGAGAAAAAGGGTATTTCTGGGACACCCGGTGGATTTTGGGGGGTGGCGGTTCTGAGTCTGAAGAAAGAGAGATTACCTCAACTTCCGCCGCTTTACTTCCTTCAGGCAGATCCTGTGGAAAGGCACTGTTAACATAAATTTGGATAAAGGGAGATTAAAACGTATCAGGATCAACTCATACCTCAGAATCCGGATCATCTTCCTCAGGGTGTGAACCGGAGGCAGCAACCGCCTTCTTCTTCTTGACATCAAACGTCTTCCGGCGTGGTTGTTTGGCCGATTTATCTTGAGGTTTCCTCTTCCAGAAGGGGTCGTTGGCCTGTACAGAAGATAGAGAATAAATAGAAGACAATCGATATGGACGGATCAGAACAATAGAAAAGATTAGAAAGAACTTACTGCTGGCGGTTTATTGTTTTCACAAAATGGAGCTAAACCGGTCCGATTGCACTCCTCTAGAGATATGTTGAGCATTTTCTTTGCGGATTCAGCAACTTCTTTCTCGGGAAGTATTATGTCAATATGGCGCTGAGGATCATCCGGCTTTCCGGTATACTCGCACATCAGACCTGAACGTCGGCTCAGTGGAAGGATGCTCCATGCAAGCCAACAGCGAAACAAAGTCTACTCCGGTTAAGCCGTTGGCCATAAAGGCCCTAAGCTTAGAAAGCTGAGGGGCAAACCGGGCTCGGTCTGGGGCACTGAGGCGCTGCGGCAGGGGATGATCCTCAGGTAGGCGATATGGACGGTAACCCGGCAGTGGATTTTCCCCCTCAGGCGAAGTATCTATACAATAGAACCACGTTTGGTTCCATTCCTTGGGGTGCGTGTGAAGGGCAGCGTGAGGGAAGTTCACATCCTTTCTCTTTTGAATGCTGACGCCGCCCAATTCTTGATGCGGCCCGTCAGAAAACTCTGTCCGCCGGTTTAAATGGAAAAAGTCTCTGAACAGATCCACTGATGGTTCTTCTTGAAGATATGCTTCTGAGAAGACTTGAAAATTGCAGACATTTGATATAGAGTTCCGACTTACATCTTGAGGATGGAGTTGAAAAGCAGCTAGCACATCCCGGAAGAATTTTGAACCGGGAGGGCTAAAACCCCGGGCCAGGTGATCAAAGAAAACAATGACCTCTCCTTCCTTAGGAGTAGGTGGACATTCATTTTCTGGGGCCCGCCAGTCCAGGACCTCTTTAGGACCCAGAATACCGATTGAAGCGGCGTTCGTTAGGTCCTCTTCAGTAATGCGGGAAGGAGCCCAGTTGCAAGCGACAAACTGCTTGGCCATTGTTCGGAATAAGGAAATGCTGAAAAGTACAAAACGACATCCGGTTTACCAATTGCTAAAATTAAGCAGGAGCATTATATAAGATTATGGATCTAAATTGCCAGCTTACACAAGGGGCTAATGGTATTACTAGTCCGGGAGCATATAAGAGTAAGGTAGCTACCGGATTATGATGATAGAGAAGGCAGACGCTAAACCGTCAATTACAAGGTACAGGATTACATCTAGACCGTCGAAAAGAGCACATGATTGATTAAACCGGTGAGTGAGCTACAGATCTACAATACGAAGAAATAGTTTCCACATAAGGCTGAAGTAAAAATGGATCTGAGGCATAAGAAAAAGATGAAATATATGCAAGTCTTATACAGGAAAAACCACGGAGGTTTTCTACAGATCAAATCTAAGCTCTTAATCTAGAGGAACTAAAGGCGTGAGCGCGGAACAGAAGCGCACTCAAAACAAATCTAAGCAAGGTTTGAATCTACCACAAGGTTAACCCACAGGGATGAACAGCGAAGCTTCAAAGTTTCATGGCGGAAGCTATGGAAGGAACCCTAGATTGGGATCTACAGTGAGGAAGAAGGAATACCTGATGAAGAAGCAGGCGGCGGTGAGTTGCTCTGGACACGATTCAGGGTGATGCAGTGGCCTGGCTCGACGATGGCGACGGGCTCGAAGAACGGCGGCGGAGCTTCGAGCGACGGAGGAAGACGAAGGCAGAAGGGGGAAAAGAAGGCAGGCCCCAGCGGTATTTATAAGCCGAAGAGGTGAAACGGCAAGCGCGGGAATTGAGGAGGTTAGAGATTGGATAAAGATTACGCTGTCGCCTCGATTTACGGGATGGCATTTAACAAAGATAACAAACAGAGGTGAGCAATAAATGCAAAGGTGATGTCACGACGGATTAAGATGATTCCCGAAGATGACGTCATGGCTGGTTTACGAAGCAGATGAGTTGCAGAGAAGAAATTTATGCAAAGACTTAGTAGACTGACATGAACAAGTTCAAATCAATCTGGGGCCTAATGTTAGGGATATTACTAGCAGGTATAAACCGGCCAGGAAGATCCGGATTATACTAACATAGTTGTATTATCATAAAGCCCAGTAGAATATGAACTAGAGGTTACGGCCCATAGAGGCTTAGGGCCCATGTGTAAAGCTTACGGTTTGTAAACCGTCGTATCATGTAACTTGAGGTGTAAGATAGAAAGAGTAGAGACCGAGGCGGACACGATTATGAACCGGCCTCGGGACTCTATAAACCGGGCAGGGCGTCACCTTCTATATAAAGGGACGACCCAGCGACGGTTCAGGGACAAGCAACAACCCGTCGAGACACAGGCAAGCAATCCGCTCCCTGTTCATCGACGCCCAAGCAATACAAACCAAACTAGACGTGGGCTTTTACCTTCATCGAAGGGGCCGAACTAGTATAAACCCTTTGTGTCCTTTGTGTGCTTTTAACCTCTTCAAGCTAACCCGCGCGATGGCCTTGTCGGGACCCCGATCCTAAGTCACACCGATCTAGCATGTAACACACCATATCACTTTGCGGCCTCACGCACGGTATCCCCACGGGTGCCACCTTACCTGGCCCGGGACCGTTTGCGCATTTTGGCTCACGTATATGATAGTGTCGCTAGCATCCATATGACAGAGAACCCGGGCCGACATGACCAGTTATAAACCAAAAGTGGCACTAAATTACAGAGACAGGCATTCATGACCCAGCAACGAACGTGTCGGTCATCAACGTATGAACCCAAGTCGTAGCAAGCTACAAGGACTTAAAGGAACAACGCGTGACATTTACCCTAAGGGACAGACACAGGAACGAAGAAGGACACATGCCGGTCAGCCTAAGTGTTCCGGAGCAGTAGCAAGCAACCAAGGCTCAGTGGAAACACTAGGAGACATTTCCCTGCAAGATAGGCTACCAAGGGTAAACTACTAGGTGTCGGATCCCACACATACCAAGCATTTCAATAACATACACGCAATATGCTCAATATGTGCAAATACAACATGGCATCACAACAAGACTCTAATAAACAAAGTATTTATTCATTAGGCTCCGAGGAGCCAAGTATTACAAGCATGGGTCTCACGACCCAACATTCAGAGCATACAAGCAACAAGCGGAAGCACTACATGTCTGAGTACAGACATCTACAAATGAAAAAGGCTGAAGAGCCTGACTATCTACAACACTTGTCCAAGATCGTAGCTGAGGTACAAGCTACTTGTCGAAGTCCAAGCGGAACTACTAGTGAGACATCAATCCTATCTGCAAAACATAAATTAAGCAAACATGAGTACAAAGGTACTTAGCAAGACTTACATCAAATCCTATCATACATGCACTTGTATCAAGAAGGCAAAGTGGGGTTTAGTTGCAGCAAGCCAGCTTTGACTCAGTGGCTATCCTATTCTACGATTGCTGGTAACTCTTTTGAGGTGGCGCACACGAGTCCACTAAGCACCACACAATACACCACTATGGATTCATCCCCGTCTCCCTACGAGAAGGCCATCCATAGCACTCACACTTGTCTTGAGTATTTTAGAGTGTCCACTTCAAGTTGTCTATGTACCACGTAAGCATCCAAGAAGTCCATATCCGCGGACCCGGCTATTCGAATAGATTATGATAACCCTGCAGGGGTGTACTTCTTCACACACGCTCTCGCCACTTACCGCCAGGTACACGTCGTGTATCTCGGCAACCTTCAAGCGGAAGCCTGGAGAGGGTGTCGGCCACGACCTGACTAACCACACAAGTCTCTCGTCCAGGTTTATCGCCTATTCGGGTTCCATCCGCAAGGGAGTCCGGCCGAGGTTTCCATCACGGACCCAAATGATGTGTACAGGGTTCCCGAGCCCACCATCCGGGTGCCACTCGGTACACCGGGCCACGTGTGCCTAGTCTGTCCCAAGCCCACCCTGCCGGGTGCCACCTGGTAGAGAAATAACACTACCTACAAACGCCAGAAACTAGTTGCAACTCCTGGACAGAGATCATGTTGATTAATAAGTCGAGAGGGGTCGAGTTACCGGAACCCAATGTGTGGTAGTATCTAGTCATTGGACAACATACTCGAAACTCAGTTCTTAGGGACGGTTCCAGTGAGACAACCCACCATGTACTCCTACATGGCCTCTCACCACTACCTTTACCAAATCGTGTTCACACACTTAACCCTCAGCATCAGAACTTATCATTTCACTCTAATTCATTCCCGATGAATCAGACCTGACACACTCTAAGCAATAGCAAGCAAGGCATGGTAAGATCACAACATGGCTTCAATCAACTCCTACACATGCTAGTGGGTTTCAACTATTTACTGTGGAAAGACAGGTCATGCAGAGGAATGGGTTCTACTACCGCAGCATAAAGTAGCAGTTGAAATCGTTGTTGTCCTAATGCAATAACAGGGAGCAGGAGCGAGAGGGGGATTGTATCGGAATGAACAAGGGGGTTTGCTTGCCTGGTAAAACAACGTGCAGAACACTGCTCCTCTGACAGGTACTCTGGATCAGTCTCCGGAGCTGGACCTATCGAGAAGAACGGTGCCGACAATCAAACACAAGCATATGCAACAATATGATGCATGAATATGGCATGGAAATATGATGTTGTTTGAGCTAATGCAACTAGCATTTTAATTGGTTGAACTCCATTTGAACCAAGGATTCTAATGCAACTCTTTAATAAGTATTATAAAATGCCATATATGTATTTTCATATAAACAGTAGGTTTAACTTCATTTGTCATGCATGAAAATGGTACAGATGGATAGATTGAATTTTTCTGATAATTTTTCATATATAAATTATTTCATTCTGAGCTACGGTTGAATTTCTATGATTTTTTGAAGTTTAGGCCAAATTCTGAAATAAATAAATCATTTAAGATTTATTTAAAAACCAGAACTGGATTACTGCGTCAGCATGACAAAGGCATGACGTCAGCAGGTCAAAGGGGCTGTCCAGAGTCAAACCTGACAGTGGGGTCCCACTGGTCAGTGACTCAGTTAAATAACTAAAGTTTAAAACTAAACTAATTAGACAAGGGCCCACATGTCAGTGTCTAATTAGATTAATGTCAGTAATTAAAAGTTAATTAAACCCTAAACTAAAAATTAGTCAAAGGTGGCCCCACATGTCATAGTCTCAGGGGAAGTCAAAGTTTGGGTCAAAACCCACCGGCGGTTAGCCGCCGGCGAGGCCGAATGCGGCGGAGGGCGTCGGAAACTCGCCTCCGTCGACCATTCGAGCGACGGAGGGCAGCTACGGGATGCGCAGCCTCTTGCGCATCCAACGCGCTAGGTGGGAGCAGCTGGAGCGGCCGGAATCGTCGCCGGCGTCGAGTCCAGCGGTGGCCGGAGTTCGGGCGTCGACGGAAACGAGGCTACGGTGCACTAGGGGAGGGGCTAGTGGGTGCGTTCGGCTCCTGGGAGCACGGTGAGCACGGTGACGCGTTCAGTTTCGGGCTTGCGCGTCTGTGGCTACGACGGCGACGAGCTCAGCGGCGGCCGGCGACGATGAGGAAGGGGGCGACGGCTACGGTGAGGTACAGGCCACGGGGACAGGGGAAAACGGTGGAGGAGCTCACAGCGGGGTCGAAGAGCAGCTGAGTGGGCTCGGGGAGGCACCGGAGTGGACGAATCGGCGGCGAGGTCGACGGCGGCCGGAGGTTGAAAACGAGCACGATGATGACGAGGCAGGGCCTCCCGGCGTCCCGTAGCTTGCTGGAGAGGATGAGAAGGACGCAGCGGAGCTTCTGGGCACTCCGGCGAGGCGAGAGGGGGACGGTGGCCATGGCTACGGCGAGCGGCGGCGATGGTGGCGTTCGGGCGTTCGCGAGGAAGAGCACCAGGAGAGGGGAGAAGGGACCGAGGGGGAGTGAGAGGGTCCAGGGGTGCGTGGCGTCGTCCAGGGGCTGCTAGGCGCGTCGGCAGCGGCGGGAAGCAGGAGGTGGCGCGGCGCGTGGCCGGCGCGCGACGAGCACACGCTCGTCCTTCTGTCGAGGAGGAAGACGACAGGTAGGAGCGGGCTGGGCTGGCCAGCTGGGCCGGCCAGGCCGTGCTGTGCTGGGCCAGCACAGGTAAGCCTGCCCTTTTTATTTTTCTTTTCTATTTTCTTCTGACATTTGTTTTGATTTAATTTCTAAATTAAATCATTTATTTTCTTCTGACATTTTATTTTGCAGGGACCTAGGAAATAACCCAAACCCCTAAAAATAAAGAACCAGAATTTTGGACATATATAATATATAATATATATATATATAAACAAGCAAAATAGCTATTGCATTAATTCCAAATGCCCAAAACAAATGCTTATGGGCTTCTAATAATATTGGTTTGATTTTTATCTCTGACCAATATTTTTAGAGGGCCACATGAACATTTTCTTGGACCTTTTTGGAGCAACTTTTATTTGGGTCATTTTCAAAAGGGTTTCTGAGGGTTTCACAAGTCCTCATTTCAATTTCATTTGAAATTTAAACATGATGCAAACCACAAGAGCTAACCTAGTGCATACCAGAACTAGGGTTGTGACAACTCGCCTCCACTCGAAAGAATCTCGTCCCGAGATTCAGGAGTAGGCGGAAAGAAGGTGGGGTACTCCAGTCGGAGACGATCTTCTCGCTCCCAAGTAGCTTCTCTCTCGGAATGATGAGACCACTGAACTTTGAGAAACTTGATGTTATGACGTCGAGTGACACGCTCTGCTTGATCCAGAATGCGAACGGGATACTCTCGATATGTGAGGTTATCTTGGAGGTCAAGCGTTTCGTGGTCCACTCCGCGGATGGGATCCGTGAAGCAACGCCTGAGTTGAGAGACGTGGAAGACATCATGAACTCGAGAAAGATGTGGGGGTAGTTCCAATTGGTAGGCAACCTCTCCTCGTTTAGCAAGAATGCGAAAAGGACCAATGTAACGAGGAGCCAACTTGCCCTTGATACCGAAACGATGGGTACCCTTCAAAGGAGTAACCCGAAGATAAGCTTTGTCACCAACTTCATAAGCCACTTCCTTATGATGACGATCATACTGGCTCTTTTGACGAGACTGGGCTGTTTTCAAATTCTCACGAATGATACGAACTTGCTCTTCTGCTTCCTGGATCATATCCGGTCCAAAGAATTGTCTTTCGCCGGTTTCTGACCAGTTCAAAGGTGTTCGACATCTTCGTCCATAGAGTATTTCAAAAGGAGCTTGTTTGAGACTAGATTGATAGCTATTGTTATAAGAAAACTCGGCGAAAGGAAGACATTTATCCCAATCCATACCGAATGAGATAACGCAAGCTCTAAGCATGTCTTCGAGAATTTGGTTAACCCGTTCCACTTGACCACTTGACTGAGGGTGGAAAGCGGTACTGAACGAAAGATGGGTGCCCATGGCAGTCTGGAAACTCTCCAAGAAATGAGAAGTGAAAAGACTACCACGGTCTGAATTGATCTCTAGTGGGACACCATGAAGTGACACTATTCGAGAAATATACAAGTCAGCAAGCTGACTAGCAGTGATACTCTCTCGAACAGGTAGGAAGTGAGCCACTTTGGAGAGACGATCAATGACTACGAAGATAGCATTATTCCCTCTCTTGGTCCTGGGAAAGCCGGTGATGAAGTCCATACCAACTTTATCCCATTTGCACTCAGGAATAGCTAGAGGCTGAAGGGTGCCAGCAGGTCTTTGATGTTCTGCCTTAACGCGATGACAAACGTCACATTTAGCAATGAATTTAGCAATTTCTCTCTTCATCCTAGTCCACCAGAACCTCTGGCGTAGGTCCTGATACATCTTAGTACTACCGGGATGAATCGTGAGAGGAGATTCATGAGCCTCTTTAAGGATCAATTGCCGAAGATGTTGCTTCTTGGGAACCACCAGCCGGTTTTGGAAGAGAACAACACCTCGATCATCCATAGAGAAACATCCACCAACTCCCTTTTTAATGTTTCTCTTGATCCGGGTAATTCCGGTATCATGCTTTTGGGCTTCTATGATATGATCCACAAGAGTAGGTTTCGCCACCAAAGTTGAAAGGAATCCGTGAGGAGCAATGTGAAGGTTAAGCTTACATAGTTCCTCATGGAGAAGTGGTTGGCCCTGCTGCAACATGAGATTGTTGCAATAGGTCTTACGACTTAGTGCATCAGCCATGACATTTCCCTTGCCCGGGGTGTAGGTAATTCCTAAGTCGTAATCTGAGATCAACTCCAACCAACGTCTTTGCCTAAGGTTCAAATCTGGTTGGGTGAAGATATACTTGAGACTCTGGTGATCGGTGTAGATCTCGCAACGATTACCAAGGAGGTAATGCCGCCAGGTCTTAAGTGCATAGACCACAGCTGCAAGCTCTAGATCATGTGTAGGATAATTCTCCTCATGTGGATGCAACTGTCGAGATGCATAGGCAATCACACGACGATCCTGCATAAGAATGCAACCTAGTCCCTGTCGTGAGGCATCACAGTAGATAACAAAGTCCTTAGTGAAATCCGGTGGCACAAGTATGGGAGCAGAGGTCAGGCGTCTTTTCAGTTCCTGAAAACTGTGCTCACACTGTGGGGACCACTCAAACTTTTTATCTTTCTTAAGAAGTTCCGTGAGAGGTTTGGCCACTTTCGAGAAGTTTTCAACAAAGCGGCGACAATAGCTGGCTAGACCAAGGAAACTCCTAACTTGTTTAACTGTTTCAGGCAGAGTCCAATCAAGGACGGCCTGAACTCTCTCAGGATTGATAGCAATGCCCTTCCCTGAGATTACGTGGCCGAGATAGGTCACTTCTGGCAACCAAAATTCGCACTTGGAGAACTTGGCATAAAGGCGGTGCTCTCTGAGTTTTTCTAGAACAAGTCTAAGATGTTCAGCATGCTCTTCCTCGTTCTTCGAGTAAATAAGAATATCATCGAGGTAAACCACGACGAACTTATCCAGATACTCCATGAAGATCGAGTTCATCAAGCGGGAGAAAGTGGCTGGAGCATTGGTTAGACCGAAAGACATGACGGTGTACTCGTACTGGCCATAACGAGTGACAAAAGCCGTTTTAGGAATGTCTCCGTTTTTAATTTTGATTTGGTGGTAGCCTAACCTCAAATCCATTTTGGAGAAGACTGAGGATCCAGCGAGCTGATCATACAGGTCGTTGATCCTGGGAAGCGGATACTTGTTCTTTACCGTGACCAAATTAACGGGACGATAATCTACAACCATCCGATCCGTACCATCCTTCTTCTTGACGAAGAGGACGGGACAAGCCCAAGGAGAGGAACTAGGACGAATGAAACCCTTTTGCAAGGACTCATCAAGTTGTTTCTTAAGCTCAGCTAGTTCTAAGGGTGCCATTTTGTAGGGTCTCCTAGAGATTGGAACAGTTCCTGGGATAAGATCTATGACGAACTCTACATCCCTATCAGGTGGAACACCTGGTAGTTCTTCTGGAAAGACATCCAGAAAGTCTCGGACTACCGGGATATCTTCAAGGTCTGGAAGGGGGCTGGCATTAAGAGAATAGAGTTGACGCTTTGCAACTCTAGTGGAGACAGTGACTATCTTACCAGATGGGTGTGTAAGCTGAACAGACCTAGTGTAACAATCAATCTTGGCATGATGAGCTGTCATCCAGTCCATACCCAAGATGATGTTAATATCTGAAGACTTGAGGGCTATGAGTGAAGCAAGGAATACAAGTCTGTCAACAAGGATTCCATTACCATGGCTTATTCTGGTAGTTTGCCATCTAGACCCCGAGGTTTGGATTTCGAGCGGAGTTGGCATGTCACAAAATGACATGTCGTGCAAACGAGCATAGCCTTCAGAGATAAAGGAGTGAGATGCTCCGGTATCGAACAGAACCGAAGCCGGATGGCAATTGACAAGGAGTGTACCAAGAACGACATTTGGATCATAATTAGCGTCTTTAGCTGAGACGTGATGCACACGTCCATGTTTAGTGGGAGCTGGATTGGCAATGATAGTCTTGCGTGGTGTCTTACTACGAAGAACGGACTTCTCGGCCTGGGGTGGAGCAAGACTGGCCTGAGAACAGTCACGTGCATAGTGTCCTGGCTTTCCGCATGTAAAGCAAGTCCCTGAGGTAGGTCGTGGACCCGCATTGACAAGCGGTTTGCCAATAGGCTTGGGTGGAGCATAAGACTGAGCTGGATAAGGTACCACACAAGATGGCCTAGGAGGATAAGTGGGTGGAAGAACAGAGTTCGGAACCCAAATCCGGCGCTTCTGAGAACTAGAACCGGAAGAAGATCCCAAATCAAGGGTGTGCTTACGATACTCCTCGTAAGTGAGTTGAGCTGTCTCTGCATTGATGGCCTTCTTCACAAGAGCCTGGAACGTGTTGCAATGATGCAAGTGGGGATCACGACGCAGTTTGGGGTTGAGACCCTTCCGGAACCTAGCCTGCTTCTTGGCGTCCGTGGACACTTCTTCTGTAGCATAGCGGGCGAGGTTCTCAAACTCTCGACTATAAGCATCAACAGCCATCTTAGCCTGTGTAAGACTACAGAACTCTTCTCTCTTACGATCGATAAGGGCTTGAGGGATATGATGCTCACGAAAAGCCTCGGTGAAATCTCTCTAGGTAGGAATCTGGCCAGCTGGAATCATGGCCTCATAGTTCTGCCACCAAAGACTAGCAGGACCTTCCAGGTGATAAGTGGCATAGATGACCTTGTCATCCTCAGCTACGTTTGCAGAACACAGCTTGTGAGTGATACTACGGAGCCAGTCATCTGCGTCGAGTGGCTCAATGGGATGATGGAAGGTGGGTGGTTTCAGACGAATGAAGTCATGGATGGTTGCTGATTCCTTGCACTGATGTGCGGTGTTTTCCTCAATACGTGCAAACAAGCGGTTAGACTCACGCTTGTTTCTCTCCATCTCTAACATTAACTCCGCCAACGAAGGCTGGTCGGGAGGATCCTCCTTATCCCTACCACCTCCATGGTTCTGTCTACGAGCACCTGAGCTTCGCTTAACTGAAGACATCCTGAGAAGCGAAACCGAAGACGGAAACATCAACAACTATAGAAAGCATAATGGTAGAACAAGGATTTAGTATCTCTCGAACTACTAGGATAATTCCGGCAGCATAACGGCAGTAAAATGCTCAGAATGAGACATCCTGCTAGAAAGGGTAGTACAACATCTCATCATCATCACTCAAGGTACTGTGATAGTACTACACAACTTCACCGGAAGAACTTGGAACAATATTAGGACTCTGATCAACCAATCCTAAGGGACTACGGAGTAGTAACTCGTGATCCTGATAGACGGAAAAGAAAGCCTAGTTCCTTAACCCCGTAGGAAAGGTAAGATGACTCAGATCAGAAGACATGAGGTATAAGGAGTAAAAAGAGCCTTACGTTCCCTTCCACAATCAATTCCCTTATATAACTAAGGAATTTCTAGACTCAACTTCGACCATTTTGGCTTGGTAATCCTACAGGCAGTCAGGCTCTGATACCAACGCTGTCGGGACCCCGATCCTAAGTCACACCGATCTAGCATGTAACACACCATATCACTTTGCGGCCTCACACACGGTATCCCCACGGGTGCCACCTTACCTGGCCCGGGACCGTTTGCGCATTTTGGCTCACGTATATGATAGTGTCGCTAGCATCCATATGACAGAGAACCCAGGCCGACATGACCAGTTATAAACCAAAAGTGGCACTAAATTACAGAGACAGGCATTCATGACCCAGCAACGGACGTGTCGGTCATCAACGTATGAACCCAAGTCGTAGCAAGCTACAAGGACTTAAAGGAACAACACGTGACATTTCCCCTAAGGGACAGACACAGGAACGAAGAAGGACACATGCCGGTCAGCCTAAGTGTTCCGGAGCAGTAGCAAGCTACCAAGGCTCAGTGGAAACACTAGGAGACATTTCCCTGTAAGATAGGCTACCAAGGGTAAACAACTAGGTGTCGGATCCCACACATACCAAGCAGTTCAATAACATACACGCAATATGCTCAATATGTGCAAATACAACATGGCATCACAACAAGACTCTAGTAAACAAAGTATTTATTCATTAGGCTCCGAGGAGCCAAGTATTACAAGCATGGGTCTCACGACCCAACATTCAGAGCATACAAGCAACAAGCGGAAGCACTACATGTCTGAGTACAGACATCTACAAATGAAAAAGGCTGAAGAGCCTAACTATCTACAACACTTGTCCAAGATCGTAGCTGAGGTACAAGCTACTTGTCGAAGTCCAAGCGGAACTACTAGTGAGACATCAATCCTATCTGCAAAACATAAATTAAGCAAACATGAGTACAAAGGTACTCAGCAACACTTACATCAAATCCTATCATACATGCACTTGTATCAAGAAGGCAAAGTGGGGTTTAGTTGTAGCAAGCCAGCTTTGACTCAGTGGCTATCCTATTCTATGATTGTTGGTAACTCTTTTGAGGTGGCGCACACGAGCCCACTAAGCACCACACAATACACCACTATGGATTCATCCCCGTCTCCCTACGAGAAGGCCATCCATAGCACTCACACTTGTCTTGAGTATTTTAGAGTGTCCACTTTAAGTTGTCTATGTACCACGTAAGCATCCAAGAAGTCCATATCCGCGGACCCGGCTATTCGAATAGATTATGATAACCCTGCAGGGGTGTACTTCTTCACACACGCTCTCGCCACTTACCGCCAGGTACACGTCGTGTATCTCGGCAACCTTCAAGCGGAAGCCTGGCGAGGGTGTCGGCCACGACCTGACTAACCACACAAGTCTCTCGTCCAGGTTTATCGCCTATTCGGGTTCCATCCACAAGGGAGTCCGGCCGAGGTTTCCATCACGGACCCAAATGATGTGTACAGGGTTCCCAAGCCCACCATCCGGGTGCCACTCGGTACACCGGGCCACGTGTGCCTAGTCTGTCCCAAGCCCACCCTGCCGGGTGCCACCTGGTAGAGAAATAACACTACCTACAAACGCCAGAAACTAGTTGCAACTCCTGGACAGAGATCATGTTGATTAATAAGTCGAGAGGGGTCGAGTTACCGGAACCCAATGTGTGGTAGTATCTAGTCATTGGACAACATACTCGGAACTCAGTTCTTAGGGACGGTTCCAGTGAGACAACCCACCATGTACTCCTACATGGCCTCTCACCACTACCTTTACCAAATCGTGTTCACACACTTAACCCTCAGCATCAGAACATATCATTTCACTCTAATTCATTCCCGATGAGTCAGACCTGACACACTCTAAGCAATAGCAAGCAAGGCATGGTAAGATCACAACATGGCTTCAATCAACTCCTACACATGCTAGTGGGTTTCAACTATTTACTGTGGAAATACAGGTCATGCAGAGGAATGGGTTCTACTACCGCAGCATAAAGTAGCAGTTGAAATCGTTGTTGTCCTAATGCAATAACAGGGAGCAGGAGCGAGAGGGGGATTGTATCGGAATGAACAAGGGGGTTTGCTTGCCTGGTAAAACAACGTGCAGAACACTGCTCCTCTGACAGGTACTCTGGATCGGTCTCCGGAGCTGGACCTATCGAGAAGAACGGTGCCGACAATCAAACACAAGCATATGCAACAATATGATGCATGAATATGGCATGAAAATATGATGTTGTTTGAGCAAATGCAACTAGCATTTTAATTGGTTGAACTCCATTTGAACCAAGGATTCAAATGCAACTCTTTAATAAGTATTATAAAATGCCATATATGTGTTTTCATATAAACAGTAGGTTTAACTTCATTTGTCATGCATGAAAATGGTACAGATGGATAGATTGAATTTTTCTGATAATTTTTCATATATAAATTATTTCATTCTGAGCTATAGTTGAATTTCTATGATTTTTTGAAGTTTAGGCCAAATTCTGAAATAAATAAATCATTTAAGTTTATTTAAAAACCAGAACTGGATTACTGCGTCAGCATGACACAGGCATGATGTCAGCAGGTCAAAGGGGCTGTCCAGAGTCAAACCTGACAGTGGGGTCCCACTGGTCAGTGACTCAGTTAAATAACTAAAGTTTAAAACTAAACTAATTAGACAAGGGCCCACATGTCAGTGTCTAATTAGATTAATGTCAGTAATTAAAAGTTAATTAAACCCTAAACTAAAAATTAGTCAAAGGTGGCCCCACATGTCATAGTCTCAGGGGAAGTCAAACCCGGTGGGTTTGGGTCAAAACCCACCGGCGGTTAGCCGCCGGCGAGGCCGAATGCGGCGGAGGGCGTCGGAAACTCGCCTCCGTCGACCATTCGAGCGGCGGAGGGCAGCTACGAGATGCGCAGCCTCTTGCGCATCCAACGTGCTAGGTGGCAGCAGCTGGAGCGGCCGGAATCGTCGCCGGCGTCGAGTCCAGCGGTGGCCGGAGTTCGGGCGTCGACGGAAACGAGGCTACGGTGCACTAGGGGAGGGGCTAGTGGGTGCGTTCGGCTCCTGGGAGCACGGTGAGCACGGTGACGCGTTCAGTTCCGGGCTTGCGCGTCTGTGGCTACGACGGCGACGAGCTCAGCGGCGGCCGGCGACGATGAGGAAGGGGCGACGGCTACGGTGAGGTACAGGCCACGGGGACAGGGGAAAACGGCGGAGGAGCTCACAGCGGGGTCGAAGAGCAGCTGAGTGGGCTCGGGGAGGCACCGGAGTCGACGAATCGGCGGCGAGGTCGACGGCGGCCGGAGGTTGAAAACGAGCACGATGACGACGAGGCAGGGCCTCCCGGCGTCCCGTAGCTTGCTGGAGAGGATGAGAAGGACGCAGCGGAGCTTCTGGGCACTCCGGCGAGGCGAGAGGGGGACGGTGGCCACGGCTACGGCGAGCGGCGGCGACGGTGGCGTTCGGGCGTTCGCGAGGAAGAGCACCAGGAGAGGGGAGAAGGGACCGAGGGGGAGTGAGAGGGTCCAGGGGTGCGTGGCGTCGTCCAGGGGTTGCTAGGCGCGTCGGCAGCGGCGGGAAGCAGGAGGTGGCGCGGCGCGTGGCCGGCGCGCGACGAGCACACGCTCGTCCTTCTGTCGAGGAGGAAGACGACAGGGAGGAGCGGGCTGGGCTGGCCAGCTGGGCCGGCCAGGCCGTGCTGTGCTGGGCCAGCACAGGTAAGCCTGCCCTTTTTATTTTTCTTTTCTATTTTCTTCTGACATTTGTTTTGATTTAATTTCTAAATTAAATCATTTATTTTCTTCTGACATTTTATTTTGCAGGGACCTAGGAAATAACCCAAACCCCTAAAAATAAAGAACCAGAATTTTGGACATATATAATATATAATATATATATATATCCAAGCAAAATAGCTATTGCATTAATTCCAAATGCCCAAAACAAATGCTTATGGGCTTCTAATAATATTGGTCTGATTTTTATCTCTGACCAATATTTTTAGGGGGCCGCATGAACATTTTCTTGGACCTTTTTGGAGCAACTTTTATTTGGGTCATTTTCAAAAGGGTTTCTGAGGGTTTCACAAGTCCTCATTTCAATTTCATTTGAAATTTAAACATGATGCAAACCACAAGAGCTAACCTAGTGCATACCAGAACTAGGGTTGTGACAGGCCTCACACCTAAGTCCTCTAAACCGGACATCTGCCGTGCCAATTCCACGACAGTTTCCATGCAAAAATTTCCCGATTCTCGCGGATGAACTTGATGAGCGTGTTTTCCTATTTGGTATCCATAGCACTTATTGTAAACTATTGTGTTGAGTCGCTAGCAACAAAATCCACCTTCCTGGTATCTTAAGCAGATTTAAACTTCAACAGCGGCTCTTGCTCAATGCTAGGCTTCTTCAAAGGGGTCATATCAATCAGGTCAACATAATCTTTATAAAATTTCAACTCCTAAGAGGCACAAGCTGACTCTGCATAAGTCGCATCTCCTTCCTCGCACTCTGAAGCGATTTTCCGATCACCGTCGGTGGTGATCACACCTTTTCGCCCTGGCATGTTAAGTTGTAAGTACACATAGCAAGGTCGAGCCATAAATTTAGCATAAGCCGGCCACCCAAACAAAGCATGATACGGATTTGTGATCTTGACCACTTCAAACCACAAAGTTTCTTTCATGTAGTCATAGTCAGTGACAAAGGCGACATCCAGAGCAATCTTTCCAACAGGATACGCCGACTTACCTGGCACCACTCCATGAAAAACTGTGGATGACGGCTTATGATCTTTATCAATTAAATTCATCCAGCTAAACGTGTCATAATACAGAATGTTGATAGTACTGCCACTATCCAGAAGGACATTAGTGAATTTATAAACCCCAACTTGAGGGGCTACCACCAAAGCGAGATGACCCGGATTCTCAACTCGGGGTGGGTGATCCTCATGACTCCATATGATTGGACATTCTGACCATCTCAAATACTGAGGAACTGTCGGCTCAACTGTATTAGCAACACGCTTATGAACCTTCTGATCCCTTTTGCATACACTCATGGTGAAAACATGATACTGGCCACCATTGAGGTGCTTCGGATTGCTTTGATAACGTGACTGATTATTTTGCTACTGGTTTCCTTGACCGGATTGTGCATTATAACCACCCTGGTGGCCTTGACCTTGAAAACCAGAGCTTGAGCCGCCGCCACCGAAACTAGGCCCTTGAGACCCGGATCCTGACCCGCTTGGTGGCCCATTATCATTACCGTGAACCGGATTATAATTCTGGTACTGTCGCATTCTGTAACAATCTTTCCAAGCATGATTTGACGGCTTATCGGGCAGCCTATGCTTTGGGCACGGGTAATTAAGCGTTGCTTCAAGGTTAAACGATGGCGCCCCATACTGCGGCCTTTTCTGATGATGCTGATTTTTATACTGAACATTGGTGTTGGCTACAAAATCTGACCCTCCATCAATGTGCCTGCACTTTCCACCGTTGCTCAGGCCATTACCATTATTTCCTGTCGTATTTTGCTGCTAACCCTTACTATTACCACCCTTCCTTCCCTTGTTGGACTTTTCATCATCAGATCCGGGATCCTTGGTGGTGTCAGATTCGGCATATTTGATGAGAGCCGCCATGAGCTCCCCCATGTCATTGCAGTAATGTTTAAGCCGCCCAAGTTTCAACTTAAGGGGCTCAAAGTGACAATTGTTTTCTAGGTCCAGGACAGCTGAACCTGCTGCAATACTATCAGACGAGTGGATGATAGCTAAGACCTGGCAGACCCAATGGTGGGTGATGGCTTCTCGCCCCTCGTTGGTTACCCCAAGTGGAAGGTTTGAGATGTAGTGTAGCGGAAGTTTTCCCTTGGCAAAGATACCAAGGATCGATTTCCCCTGAGACTCCCAGTTTCAACAAGAAGGTGTCAACTGCTAACGGCGCCATATATTAGCAATCAACGTGGACCTGCACACAGATACAAATAACTTTGCTCCCAACGAGTACAGAGAGGTTGTCAATCCCTCCGGCCTTGTCATTTACAAAAGATCAAACGCAAGTGATAATAGTGATAGGTTTTGCTGCAAATAGTAAGTAAAAGCGTAAAGTAAATAGCGGATGTGATCAGTGATGGTAATATGGACCGGGGTCCCATGATGTTCACTAGTGATGTCTCTCTCCCAAAAGACGATAAAACAGCTATGTGAGGTAAACGAATTACAGCTGGGCAATTGACAAAATTATGTGCGCAAACCAATGCTAACTATGTTGCAAGAAAGGTAGAGGTTCAAAGCATGGGCGGTACGCCAAGGCAAGTAGACCGAAATCCATCTGCATCTACTACTAATCATCCACCTTGAGATATCTATCCAGAACATCTCGCTGGTATTAAGTTGTCACATCCCTAGTTAGCACTTGCATTAGGACTAGCTAGAGTGTGCATCATGTTTACTTTTCAAAGAAACTTGAAATGGGAATGACAGAAACCCCAGCACCCCTCTTCTAACAACTAGGGTTTGATAAAATATTTTCCAATGTACCCAAAATGCCCTTCAAAAATGTTCATCATTTCTGCCTTGGTCTCAAACCTTTGCTAAAAATGGTGCACAATTTTCTAGGACATCTAAGGGTTCTGGATTAAATCATATGGTATTTGAATTTGGGCATTTAAATGCTATAAAATATTTTAAATGCTCAAATAATCATAAATTATAATGTTCCCTACTGTTCATATTATATACAGTGGGCATGACAAGTTTCATGAGTTATAAAAATGTTCTGGCATTTTTATTAACTAAACAAAGTTGCAAAAGAAATGAAACAGAAAAAGAAATAGGAAAAAAAGAAAGAAAGAGAAAGCACTTACCTTAGGCCCAGCACTGTAGCAAGGCCGGCCCAGCCCACCAGCCTCTTCTGTCGCCTTCCTCCTCGCGCCAGAAGGCAGCGCGCGTGGCCGCCGCGCGCCGGCACGCGCCCGGCCACCTCCAGGCTGCTTGCCTGCATCCCCGACGCCCTGGGAGACTCCCCGCGACGCCACGCAGCAGCCCCGACCCCTCTCGCACTTTCCCCTCGTCCCCGTCGCCTTCCCCCTGGCTCTCCTCTCTCACCACCGAGCCACTCGTCGCCGACGCTCGCCGTTGCCGCACCTAGACCCTCCCCCTCGCCCCGTGAGCTTGTCCAGAAGGTTTGCCGCGACGTCCTCTTCCTCCTCGCAGAGCCACGGATCACCGGGAGCCCTGCAACGTCCTCACGTCGTCGTCCCCTTCCTCCGACCGCCGGAGCACCTCGCCGTCGATTTAGGAGCTGCAGAGCATCCCCGACCTCTCCGTCGAGCTCGTTAGCACCGCTGTGAGCTTCTACGCCGAACCCCTCTCTTATCCGCTTCATTTGCGCCGTGTAGCCGCCGCTCCATTGATCACCGAAAACCACCGCCGCCGTGCTCGCCGCCGGCGATGCTCCGGTGACCATTTAGTCACTGGCACATGTCCATCTCGCTCGTCGTAGCACGTAGACGCGCTAGGTACTACGCATGCATCGCCTAGGCCACCGTAGCTGTGTCTCCACACACACCCGACGCCGGTCGCCGCCGTTGAGCTCGTTGCCGTCGTCTCCGGCCACCACAGGTCCGGCGACCACCACCATCCGACGCGCAACGGCAAGGGCTTTCCAACGCGCCCAACCATGGCTCGAACCGAGCCCTGTGGACGTTTTCCGAAGCACGCCGCCGTGTCTGGCCTCGCCGGCGTCACGTCGCCGGCGGGTTTGACTTGTTTGACCGGGGGTTTGACCACCCCTGGGTCACTGACGTGTGGGCCACCCTTTTCCTAATTATCTAGATTAAATTATTTTAATGTTAACTAAATTAGTTAGTTAGTTTAGTCACTTACCCGTGGGCCCAGACCCCACTGACAGCTAATTAGCTCACTAATTAGTTTTGTTAGTTAGCTGTGACACTGACATGCCGGGCCCACATGTCATGTTTGACTTGGACTAGCTCCTATTGACTGACTGACGTCAGCATGATGTCATGCTGACGCAGTAAAGGTTTTTCTGGGATTTTTAGATTTAAAATAATTCAGGAAATTCCAGAAAATGCCTAAACTTCAAAAAATCATATAAATTCAACAGTAGCTCAGATGGAAAAGATTTATATATGAAAAATGATCTGAAAAATCCAATCTTTCCAATGGCACTAGTTTCATGCATGTTTGAGCGAGTTAACCTTGCTGTATACATTAAAACATGATAATGCACTTATTTAAATAATAGCTAAAGGGCCAATTTGAATCTTTGATTCAAATAGGCTCAAACTCTTCTGGTTTTAGTTGCATTAGCCAACACACATGCATCTTGCCATGTCATGATCATGCATCATATTGTTGTATTTGTTTGTTAATGATTGTATCGCCGGTATTCTCTGTGTTAGGTCCTGCTCCCGAGGATACTGCTGCGTATCCAGTTGAAGAGCAGTACCAAACAACCACTTTGTCAGGCAAGCAATCATTGATCATTCCGATACAAACCCAATCTTCTCGCTCCTGCTCTCTTTTACTGCATTAAGGCAACAGCGTGTGAACTGCTACTTGCTGTGGTAGTTGAACCCTATCCCTTGCATGACCTGTCATTGCCACAGTAAATAGTTGAAACCCGCTAGCATGTGTAGGAGTTGATTGAGCCATGTGATGTGTGATCCTCCATGCTATTTGTTTATGTTGCCGGCTATGCTTAGAGTTGTGTCTGGTCTGGTTCATCTGGGTGATGGATCAGAGTGAAATGATCATACCGATAAAGAGAAGGAAGTGTGGAATACGCTTGGTAAAGGTATCGATGAAAGGCCATGTAGGAGTACACGGTGGGTTGTTTCATTGGAATCGTCCATAGGACCCGAGATCTGTATGTGTGGTTCAAGTTACAGCTACTACCACACATTGGGATCCTTAATTGACCCTCTCGGCTTATTAATTACCCTCGATCTCTGTCCAGGAGTTGCAACTAGTTTCTGGTGTTTATAGTTTACTGGAGGTCGTGCATAGCGCTGACCCTCGGGGTGGGTTGTGATGCGACAGGTACGTGGCACGATGTACTGGTTGCCCGTTTGGTGACTCGGGAACCCTGTACACATCGTTTGGGGCCGTCAGCGACACCCCGGCCGGATCTCCCCACGGATGGAACCCAAATAGGCGATAAACCTGGACGAGAGACTTGAGTAGTTAGTCAGGTCGTGGCCGACACCCTCGCTGGGCTTCCGCTTGAAGGTTGCCGAGTACACGCCGAGTAAACGACGATAAGTGGTGGGAGCGTGTGTGAAGAGGTACACCCCTGCAGGGTTATTAATCTATTCGAATAGCCGTTGTTCGCGGTACGGACTACTTGGTTACACTTACTGTTCATAGACAAGTTGATGGATACTACTAAAAGCCTCAAGATAAGTGTGAGTGCCATGGATGGCCCTTCCGTAGGATGACGGAAGAGGATCCTCGGTAGTGTATTGTTGTGGTGATTAGAGGACTCGTGTTCGAATAACATCTTGCAATCCGTTGAGAGTTGTAGTATAGGTTAGCCAAGAGTCAAAGCTGGCTTTCTGCTATGAACTCCACTACCCCCTTTGATAATGTTGCATGTATGATAGGTTCTGTGGTTAGACTTGCTGAGTACCTTTGTACTCATGTTTGCTTAATAACTGTTGCAGAGGAGAACCCTGCCCCTGCTGATGGGTTCTACATAGACGTTGACGTCGACGAGTAGCTTGACACCCAGACGGAGATCTGGAGCTTATGAAGGGACTTGTAGATAGTCAGGCTACACCAAGCCTGATTTATTTTCTAAGTTGTCTGTACTCAGACATGTAGCTTCCGCTTGTGCTTGTATGACTGTATGACTTGAGTGTTGGGTCATGTGACCCCTACCTGTATGGATATGTTATGTATGGCTCTTGGAGCCTCTTAAATAAAGTACTTTGAGTCATAGAGTTCTGTTGTGATGCAATGTTGTATTTGCACATATTGAGCATATTGCGTGTATGATTGAAATGCTTGGTATGTGTGGGATCCGACACCTAGTTGTTTTCCTTTGGTAGCCTATCTTACAGGGAAATGCCTCCTAGTGATTCCAATGAGCCTTGGTAGCTTGCTACTGCTCGGAACACGTAGGCTGGCCGGCATGTGTCCTTCTTCGTTTCTGTGTCTGTTCCTTAGGGGAAATGTCACGCGTTGTTCCTTTAAGTCCATGTAGCTTGCTACGACTTGGGTTCATACGTTGATGACCGACACGTTCGTTGCTGGGTCATGGATGCCTGTCTCTGTAATTTAGTGCCACTTTTGGTTTATAACTAGCCATGTCGGCCCGGGTTCTCTGTTATATGGATGCTAGCGACACTGTCATATACGTGTGCCAAAATGCGCAAACGGTCCCGGGCCAGGTAAGGTGGCACCCGTGGGGTTACCGTGCGTGAGGCCGCAAAGTGATATGATGTGTTACAGCTAGATCGGTGGACTTAGGATCTGGGTCCTGACATAAGTTGCGAGCCCACCCATAGTGTAAACTCAAAGCAACAGACAACTGCATTAAAAGAAATTTGCATAAAGTAAACAATCCTTGCACCCGCTGACACAAGCACCGTTGTTTTCCCCCTTGTGGCAACAGCACATCCCCTAGACTCATGTTTCTGTCACTCAAGCTAGTCATCGAGGGGCATGAACCCACAATCAAGCATAACGTTCCCTCTTGGAGTCACTACCTACTACTTGGCCAAAGCAATAAATTACAACGGAGAACATGCAAGAATTACTTACGAACATAAATATAAAAGAGGTGAATCAAATATATTACTCAAACACAATCTGAACATAATCTCACAATCCATCGGATCCCAGCAAACTCATCATAGCAATAGCATAAGGATTACATATGTGCCTCGATCATGTAGGGCAGCTCACGAGGACTAATTAGTGAAGCACAAGAACGGGAGGAGAACATCACATAGCTACTGGTCATGGACCCATGGTCCAAGGGAGACTACTCACAACTCATCCGGGAGGAGTCCATGGTGGTGGAGAGGCTCCCGGTGGTGATCCTCCCCTCCGGCAGGGTGCCGGGAAGAGTTCTCCTGGTGCTCCCGATCTTGGAAGCGCGGCGGCGGCGGAAAAGAGATGAGATCGTGAAAAAGGGTTCCCGTCTCGAGGGTTTCGGGACACGATATAAATATATGCCAAGGGGGCATCAGCGGAGGCCTGGGGGGCCCAGGCGCCCCCCGGCGCTGCCAGGAGGGGGGCCGCGCCACCAGGGCGCCTGGAGCCCTGGTGGCCCCCCTCCGGCTCTACTTCGGGTGCCGGGAAGCTTCTGTAACGCTGATTTTTTATATAATTTTTCCGGGATTTTTCTGGCAGTTTTCGTAATGGGAAAACCTGAAATACAAAAACAGGAGAAAACAGAAACTGGCACTGGGGTGCACTGAGTTAGTAGGTTAGTCTAAATATGATCAAAAGTGTATGGAAGTGTATAAATATCATAGCAATATCACCCAAAAGAGGCATGGAGCAAGTAGAAATTATAGATACGTTTTAGACGTATTAACATCCCCAAGCTTAATTACTGCTCGTCCTCGAGTAGGTAAATGATAACAAGCATAATTTCTGTGGTGACATGCTATTAACCGTATAGGACTTTTTCATAGTCATATGACAAAAGCTTACTGAGACAATGAATCTGTAGTAATTAAGTTGCCTCATGAGAAAATCACAAAGAACTGAAAGTTTTACAATATGATACTGAAACATCAAATAGATTCGTAATGAGCATGGTGTGCAAATATGATAAAATGATATCTCGCTTGCCCCCTTTAGTGAAGCAAAACATAATTGCAGGGGCACCTCCAAGGTTTAAGTGATGACTAGATACAATGATTTTAGAATAAACGATATCATAATCATGCAAAAGACAATGCTACTTTGGGACAATGCACATTACACTCAGAATGACAATCATGCTCTCAGTAGTTGGTGCTTTAAAAGAAGGTGGAGACTCTCGAACCGTGGCTTTTGTTGGCAAGGTTGAAAACCCGTAGTCGGAAACAAAGACAAAACATGTACCAGAGCTCTTGGTTTTAAAACAGAAGTAATAATTATTTTTTCAGATTATGCATGTTTCGTCAACGAATGCTAGCAGATAACTCAATTACTTCTTGAGATGGACAAGTTTCGAGGAACAGCTCCCGAATGAGGACGATCACATCCTCTTAATCTCCTTTCTTTATCACTACCAAAGTTTTCTGATTTCTCATGAACAAAGCGTGAAGGAGGGTTTGTTTGTTATATTAATTTTGAGCCGGGCGCACTCTTTGCCAGTTCCTTCTCGTATTATGGGTTTGCACATTAGACATGCAATCCCGGGGTGAAGCTTGTCCAACTTAAAAAGATCATGAATTAACTACTACTTCCTCATGAACTAAAAACAGAGGCACAAAATAGGAATGCTTTTTTTTAATAATTTCGAGATGGTACATGCAAGTCTCCGTTAGGAATGGCAGGTAAATACCATGTAGGAAGGTATGGTGGACTCATATGGCATAACTGGTTTAAAAGATTTTGGATGCACAAGCAGTCAGTCCGCTTAGTACATGTGGAGGTTAGCAAAAGACTGGGAGTGACCAACTAAGAGAGCAATGACGGTCATAATCATGCAGAGCGACAAAGCAACATTGAATCAGGCATGGAAGTTATATCGCTACTCAGAAACAAAAGATCATCAAGGCTTGACAGACTTTCTTTACAGTCTTAAATATGCGTGAGCATACGCCAAGTCAATCAAAATAAATTCTTGAAGGAAGATATTACTAAACCATACCACATCATAGGCAAACAAATCATGTTGGTACTCCAATAACACATTTGGGAACCCCCCAGGTATTTGAGACTAACCATAGGAAAACATGAACTACTAAGCACCATTATGCACGTAGCATTTTTATCATAGACATATCGACCAATGCAACAGAAGCAAACTCTCTTAATAAGATAAGCATGATGACTAAAGAGAGTTCAAGCGACCAACTAAACAAAAGCTCTTTAAAAAGATAAGCATGAAAACTAAAAGCTGAACATGATAGTAGCTATTGAAAGACCAAGAACATACACAGCAAAGATAAACATGAAAATTCTATGTAGTGTTCTAGGTTGAAGTGGAGCGTGTCTCTCTCCCACACAGAGAAATCTGAGTTCCAACTCGTTATGAAAAGCTAAAGAAAACTAAAAAGGAAACTAAGAGCAAGACGCTCCAAGCATAGCACATAACACATGAAGTGATAAAAATATAGTGGAACGAAAGACGAACTGATAATGTTGATGGAGAAGGGGATGCACGGGGGCATCCCCAAGCTTAGACGCTTGAGTCTCCTTGAATATTTCTTGGGGGTGCATGGGGGCATCCCCAAGCTTGGGCGTTTGACACTCCTGAATCTTTTTATCATCTTCCCTCGCACACTTGAAAACTCCCTTCATAAATAACTCATCATAATCTGATTAGCGAGGTTAGTACCCTTAATAAAATAATTGTTCCTTGCTGGAAATAAGGATATTCTTGAAGGTCTACTGTTTCTCAAGATTGCCAAAAGGTTTTTGCAAAGAAAAAGCAAGCTCGAGGTTTGCAAAATGAAGGAAAGGCAAAACAGGACAAAATCTGTGAAAAACAGAACAACAGGTAGTAAATGATTTTTTCGGGGCACTTCTGCAACTCTAATCAAAAAACTCAGAACAGACACACGAAAGAAAATTGTATAGAGCACGCTGTCGAAAAAATTCAGACCAAAAAGATGATCTGGTGACTTTATACGAATTTTTCTATCCAAGGACAGAATATGTTTCCTGGACAGCACGTCACAACTTTTGAACTTTCTTGCAATCAGAGGCTACACTTGGCACAAAGTTGAAAAGCAAAGATACAATGATGATGCTACTGTAGTAACAACATCAAGACACAACAAAAGCAAAATAAAAATTTTATTCATGTGGGCTGCCTCCCAAAAGCGCTTTCTTTTATGCCTTTAAGCTAGGCATAATGCAAAAAGATCAAGTTGTATCAATTGAACCATCATCAAGATCATCAAAAAGATCTTCAATAGTACAACTAATCTTAAGAGGACTTTCAAGTAAGGGCCTCATAGAGATACTTCTAGGGAGAAGACCAAAAGGATAAAAGTCAAGGGAAGATTCATTTATAAATTCATCAAAGAGAGGTGTTTCTTCCAAAGTCTTTATAGTTTCAACCCCTTTGGCAATAGATGGATTACTTTTAGAACGGGGAGCCTTTGGAACGTGAACGAACTTAGGCTCCTTCTTTGCCGGAGTTTCTACCTTTTTGGTTTTGATTGAGGAGAAAGTAGTTCCTAGAGTATCAAAGATTTCCTCAATCTTGTCTATCCTAGAAGAGTCCAAGTCATGGGATTTGATGGTCTCCAAAGTTTTGAAAATTTTATGCATGGAACTATCAAGCCTATTCAAATTCCCTTGGATCTTACGATCCAACTCGTTCATCTTATTAATGCTTGGCATCTCTAGCTCTATCTTTTCAAGTTTTTTTATAATGTGAGCTAGGGTGATGTCCTCTAGAATAAACCTATTCCAAGAAGTAATTCCAACATAAAAATTTCTAAGCAGGATAGTAGTAGATTGCTTCTTGGTGGCTCTTTTTTGAGAATAATTAATTCTATACCAAGCATCTTTTAGACTTTCCCCACCCCTTTGTTTAATGGTGAGAACTTCTGCCTCGCCAAAGACAAAAGGAACCGACATAATGACAACTAAAGAATGAGATAACTATTTTTGTGATTTTTGATAAAAGATACTAAAGCAAAAACTGAAAGGTAAACTAACAAGACTAAAAAGCAAAGGTAAAAGATAGCGTGCAACTCCCCTATCTTGAAGAGTGGAGTCCCCGGCAACGGCGCCAGAAAACTTTTCTTGATGGCTTCTCGCCCCTCGTTGGTTACCCCAAGTGGAAGGTTTGAGATGCAGTGTAGCGGAAGTTTTCCCTTGGCAAAGATACCAAGGATCGATTTCCCCTGAGACTCCCAGTTTCAACAAGAAGGTGTCAACTGCTAACGGCGCCAGATATTAGCAATCAACGTGGACCTGCACACAGATACAAATAACTTTGCTCCCAACGAGTACAGAGAGGTTGTCAATCCCTCCGGCCTTGTCGTTTACAAAGGATCAAACGCAAGTGATAATAGTGATAGGTTTTGCTGCAAATAGTAAGTAAAAGCGTAAAGTAAATAGCGGATGTGATCAGTGATGGTAATATGGACCGGGGTCCCATGATGTTCACTAGTGATGTCTCTCTCCCAAAAGACGATAAAACAGCTATGTGAGGTAAACGAATTACAGCTGGGCAATTGACAGAATTATGTGCGCAAACCAATGCTAACTATGTTGCAAGAAAGGTAGAGGTTCAAAGCATGGACAGTACGCCAAGGCAAGTAGAACGAAATCCATCTGCATCTACTACTAATCATCCACCTTGAGATATCTATCCAGAACATCTCGCTGGTATTAAGTTGCGAGTCCCACCCATAGTGTAAACTCAAAGCAACAGACAACTGCATTAGAAGAACTTTGCGTAAAGTAAACAATCCTTGCACCCGCGGGCACAAGCACCGTTGTTTTCCCCCTTGTGGCAACAGCACATCCCCTAGACTCATGTTTCTGTCACTCAAGATAGTCATCGAGGGGCATGAACCCACAATCAAGCATAACGTTCCCTCTTGGAGTCACTACCTACTACTTGGCCAAAGCAATAAATAACAACGGAGAACATGCAAGAATTACTTACGAACATAAATATAAAAGAGGTGAATCAAATATATTACTCAAACACAATCTGAACATAATCTCACAATCCATCGGATCCCAGCAAACTCATCATAGCAACAGCATAAGGATTACATATGTGCCTCGATCATGTAGGGCAGCTCACGAGGACTAATTAGTGAAGCACAAGAATGGGAGGAGAACATCACATAGCTACTGGTCATGGACCCATGGTCCAAGGGAGACTACTCACAACTCATCCGGGAGGCGTCGATGGTGGTGGAGAGGCTCCCGGTGGTGATCCTCCCCTCCGGCAGGGTGCCGGAAAGAGTTCTCCTGGTGCTCCCGATCTTGGAAGCGCGGCGGCGGCGGAACAGATATGAGATCGCGAAAAAGGGTTCCCGTCTCGAGGGTTTCGGGACACGATATAAATATATGCCAAAGGGGGGCATCAGCGGAGGCCTGGGGGGCCCAGGCGCCCCCCCGGCGCGGCCAGGAGGGGGGCCGCGCCACCAGGGCGCCTGGAGCCTTGGTGGCCCCCCTCCGGCTCTACTTCGGGTGCCGGGAAGCTTCTGGAACGCTGATTTTTTATATAATTTTTCCGAGATTTTTCTGGCAGTTTTCGTAATGCGAAAACCTGAAATACAAAAACAGCAGAAAACAAAAATTGGCACTGGGTTGCACTGAGTTAATAGGTTAGTCCAAATATGGTCAAAAGTGTATGGAAGTGTATTAATATCATAGCAATATCACCCAAAAGAGGCATGGAGCAAGCAGAAATTATAGATACGCTTTAGACGTATCAGTGGGCTGACTCATCCTCCCACTTCACATAGTTAGCCAGGTCGATGATCGTCAGAGGCTGCTTGCAAGTCCCTTGAAAATAGTTGATGAAACGCATTTTCAATTCTGCCCATGAGCTGATTGAGTTCGTAGACAAGCCTTTTAACCATGTACACACCGGTCCATCCAACATCATAGTGAAGTATTTAGCACATACTGCGTCATTGACATCCAACATATCCATGTTCAATTTGTAACTCTCAATTCAAGCCTCTAGAGGAAGATCGACTATATAAATAGGCACCTTACGAGGGCCTTCAAAATCCTTGGGCAGGCACTCAGTGCGCAAAGATGGTATTAAACACGGCACTCCCACTGTCCTAGAGGTCATCCCAGCCTCCATTAAAGCCAAGGGAGGCTATTGATAACCCGCTGCTGAGTCGCCGCCTCCGCTTCACACCGGGCCCTGGCACTGTCTGCAATGACTAGGGCATTGGCTAATAGATCGTCACCATGGGGCGGGTTACCATTGCGGGGTGGGTCATCATCATGTGGCGGGTTACGATGCTGTTCACTGCTGGAGATTGCGGGCGACTCAACGCGCCTGCTATAACTTCGACCCGGGCGAGGGGCTGAATGGACACAATCACGGCTATACGAATAAGTTGCCTGCTTTGCCACAACCATCTGAAGAAGCTCCATGGTGTTTCGGGTCTCTATTGCAGCTGGAGGCTCGCCTTCGATCAGTATAGCCGCCAGTCGTGTAGCCGCTGCTACCATATTATTCACCGAGTTAGAATAATGGCCAAATGGTGTTGGAAACCATTGAGGCGGGGTTGGAACCGTACGAGGCGGGTCTGGCAGACAAGGCTGAACCATTGCCCCAGTCCCTGGCGCCTCTGCATCCCATGTCACACCGGGCAGGATACTTGTCCCCGCTTCAGGTGTTTAAGAAGATTCCGTCACTCAAACTTCGAAGGCAAGATTCTCTGGTATCTCCTCCGAAGGACAGCATTGGACGCATTCTGATCGAGATTCAAACGGAAGGCTTCTGCCATTTTCTGCTGTGACTTGGTGATATGTCTCCAACGTATCTATAATTTTTTATTGTTCCATGCTATTATTTATGATGTTTTGGATGTTTATTGGGCTTTGTTATACACTTTATATTATTTTTGGGACTAACCTACTAACCCAAAGGCCAAGTCTAGATTGCTGTTTTTTGCCTGTTTTAGGGTTTTGCAGAAAAGGAATATCAAATGGAGTCCAAACGGAATGAAACCTTCGGGAGAGATATTTTTGGAGAAAATCATGCACGGGAGACTTGAGAACCACGGAGTAGGGGCTACGAGATGCCCACGAGTGTGGGGGGGCGCACCCCCTGCCCATGGCGTGCCCCCTGCCTCATGGGCCCCTCGTGAGTCTCCCGGTGTCCTCCTTCCTCCTATATAAGCCTACATACCTAGAAACCATCAGCAACAGAGAGAAAACCCTAATTCCACCGCTGTAACCTTCTGTTCTCGTGAGATCCCATCTTGGAGCCTGTTCCGGAGCTCCGCCGGAGGGGGGATCCATCACAGAGTGCTTCTACATCATCATCACGCCCTCACCATGAGTTGTGAGTAGTTTACCAAAGACCTTCGGGTCCATAGCAAGTATCTAGATGGCTTCTTCTCTCTGTCTGGATATCAATACAAAGTTCTCCTCGGTCTTCGAGGAAATCTATTCGATATAATCTGTTTTTGCAGTGTGTTTGTCGAGATCCGATGAATTGTGAGTTTATGATCAAGATTATCTATGAGGAATATTTGGTTCTTTTCGGAACTCTTTATGTGTGCTCATAATATCCTTGCAAGTCTCTTCGAATTATTTGTTTGGTTTGGCCTACTAGATCTATAGTTCTTGCAATGGGAGAAGTGCTTGGCTTTGGGTTCAATCTTGCGGTGTCCTTTCCCAGTGACAGTAGGGGCAGCAAGGCACGTGTTGTATTGTTGCCATCGAGGATAAAAAGATGGGGTTTATATCATATTGCTTGAGTTTATCCCTCTACATCATGTCATCTTGCTTAAGGTGTTACTCTGTTCTTATGAACTCAATACACTAGATGCATGCCGGATAGCGGTCGATGTGTGGAGAAATAGTAGTAGATGCAGGCAGGAGTCGGTCTAATTGTCTCGGACGTGATGCCTATATACAATGATCCTGCCTAGATAGTCTCGTAATTATTCGCTTTTCTATCAATTGCTCGACAGTAATTTGTTTACCCACCGTAGAATATCGCTATCATGAGAGAAGCCACTAGAGAACACTATGGTCCCCGGGTCTATTCTCAACATATCAATCTACATCTACTTTACTTTTTCCGCTTTTACTTTCTGTTCTTATAAACAAAAATACCAAAAATATAAACTATCATCTATATCAGATCTCACTTTCGTAAGTGACCGTAAAGGGATTGACAACCCCTTATCACGTTGGCTGTGAAGTTCCTATTTGTTTGTGCAGGTGCGAGGGACTCGCGCGTGATCTCCTACTGGATTGATACCTTGGTTCTCAAAAACTGAGGGAAATACTTACGCTATTGTGCTGCATCTCACTTTCCTCTTCGAGGGAATACAACGCAAGCTCGAGAGGTAGCAAGAAGAATTTCTAGCGCCGTTGTCAGGGAGGCTTACGCAAAAGTTATATACCAAGTACCTATCACAAACCCTTATCCTTCGCATTACATTTTTTGCCTCTCATTTTCCTCTCCCCCACTTCACCCTTGCCGTTTTATTTGCCCTTCTTCTGCTGTGTGTTTATCATTCGCTTGCTTCTTGTTTGCTTGTCTGTTGCTTGCCTGATTGCCCTTATGTCTGAGATGGGGGACCATTTTATCGAGAAGGGTAGCAATGTCGAGGGCAACATCTATGTTGACCCCCGGATGAAGCTACCACTTTACATATTAAGAAGTTCCGGGTTGGTAGTGGTAATATCATTGGAAAAGGAGTTCTTCAAGACTTCTTTACTTGTGCCAGCGCTTTGCCCACTATGGGTGGCTCTGTTCTTCACAGAACTAGTAGCCTTGCGGATGTTGTATCTATGCTTATAGTAGAAATTGAAAGGCAATTTATCCATATGCATCCCTGTATTCAGAGAATCTCTTTGGAGTTTTCCAATATTGAGCATTCTTTTGTTAAGCGTGTAGCTACTATCTTTTTGGCTCATGTATTTAGATTTATCATGAAAGAGGCCAAAGAAATCTTTGCTCATTAAGGAGTATATGCCGGTCGACCTCCCATAGAGGCTATCTTGTTCAATCAAGAAGACATAATGCGGTTGCGATCTCCTGATTATGTTGCTTCTAATGAAAACCTTAGAAAAAAGGTTCCTACCGATGTCTTGATTGATAGAATTTCTGAGATGAACGATGATTTTGCTATTCAAAACAATGGGTTAGGCTTCTCCCTTGAGCGAAGGCTTATGACTTTCTGCCAAAAGAACGCCTATAATGATGAATTAGTTGTCCACTACGAAGGGCCAAAAGAGGAACCTATTCCTCCTGAGATTGATGTAGGGGACTTTTGTCCCATTAAATTTAGCCCTTTTGATTAATTTTGCTTGCCACAAAGTAAGCTTGCTGCTGAACGTAGGGAATATGAGATGAGGTTTCGTGACATATCGTATCATTATGGAATTCCCTAGATCTATCATGTATCGTGCCTAGCTAGGGGCGTAAAACGATAGCGCTTATTCGGAGGCAACCCAATTTTATATTTTTTTTGTTTTTGCTGTTGTTAGGGAATAAATATTGCATCTAGCTTCTGTTTAGATGTGGTTTCATGTTTTGTTTAGTGTTTGTGCCAAGTAGAACCTTTGGGAAGACATGTCTGAAGTGTATGTGATCTTGCTGTGAAAAACAGAATCGTTAGCGCTAGCTAGAATGGTCATCAGATTTTACTGGAGCATGCTATTTTGTTGATTATTTTTGCAGATGATTAATAGACAAATTCCTCATGTTTACCAATTTAGTTTGAATTTTTTGGAGTTACAGAAGTATGTGAAACCTACAGATTACTACAGACTGTTCTGTTTTTGACAGATTCTGTTTTTCGTGTGTTGTTTGCTTATTTCAATGCATCTATGAGTAATATTGGGAGGTATGAACCATAGAGAAGTTGGAATACAGTAGGTTTAACACTAATATAAACAAAGAATGAATTCATTGTAGTACCTTTGAGTAGTGATTTGTTTTCTTATACTAACGGACCTCACGAGAAGTTTTGTCTAAGTTTTGTGTTGTGAAGTTTTCAAGTTTTGAGTATTGCTTTGATGGACTATGGAACAAAGAGTAGCAAGGGCCTAAGCTTGGGGATTCCCAAGGCACCCCAAGTAAAATTCAAGGACAATGAAAAGCCTAAGCTTGGAGATACCCCGGGAAGGCATCCCCTCTTTCGTCTTCATCCATTGGTAATTATACTTGGAGCTATATTTTTATTCACCACATGATATGTGTTTTGCTTGGAGCGTCTTGTATAATTTGAGTCTTTTCTTGTTAGTTTGCCACAATCATCCTTGCTGGACACACCTATTTGAGAGAGTTAAATATGGCCTAGGAATTGATAGAACACTCTATGTGCTTCACTTATATCTTTTGAGTTGGATATTTTTTGCTCTAGTGCTTCACTTATACCGTTTAGAGCACGGTGGTGATAATATTTTTAAGAAATTTTTGAACTCTCATGCTTCACTTATATCCATTTGAGAGTCTATTAAAACAGCATGGTAATGTGTTTAGGCTATAAAACTAGTCTTCACATGATAGACATCCAATATCAATGTAGTAAAAACTTTCACACTAAGTGCATAGAGTATGATGAGAAGTTGGATGCTTGATAATTGTTTTGAGATATGAGGATAGTGATATTAGAGTCATGCTAGTGGAGTTATTATGAAATTGAGAAATACTTGTGTTAAGGTTAGTGATTCCCGTAGCATGCACGTATGGTGAACCACTATGTGACGAAGTTAGAGCATGAGGTATTTGTAAAGTGCCAACCTTTGTGTGGAGGTCGGGGGCGCGCGATGGTTAACTCCTACCAACCTCCCCCCAGGAGCATGCGTTGATTGCTTTTTTTTATGACTCGTAGATTTTTGCAATAAGTATATGAGTTCTTCTGACTAATGTTGAGTCTATGGATTATACACACTCTCACCCTTCCACCATTGCTAGCCTCTCTTGTACCGCGCAACTTTCGCCGGTACCATAAACCCACTATATATCCTTCCTCAAAACAGCCACCATATTATTCCTCAAAACAGCCACCATACCTACCTATCATGGCAATTCCATAGCCATTCTGAGATATATTGCCATGCAACTTTTCACCGTTCCGTTCATATGACACGCATCATATTGTCATATTGCCATGCATGATCATGTAGTTGACATCGTATTTGTGGCAAGGCCACCATGCATAATTTTTCATACATGTCACTCTTGATTCATTGCACATTCCGGTACACCACCGGAGGCACTCATGTAGAGTCATATTTGTTCTAGTATCGAGTTGTAATATCGAGTTGTAAATCAATAGAAGTGTGATGATCATCATTATTAGAGCATTGTCCCATGTGAGGAAAGGCCAATAAAAAAGAGATGGCCCAAAAAAATAGAGAGGGGCTAATAAAAAAGAGAGAGAAAGCCCCTCCAAGATTAAAAAACAAAAAAATGAGAGAAAAGAGAGAAGGGAAAATTGCTACTATCTTTTTCCACACTTGTGCTTCAAAGTAGCACCATGTTCTTCATGATAGAGAGTCTCATGTTTAGTCACTTTCATATACTAGTGGGAATTTTCATTATAGAACTTGGCATGTATATTCCAACGATGGGCTTCCTCAAATGCCCTAGGTCTTCGTGAGCAAGCAAGTTGGATGCGCACCCACTAGTTTCTTTTGTTGAACTTTCATACATATTTAGCTCTAGTGCATCCGTTGCATGGCAATCCCTACCCACTCACATTGATATCTATTGATGGGCATCTCCATAGCCCGTTGATATGCCTAATTGATGTGAGACTATCTCCCTCCATTTGTCTTCTCCACAACCACCTCTCTATTCCACCCATAGTGCTATGTCCATGGCTCACGCTCATGTATTGGGTGAAAGTTGAAAGGTTTGAAAGAATAGAGTATGAAAACAAGTGCTTGGCTGAAATCGGGGTTGTGCATGATATGAATATTTTGTGTGATGAAGAGAAAGCATAGCCAGACTATATGAATTTTTAGGGATAACTTTATTTAGCCATAGTATTTTGAGAAGACATGATTGCTTTGTTAGTATGCTTGAAGTATTATTATTTCTTATGTCAATATAGACTTTTGTCTTGAATCTTTCAGATCTGAACATTCATGCCACAATTAAGAGAATTACATTGAAAAACAATGTTGGTTAGCATTCCACATCAAAAAAATTTGCTTTTATCATTTACCTACTCGAGGACGAGCAGGAATTAAGCTTGGGGATGCTTGATACGTCTCCAACGTATCTATAATTTTTGGTTGTTCCATGCTATTATTTATGATGTTTTGGATGTTTAATGGGCTTTGTCACACACTTTTATATTATTTTTGGGACTAACCTACTAACCCAAAGGCCCAGTCCAGATTGCTGTTTTTTGCCTGTTTCAGGGTTTTGCAGAAAAGGAATATCAAACAGAGTCCAAATGGAATGAAACCTTCGGGAGAGATATTTTTGGAGAAAATCACACACGGGAGACTTGAGAACCATGGAGTAGGGGCTACGAGGTGCCCACGAGGGTGGAGGGTGCGCCCCCTGCCCAGGGCACGCCCCTGCCTTGTGGGCCCCTCATGAGTCCCCCGGTGTCCTCCTTCCTCCTATATAAGCCTACGTACCCCGAAACCATCAGCAACAGAGAGAAAACCCTAATTCCACCGCCGTAACCTTTTGTTCCCGTGAGACCCCATCTTGGAGCCTGTTCTGGAGCTCTATCGGAGTGGGGATCCATCACGGAGTGCTTCTACATCATCATCATCGCCCTCACCATGAGTTGTGAGTAGTTTACCACAGACCTTCGGGTCCATACCTAGTATCTAGATGGCTTCTTCTCTCTCTCTGGATCTCAATACAAAGTTCTCCTCGGTCTTCGAGGAAATCTATTCGATGTAATCTCTTTTTGCGGTGTGTTTGTCGAGATCCGATGAATTGTGAGTTTATGATCAAGATTATGTATGAGAAATATTTGGTTCTTTTCTGAACTCTTTATGTGTGCTCATAATATCCTTGCAAGTCTATTTGAATTATTTGTTTGGTTTGGCCTACTAGATCTATAGTTCTTGCAATGGGAGAAGTGCTTGGCTTTGGGTTCAATCTTGCGGTGTCTTTTCCCAGTGACAATAGGGGCAGCAAGGCACGTATTGTATTGTTTGCATCGAGGATAAAAAGATGGGGTTTATATCATATTGCTTGAGTTTATCCCTCTACATCATGTCATCTTGCTTAAGGCGTTACTCTGTTCTTACGAACTCAATACACTAGATGCATGCTGGATAGCGGTCGATGTGTGGAGTAATAGTAGTAGATGCAGGCAGGAGTCGGTCTACTTGTCTCGGACGTGATGCCTATATAAAATGATCATGCCTAGATAGTCACATAATTATTCGCTTTTCTATCAATTACTCAAAGTAATTTGTTTACCCGCCGTAGAATATTGCTATCATGAAAAAAGCCACTAGAGAACACTATGGTCCCCGGGTATATTCTCAACACATCAATCTACATCTACTTTACTTTTTCCGCTTTTACTTTCTATTCTTATAAACAAAAATACCAAAAATATAAACTATCATCTCTATCAGATCTCACTATCTTAAGTGACCGTAAAGGGATTGACAACCCCTTATTGCATTGGCTGTGAAGTTCTTACTTGTTTGTGCAGGTGCGAGGGACTCGCGCGTGGTCTCCTACTGGATTGATACCTTGGTTCTCAAAAACTGAGGGAAATACTTACGCTACTGTGCTGCATCTCCCTTTCTTCTTCGAGGGAATACAACGCAAGCTCGAGAAGTAGCACTCGGCCTCCAACGCGGCTCACTCTATTGCCATCCTGGTGTTCTCTGCATTAATATCCTCTTGGACCTTGGCTATCTTGTCACGTACCTTTGCAACTTCTGCATTATGTTGTATTTGATTTGCCGGAGTCACCTCTGCCGCTTACAGAGTCGTTAAGGTATCCAAAAGTTCAGATAAAACTTGAGCCGACAGCCGTGCTGACCCGCTCGCCCCTGCCGTCACCGCATCAGTTGACCCGAACGTCATAGTAGCAGTGGTTGATGAGTTTATCATTGGTTGCATGCCATCCATGAAAATAGCAGCCCTGCTCGGGGGCTCATAAGGGTCCGGAATGCTGTTACCATCGGAATAGCCCCCAAGCCCGTGATTACTTGCTAGAACTACGTCGGTATTTCCCCAAAGAGGAAGGGATGATGCAACACATCAACGGTAGGTATTTCTGTAACACCCCAAGTGTAACAATTCCATTTATGGCAATATATGCAACATTGACTTCATCAATTCCATTCTGGGCTCTTCCTTCATTTCGGGTTTCTTCGTTTTTGCCGTATGCGTGTGTGCATATCATCCATGTTGTCGGTGTACAAAAAGAGGGGTACACTTTTTGTACCCCTATGACCGTGCACGAGCAGTCTGAGCCACGGGCACCACCACACCAAGCATGGCAAGGGAGGTGAGACAGGGTAAGACCAAAGCTCGATGGAACTGGAGCAACACCAAGAACAAGACCACAAAGAGCAAGGGGACGAAGCGGCCTCCCCCGGCGAGATCCTTGCCGGGAGCCAGTTTCAGCAGCCCCGGCAAGATCCTTGCCGGGGCCGGCTCTAGCAGTCCCGGCAAGACCCTTGCCGCGGCAGCTCGCCCCATGCCTACGGAGCGGATCACCCTTGAGTCCACTGCCCTCATGGGGCAAGGATTCGGGAGATGTCCCAGTAGTGGCCTGCAGATCTTTGTGAAGACATTCAAGATCAGATACACACTGAGAAGACGACGACCCTTTGGCGGGATCCCAGCCAAGGAGGACCACAAGACCCCCGGCAAGGCCCTTGCCGAAGACACCCGTGGGGCCACCATCAGGCCCACGCCAGCTAAGCTTCCATCGCCCCATGCAGCTGCCGACCCAACCAGCTGGGCAGGCACCTGCGTGGCGACATGCAGATCTTCATGGAGACCCACTGTTGCGCCACCTCAGCTGCCTACCTGCCTACATGGCATCTCAGGCGTCGCTGGCCAGGGCGCGTGTCGACACAAGAAGGAGCGGCGATGGACAAGATGGGCGTCTCCCTCGTCCCCGATAAAGCAAGGACACCTAAGCAAGACGCATTAAATGCGCCTTGTAATGTAATGCGGGGGATAACCTCACATCACTGTACCCTTTCCACCTCCTGTGTGCCACTTTGGCGACCCCTTTTCCCTATAAAAGGAGGCCCGAGGTGACCAGGAGAAGGATTCGGCTCTTTAGAACTCCTCACGATTCAGCCTTTTGGAGCTCCTCACGCCCCATAACTAGCTGAAGAACACAAACATATAATCCACCAAAGCAGGAGTAGGGTTTTACGCATCTTTGCGGCCCGAACCTGGGTAAAGGAACTGTGTGCTAACTGTTGGATCCGCTCTTCTCTCAACCCCGCACCCCGCAACCGTAGTAGGGATTCTTGTGATCCCATAGGTGTCGATCCAATACCCCGACACATGTCATGTTATCATGTGCATTGCATTTCATTCGTGTTGTCACTTGCACCCGGTCATTCTCGTCTCTTCCCGTTGTCCGTTTCGAGTTCCGACACTCACACACGTGCCCGTGGCACCTCCGAATCCTTCTTTCATATGTGGCCGTGAAACATTTCCAGAATGAGGTCACACTTTTCATACGTTGCTGTTTTAGTACGTGTAGGCCGCCTGTCAAGTTTCGTCGCATTTGGAGATCGTTTGATACTCCAACGGTTAACCTAGTGGGCTGAAAGCTCCTCTTGATTTTGGCCCAAGACCCCCTCCACAACAGCCCACTAACCCGACACAACCACTCCCATCCTCTCGGTCGTCAGATCATGATCGTGTGGGCGAAAACCGCACCCCATTCGGACCGTCCTGGCTCCCAGAATCTATAAATAACCCCCTCTCCCCTGAAATCCAGATCAAACCCTAGCCCGAGCTCCTCCACCACCGCCGGACACGTCCGGATCGCGCCGGACGTGTCCACCCTGCTCCTCCGCCGCCACGTGGCGTGACGTCATTCGCCCAGCCGTGCGCCCACTTCCCAGCCGGCTGAGGCCCGCCAGGGCCCGGTTCAGGCCCCCTCTGGCCCGTTCGCGCGCGCGCCTCCCCGCTCGGTCGTCCCCGCTGCCCGCGCCGGACTCCGTCGCCACGAGCCGCCGGAGCGCCTCGACACCGCCGCCGCGCCGCCTAGGCATCCCCGCCACCGTGCCGCCTCGGCATCCTCGCCGCCGCGCCGCCTTGGCATCACCGCCGCCGCCGCCGTGGGCTGCTCCGGCCGCTCCGCCGCCGCCGGCCGGCCCCGCCTAGTCCCCCGACGGCCTCCTCCCGTCCCGCCGGCCGCCGCCTCCGCCACTCCGGCGAGCCTCCGCCCCGGCCGGGCCCGATCCGGATCTGGTCCATGCGGGACCAGATCCACCCGTCCCGCCAAGCAAACGCGCCTCCCCGTCCCGGTTCCCCTCGTCCCGGGATCCCACCGTCCCGGGTTGACTTTTCGGAGGGTATATTTTTTGCCCAAGTCCTCGGTATTAATTTTGTTGCCTACTTTAGCATGTCATAACTTTGTGTACGATCCCTCCGTGGAATCAACAGGCAAGATGACCATTCCCAGATATCACTTCTATCTTTGCCTATGCTAGATGTCTCCCTCTTTAGATATTGCCTCGATGCCTATTCCTGGTTGTGAGCCCTCCTGGTGTTGCCATGAAACTCTCTAACCACCTTCCTAGCAAACCGTTGTTTGGCTAAGTATGCATCGCTCAGCCCCTCTTATAGCGTTGTTAGTTGCAGGTGATGTTTTGAAGATTGCTCCATGATGAACTTGTTATTGGGATATCACACTATATACCTGTTGAAATAATTCACCTATATATTGGTAATGGGTGGAAGGCTAAGCCTTTCTGCTTGGTGTTTTGTTCCACTCATGCCACTCTAGGAACCGATAAACCGGTGTTATGTTCCTTGATTTTGCGTTCCTAACACGGTTGGGGTTTATGGCCCCCCCTTGATAATTCGCTCTGTTTAAAGCTTTTCCAACAAGGCCCAACATTGGTTTTATATTTGCCTCATAACTAAAAATTGCATAGGGCGTTACAAACCCAAGTTCTTAATTAACAACCCCCGGGGCCAGTGCTCCTCATTAGTGTTGGTCCAAACTGGGCGGACTGCAGGGCCGCCTCGGGGAAACCTGAGGTATCTAGTATTACCTGTAAGATGTCTCATCCGGTCGTGTCCTGAGATGAGATACGCGCGGCTACTATCAGGGTGTCGGCACGCCGGGAGGTCTTGCTGGATTAGTTTTACCTTTGTCGAAATATCTTGAGCACGAGATTCCGAGAATACTCGGGCCTTCCCACTTTGGAGTTGCGACTCCACAGATCGTGAGCTTGTAATGGGATAAGTTGGGACACCCCTGCAGGGTTTGATCTTTCGAAAGCCGTGCCCGCGGTTATGTGGCAGATGGGAATTTGTTAATATCCGGTTGTAGATAACTTGACACCTTATTCTTGAATACACTACCTGTGTGAGTAATCGTGATGTTCTCTTTCCGAAGGGCTTCGGGAAGTGAACACGGTGGGGTTATGTTTGATCGTGAGTAGTTAGGATCACTTCTTGATCAACTTGGCGATCATTGGCACTTGTTCTCTTCTTGCTCTAAACTCATAAGCTAGTGCTTAGTGCTTGCTGCAACCCTTGTTCATAACCTTTCCATACCTAAGGCTTTGGTAGTTTTGATACCCAGGAACGGGATTGCCGAGTCCTCTATGGCTCACAGATTCAACACACACCAGATGCAGGTACCGTTGAGAACTATGTAGGAGATGGTTCAGAGCTTTACTAGGTGTTCGATGAAGAGCGTGGACGTTACTATGTGTCTTACCCCGTCGATCAGTAGTGGTTCTTACTAGGAGGATCCGGGCTTGTGTTATTTATGGTATCTTTCTCATTAGGATTTCGTCCGTAGTCGGACCCTGATGTTATTTGGATGATGTATGCTATTGTATTCATTGTGTGACGTGGCGAGTGTAAGCCAACTATCCTTTTGCAATTTCATCCCTGAATTTTACATGAGATGTGCAAAGATACGATACTTGAGATCATTCTAGTATGCGTTTATGTCCTTAAGTCGTGCCTCGACACGTGGGGGGCATAGCCGCATACTGGGCATTACTCGCAACCCGACGTACGCAAAACTACGTGAATGGCACCTGCACACAAATAACAAATACTCGCAACCCGACGTATTAAAGGGGTTGTCAATCTCTTTCGGGTAACGGTGCCAAATATTGGTAAACGGACATGAGAAAGTTGTAATAAGTTGATAGATCCAACGCCAAATAAAATAAAGTGCAGCAAGGTATTTTTTTAATTTTTGTTTTAATATATCTGAAAACAAAGGCAAATAAAATAGATTGTGAAGGTAAATATATTAAAGAAGAGACCCGGGGGCCGTAGGTTTCATTAGTGGCTTCTCTCAAAAAAATAGCAAATGGTGGGTAAACGAATTACTGTTGGGCAATTGATAGAACTTCAAATAATCATGACGATATCCAGGCAATGATCATTATATAGGCATCACGTCCAAGATTAGTAGACCGACTCCTGCATGCATCTACTACTATTACTCCACGGATCGACCGCTATCCAGCATGCATCTAGTGTATTAAGTTCATCGAAAAACAGAGTAATGCAATAAGAATGCTGACATCATATATACAAGATCTATTTATGTAGAAATAGACCCCATCTTGTTATCCTTAATGGCAATGATACATACGTGTCAGTTCCCCTTCTATCACTATGATTAAGCACCATAAGATCGAACCCATCACAAAGCACCTCTTCCATTGCAAGATAAATATATCAAGTTGGCCAAACAAAACCAAAATGTCGGAGTTGAAATATGAGGCTATAAGCAATCATGCATATACGAGATCAAAGAAGGACTTAAATTACTTTCATGGATATAAAAAGTTAGATCTGATCATAAACTCAAAGTTCATCGGATCCCAACAAACACACCGCAAAAAGAGTTACATCATATGGATATCCAAGAGACCATTGTATTGATAATCAAAAGAGAGAGAGGAAGCCATCTAGCTACTAACTATGGACTTGTAGGTCTACAAAGAACTACTCATGCATCATCAGATAGGCACCAATGGACTTGATGAACCCCTCCGTGATGGTGTCTAGATTGTATCTGGTGGTTCTCGAACTTGTGGTGTTTGGAATTGATTTCCATCGACTCCCCTTGGGTTTCTGGAATATTGGGGTATTTATAGAGCAAAGAGGCTGTGCGGGAAGCCACCGAGGTGGGCAAAACCCACCTCGGCGCGCTTGGGGGCTCAGGCGTGCCCTGGTGGGTTGTGCCCCCTCAGGGCACCCCCAGGTGCTTCTCTGGCCCAACAGGTGTCTTCTGGTCCAAAAAGAATCCACAAAAAGTTTCGCTGCATTTGGACTCTGTTTGATATTGATTTCCAGCGATGTAAAAAACAAGTAGAAAATAGCAACTGGCACTTGGCACTATGTCAATAGGTTAGTGCCAAAAAATAATATAAAATGATTGTAAAATGACTGTAAAACATCCAAGACTGATAATATAACAGCATGGAACAATAAAAAATTATAGAGACATTGGAGACGTATCAACATCCCCAAGCTTAATTCATGCTCGTCCTCGAGTAGGTAAATGATAAAAACATAATTTTTGATGTGGAATGTTGCCTATCATGTTCATCTCATATTCTTTCTTTTATAGCATGGACAATTGGACTTTTTATGTGGTTCGAAGCAATAGTCTAATTTTGACATGAGGACTTCAATATTGAAGCATATCAACAAACAACCATGTCCTTCAAAATATCAATACTAAAGCAAGTTATCCCTAGCCCATCATGCTCAATCATTGATACATTCATTCAACACATCCAAATGTCAATTTCATCCAATGCTCAAGTATGATAATAGTGTTATGTAGTTGGTACTTTGTAAGAGAAGATGGAGACTCAAATAAAAAAATTGCATAGAGTAGAAGATAGGCCCTTCGTAGAGGAAAGTAGGGATTTGTAGAGGTGCCAGGGCTCAAAGCTTGAACTGAGAGGTAAATTATTTTGGATGGCATGCTTTTCTCACCAACGAGAATGACTTAAAGTTCCCAACAGTTACCATGCTAGATGTATCATAGGCGGTTCCCAAACATAAAATAAAGTTTATTCGTTTTTCCACCAAATTTACACAAGCCATGGCTAACCGTATCCATGGGTGCCTTCCATACCAACACTTTCCAAGGAATTTATTATTTGAATACATAAAGTAAATTTTCTTTTTCATTTCGGGACTGGGAATCCCTATTACCGCTGTCGGTGTATTTGGATCGACACCTAAGGGATCACAAGAATCCCTACTATGGTTGCGGGGCGCGAGGTTGAGAGAAGAGCGGATCTAACGGTCAGGACACGGTTCCTTTACCCAGGTTCGGGCCGCAAAGATGCGTAAAACCATACTCCTGCTTTGGTGGATTATATGTCGGTGTTCTTGGGCTAGTGAGGAGCTCCAAGAGAGTCGTGAGGAGTTCTAAAAAGCCGAATCCCCCTCCTGGTCGCCTCGGGTCTCCTTTTATAGGGAAAAGGGGTTGCCATAGTGGCACACAGGAGGTGGAAAGGGTACAGTGATGCGAGGTTATCCCTCGCATTACAGGACAAGGTGCATTTAATGCGCCCAGCTTAGGTGTCCTTGCTTTATCGGGGACGGGGGGGAGACGTCCATTTTGTCCGTCGCCGCCCCTCCTCGTGTTGACACGCGCCCTGGCCAGCGGTGCCTGAGGTGCCATGTAGGCAGACATGCAGCTAAGGTGGCGCAACGGCGGGTCTCCACGAAGATCTGTGGGTTGCCACGCAGGAGCCTGTCCAGCTGTTTGGGTCGGCAGCTGCGTGGGTCGGTCGAAACCCAGTTGATGCAGGCCTGATGGTGGCCCCGTGGATGTCCTTGGCAAGGGCCTTGCCGGGGGACCCGGCAAGGGTCTTGCTGTGGCGCCTGCTGTCATCCCCGACAAGGTGCTTGCCGGGGGCCTTCTAGTCCTCCTTGGCTAGAATCCCGCCAAGGGTTGTCTTCTTCTTAACTTGCATCTGATCTTGAACGTCTTCACAAAGATCTGCATCCCACCACGGGGATATCTCCCGAATCCTCGCCCCATGGGGGCGGTGGGCTCAAGGGTGATCCGCTCCATAGGCGCGGGCCGAGCTGCGGCGGCAAGGGCCTTGCCGGGGCTGCCAGGGCCGGCCCCGACAAGGATCTTGCCGGGGGAAGCCGCTTCGTCCCTTTGCTCTTTGTGGTCTTGTTCTTGGCGTTGCTTCAGTCTTGCCCGGCTCGCCTCCCTCGCCATGCTTGGTGTGGTGGCGCCGTGGCTCAGACTGCCCGTGCACAATAATAGGGGTACAAAAAGTGTACCCCTCTTTTTGTACACCGACAGGAGCCCCCCGGCCAGGGCAACACATAAGCGCGACACGTTGTTGGGCCAGGCCCAGAACGGTGCGCGGGCAGGCGGGGTGGTTTTCACCGTGGTAAAATTTCCGCGCACTTCGCCTCCCACGACCCGCGCGCACGACGCGGGGTGGAGGGGCGTCCCTGACGTGGGCGGCATGCGTGGGGCAGTTTCCGTAGGCATGCGTCACGTCGCAGTAAATGCGAAAGGAGGCGGCCCGCGCCTTCCCCATAAACACGGGGAGGTGTTGGGGCGTGGCCCGCTGACTGGATGGGGCCGAGGCGCGGTCTGCTAGGCGTCCACTCCCCACGGTCACGGGGTGGGGAGGGGTCGCCTCACCCGTCCCTTCGGTCCTGCGGGTTCGCCACGTGCCTTCCATGCGTTCAAGGTGGCGAGCGGTGGAGGCGGGAAACCGAGCCGTCGCTGGTTGGGGCGGCGGATCGGTCCCAGACCCTCTCGCCTTCTGCGTCTTGATTAGCCGAGCAGGGCGGTCGAGCTCCAGCTCCGCCCCTTTATAAAGGGCGGAGGGAGGGGACGGCGCCCCGCACTCCTCCATCTTCTTTCTCCTTCAGCTTCTACTCCTTTCTTCTGTCCGCCATGAAGAAGGAAAACCCCGGCTCCTCAACGGTGGCGGCGAGGGTCGCTGCTCGACAGCGCGTTCCCCCTTCTCCTGCACCCGCAATGGCCGAACCAGCCACGAGGGGAAGAGGGAGGGGGCGAGGCCGTGGGCGAGGCCGGGGTGCTCGGGGAAGAGGAAGACGGGGCGGCTCGCCGGCCTCGCCCCCGCCAGCAGCTCCTCCTCCAGTGGAAGGTCATGTTGGAGATGACCCCTGTGAGCTCTTCATTAGGATGCGGGGGTCACCACGCCGTCGCCTTCATCTCCCGACTCCTTTTGCGCGGGAGATGGAGGTGAACCCGCTGGAGTCGCTGCGGCTGCACATGAGGGGTTGTGGGATCAGTGGCACGCGGGCCCGCGTCGACTCCCCTGCCCCTCATGTGATGTATCTTCGCCAAGGATGGAAGAGGTTCGCCCGCATCCACAGCCTGACGGATGGGCTCACCCTCCACTTCAAGTTGATGGGGGGTGGCCACCTCTCCGTCAAGGTCTTCGGGCAACTCGGAACTCGCGCGAGGTGCTGCATGGAGAGCTCCTCTGATGACGAAGACTCCTCCACGAACGAGGGTGACGAGGAGGACAGCGATAGCGACGACGAGGGCGGGGGACGGCAGGATGACGGGTCCGACTAGGTGTCGGGCACCGCTCCTGGTGGCACCGACGACCCCATCATCCGCGTCGCCGGCTCCTTGAACTTCTCGGGGTCGTCTCCTTGGCGGCTGGCGTAGGGAGGCTGCGGAAGAGGAAGAGGAAGAAGGCGGGCGGCAAGTTCCTCATGTCGGAGTACGCGGGCACCGACGCTTTCGTCTCCTACTGACGTCCTGCCGCCTTGTCTTCGAGCTCAGCCTCCGGTGCCGTCATCACCGTCCAGCCCCGGGGAGGCCGCCGAGATGCCTTCTCGGTGTCTTCTACCACCCATAGCTCGCCTAGGCGCCCCTTTTGCCCTTCTCGCCTCATTGACCTACCTCCTGAGGAGAGGGACAAGAAAGGCATTACGGGCATCTTATCTCTTTTTAGTTTGTAAGCCTTCGGGCATCTGTTTAGTTTAAAACTTGTAATCCCCTTATTCATGTTTTTCATTCCCCATGGACTGTACCTGAATGGAATGTTTTTAATGAAAAAGGAATGTTTGCCGGGTCATTTGTTCGTAGGTAAAAACCCACAACAGGGAATAAACCCTTGATATCCTTAAGATAAACATTTCCTCGCCCGGCAACGGGCCCTGCCGTTTCCCTACTTCGCTCGACCTTTCTCACGCCCTTGGCGGAGGCAGGGATGAAGCGGGCTCAGGCTCCTCGTTTTATCCTTTTGCTGCCGCGACTACTACCAAACTTGGTCCCAGGAACGAGCCTTAGGACCCAAAGTTATTGGAGCACGGTAGCTTAAGGAAAAGAACGAGGTTTCACATACCTTAGTCCATAACAGAATGCATGATAAGGGAAAAAGGACTTATCTGAAACTGCAGCCCCCGGCAACCCTGGCCTGCCGTGGGCGAATTCTTGCCCTTGCAGCCCCCGGCAACACTGGCTTGCCGGGGCCTAGGCACGGGTTCATTCTTCTTTCCTTCCTCCAAGTGGCTTTGGCAAGGATGCCTGCGCATCATGTAAACCAAGAAAGACAGAGGAAAGACAAAGACTCGACCTCTAAGCTAGGGGTTAGCCGCTGCTAAGCACTATCAACCCTAACCAAGGACGAGAATCGACTCAGCATGCATGCTAAAACTTAGGGCGCCAGCGCTTCATTTATTTATGCTCAGGGTCTACGCCTGGCTTTGTACAAAGGGTTACATGCCTTGCCGGCAAAGCTTGTACAAAAGGGTGGCTTGCCGGGGGGCCCGGCAAGCCGCGCCTTATGGGTAAAACTTGCGAAGATGCTCGATGTTCCAGGAATTACTCACCGGAACGACATCCTCGGTCTCCAGGCGGACAACGCCAGGCCTGGTGACTCGTATTACACGATAAGGGCCTTCCCACTTCGGCGTCAACTTTTTCGTATTCCAGGACGATTGAACACGCCGGAGAACAAGGTCGCCTTCCTCAAAGCTTCGGGCTTGAACCTTGCGGCTATGGTAGCGGCACAAGGCTTGCTGGTAGCGCGCTGCTCTCACAGCCGCCCGAAGACGATCTTCCTCAAGGAGCATTGCGTCGGCTTGTCGCAATTGCTCTTGGTCAAGCTCATCATAAGCGAGAACTCGAGGTGACCCGTATATGAGTTCCGTGGGGAGAACTGCTTCTGCCCCGTATATCAGGGCAAAGGGCGTCTAGCCGGTGGCTCGATTTGGCGTCGTCCTGATCGACCAAAGAACCGCCGGCAATTCATCAATCCAGCGCCTCCCGCTCTTGTGCAGCCTGTCAAAGGTCTTTGTCCTTAATCCTCGCAACACTTCAGCATTTGCCCTTTCATCTTGACCATTGCTTCGGGGGTGAGCAACGGAAGCGAAACAGACCTTGCTGCCGAGGTCTTGGGTATATTGCATGAAGGTGCGGCTCGTAAACTGCGTGCCGTTGTCGGTGATTATCATGTTGGGTACACCAAAACGGCACACTAGTCCCTTGAAGAACTTGACGGCTGACTGAGTTGTGACCTTCCTCACTGCCTCCACCTCTGGCCACTTTGTGAACTTGTCGATTGCAACGTACAAGTACTCAAAGCCCCCGATGGCACGGGGGAAAGGGCCCAGTATGTCGAGCCCCTAGACCGAGAAGGGCCAGGAGAGAGGAATGGTTTGAAGGGCTTGAGCTGGTTGATGAAGTTTCTTCGAATGGAATTGGCACGCTTCACACCTGGTGACCAGCGCCGCCGCATCCTGGAGGGCAGTGGGCCAGAAGAAGCCCTGCCGGAATGCCTTGTCGGCAAGAGCTCTCGACCCTATGTGGGATCCACATATGCCTCCATGTATCTCTGCCAACAGCTCCAGTCCTTCCTCTCGGGGGATGCACTTCAATTTCACACCGTTTGGTCTCCTTCTGTACAGGACGTCATCGACGAACTGGTACATGGCAGACCGACGGGCTACTTTCTCCGCTTCTTCCTGCTCCTCAGGAAGTTCCCCAGTCTGAAGAAATCGGATGGTATGCTGCGCCCACGCTGGAGCCTGGGGCTCGATGGCGAGGACTAAAGGCATTTCCTCCGCCAAGGGAGTGGCTATCTCGACGGCAAAAGCTTGACGCTCCGCCGGAGTCAGTCCTCCGATGGTGGGCTCAGTGTCCCCGGCAACATCCTTGCCGGCGGCTCCGGGGAGCTCGGCGGGAAAGTACTTGTCGGGCCCTGACTTCCTCCTCTTGTTCTGCTCTGTTGATGGATCAACGGATGGCTGAGAAAGCTGAAGCACAAAGGTATCAGGTTCCACAGGTAGCTTGAGGGCAGCACGCTTTGATAGGTAATCAGCGATGTCGTTCTCCGCTCGGGGAACGTGCTCTGCCTGTATACCGTCAAAGCGCTCTTCCAACTTTCTCACTTCATCGACGTAGGCCTTCATCAACGGGCTCTGGTAATCCTTGTTGACTTGTTTGACGACAAGCTGTGAGTCACCCCTAACAATGAGCTTCTTGATTCTGAGGTCCGCCGCGATCCTAAGACCAGCAAGCAGCCCCTCGTACTCGGCAGTGTTGTTCATTGATACCTCCCTAGGGAAGTGCATCTGGATCACGTACTTGAGGTGCTCTCCGGTGGGCGCGACCAGCAGTACGCCAGCCCCCGCGCCTTGTAAGGAGAAAGCCCCATCAAAGTACATGATCCAGTTGCAACTTGCCTCTTTGCCGGGGAGAGCAGTTTCTTGGACTTCTTCATCAGGCGTTGTGGTCCATTCTGCGACGAAATCTGCCAGGACTCGGCTCTGAATTGTCGAGGTACTTTCAAAGTTGAGGCCAAAGTTGGACAGCTCCAGTGCCCACTCTACAATTCTTCCCGTTGCATCTGGGTTGTGCAATACCATTGCAGAGGGAGGCGAGTGACGACAGTGATCTCGTGCGCTTGTAACTAGTGACGTAGCTTCCTTGAGGCCATAAGAAGGCCGAAGAGCAATTTCTGCACACCGGAGTACCTTGTCCTAGCCCCCTGCAAGAGGGAGCTAACAAAGTAGACCGGGTGCTGCATCATCTTCTTCTTCGGCTGCACTTCAATCGGCTACGTCGTCCCTGCGCCAGTGGCACCGGGCTCCGTTGCTGCTATCACCTCGTCGTTGATTTCTCTCTGCGCCACTAGTGCGGCGCTGACCACCTGGTATGTTGCCGCTAAGTATAGCAGCAACAGTTCCTGTGGTCGGGGCGCAACCAGTATTGGCGTGGAGGAAAGATACTTCTTCAGGTCTTGTAACGCTGCTTCGGCTTCTGGCGTCCACTCCATTGGGCCCGCCTTTTTCAAGATCTTGAAAAAGGGGAGGGCGCGCTCGGCAGACTTGGAAATAAATCTGCTCATGGCGGCAACGCAGCCAGCAAGCCGACGCACGTCCTTGACCCGCTCCGGTGCTTCAATCTGCTCTATAGCTTTGATCTTGTCTGGATAGGCTTCTATCCCACGCTGCGACACAAAGAACCCGAGAAGCTTGCCGGACGGAACGCCGAACACGCACTTCTCAGGGTTCATCTTGAGGTTGATCTTGCGCAGGTTCACAAATGTTTCTTGTAAATCCGGTACAAGGGTTGCCTTGTTCTTGGTTTTGACCACTATGTCATCCATATAAGCCTCCATATTTCTATGGAGCTGGGGTTCAAAACCAATCTGGACTGCCCTTCCAAATGTCGAGCCATCACTCTTCAACCCGAAAGGCATTCGTACGAAACAGTACGTACCACATGGGGTGATGAATGCTGTCTTCTCTTCGTCTTCTCTCGCCATGAAGATCTGGTGGTAGCCGGAGTAGGCATCGAGGAATGAAAGCAGGTCACACCCTGCCGTGGAGTCGACAATCTGGTCTATGCGTGGCAACGGGAAGGGGTCCTTGGGACAAGCTTTATTGATATATGTGTAATCAATACACAGCCTCCACTTCCCATTTGCCTTGCACACTACCACTGGATTGTCCAACCACGTCGGGTGGAGCACTGCTCTTACCAAACCCGCAGCTTCGAGTTTCCGGATCTCCTCGGTGATGAACTCTTGCCGTTCCAAAGCTTTCTTCCTGGCCTTCTGCTTGACGGGCCGCGCATGAGGGCAGACAACAAGGTGGTGCTCAATCACCTCCCTGGGAACGCCAGGGATGTCGGACGCTTGCCAGGCAAACACGTCGACATTCGCCCGTAGGAAGGTGACGAGCGCGTCTTCCTATTTGTTGTCAAGGGCGGAGCTTATGGTTAAAGCCCCTCCCGTGCCGTCCTCCTTGACAGAAACCTTCTTGGTGCCTGGCAGCGTAGCCCTTGATCTCTTGTTTCTGCCGGTGGGGCTCTCTGGCACGTCCTCAACGGGAGCGCGACACTCCGAAGAGGTGCGCTTGCCGGAGTGGGTGTCCGAGGTCTCGCCGGTCTTATTCTTTCCGGTGGAGCTCTCAGGCACGTCCTCGACGGGAGCACAACACTTCGGAGAGGTGCGCTTGCTGGAGTGGGCGCCCGAGGTCTCGCCGGTTTTCTTCTTCTTCCCTCCCGGGGCTCCAGTGGCAGGAGCAAGTTCCCCTGTAGCGGCAGTTGCTGTAACTGCTTGCTGGTACAATTGGTCGGCGCAAATTAGCGCATCTTTCTTGTCGGAGGGGATGGTGATGATCGTCACGGGCCGTGGCATCTTCAGGGTGTTGTAGGCGTAGTGCGATGCTGCCATGAACTTGGCCAGCGCTGGGCGGCCAAGGATCCCATTGTAAGGCAGGGGGATCTTGGCGACATAGAACACGATCCTCTCTGTCCTGTAGTTCAGATCACTTCCAAAAGTCACAGGCAGTGTGACTTTCCCCTTCGGTTGACTCCTTCCTGGACTGACCCCTTGAAACGTGCCCGTCTCCTCGAGGTCTTCATCAGGAACCTGCAGCTTCTCGATCACGGTGGGCGAGAGTAGGTTTAGGCCGGCCCCGCCATCTACTAGCATCTTCGTCACCTTGAGGTTGCGTATTGTTGGCGAAACCAACAACGGCAAGCACCCGACCGCAGTATTGCGATCAGGGTGATCCTCGGCGTCAAAGATGATAGGTGTGCTGGACCATTTCAGCGGCTTTTGGGCACCGGACGATGGCTCTGCTGCAATAATTTCACGCGCCCACTGTTTAAGCTGGCGGTGAGAGGCGTGCAGCGAGGCGCCGCCATCGACGCACATGGCGTCCGTAGCCTTCTGAAACTCTTGGCCGCCGGACTCGTCGTCCTCTCCGTGATCGTCGTCCTCAGATCTTCTGTCGTGGCCCCGGGCGGGCCTTTCCTGCTGTTTCTCCTTGCCGCAACGGCCTGCTTGGCCGTCACGTTTCTTGTTGGACCCTTCAGCGCCGTCTTGGCCCTTCTCCGCTGGAGCGGCGGTATCCTCGTCTGAGGAGTCGGTTTCCGCACCGGCGCTTTCGCCGGGGTACTTCCTTCCCTCTTCAGCCCGGGCACATCTGTCGGCAAGAAAGTAGAGTTCTGCCACATCCTTCACCTTGGTCATTGCCAGTTCTTCGCGCATCTTGCGGTTGCGCACGTTCTGGTGGAACGCGCTCATGATGGCGGTAGGGTGAACATCGGGGATATTGTACTGTACTCGGCTGAATCTCTGTATGTACTTGCGCAGGGTCTCGCCTTCCTTCTAGGGTATGACATGCAGGTCACTCGCTTGGCCATGGGCTTGATGGCCTCCGGTAAAGGCGCCAACAAACTTATGGCACAAGTCGGACCAGGAGGAAATAGAGTCTACTGGCAAGTGCATCAACCATGACATGGCGTTAGGTTTATGAGCTAACGGAAAGTAATTCACAAGCACCTTATCGTCGCGGGCCCTGGCAGCTTGCATCGCGATGGTGTAGATGCTGAGGAACTCCGACGGGTGGGTCTTGCCGTTGTACTTCTCGCCAACATCAGGCTTGAAGGTGCAGTGAGAGGGCCACTGGAACTGCCGCAGCTCACGAGTGAAAGCTGGACAGCCTACCTCGTAGGGTAGACCTCCAGGGCTTTCCGGTGCTGGGCGGTCCGCAGCAGGCCCTGCTCGCCTGTCTGACTGGTGGCGCGTTCCGCGCCGATGGTGGTTCGAGCGTCCTCATGAGCTCGCTCCCGAAGAACTTGACACTGGTCGCCGCGGGTCCGTGGGTCGGACGACGCTATGGAGATGGCATCGCTCGCGACGTCTCGACGGGTCGACGCACGCTGCACTGGACGAGGAGGAGGCGAGTGCACCGTAGCCACGACGCTGCCAGCTCTCCCGCCGCCGGTGCGTGGGACCCCATCGGAGCGTCGGCCTGGGAGCTCCGCTGGATTTAGATCATCCCTGTTGGCGACTGCGACAAGGCTTCGGATGGTGGCTCTCCATTCGTCGAGTTTCCCCGTAACGGGAGGGAAGTCGAGGAGCAACTGCGCGCGTGCCAAAGCTTCGGCTGGTGTCAACGGTAGTGAAACCTGCGCGGATCGTGACGCGCTTCGACTCCTGACCGTGTCTGGGGGAGCTCCATCACGATCCCGTGGTCGCCTATCGTCTCCACCAGTGCTTCGGCGGGCGGGCAGGTCTACTACATCCCGGGAGGGGCGCTCCGGGCTCTTCCCATGGCGACGCCCGGGGTCTTCGGGACGACGACGCCGTTCGTCACGCGCTGCTTGAGAAGAGCGCGCTGTTGGCGCTGGCGTGGGAGTTCTGGAGGGCCTCGCGTCGCCCTCGGGTGGTGCGGCCGTGACCTTGGAGGGCCCCGCGCCACCCGTGGAGGGCCGGGTCCCATCTCTGGAACTGGCGGTGTGCGGCCTGTTACCAGGCGTACAAGCATCGCCACCTCCCAAACTCCGGCTGTCGGGATGGCGTTGGTGTTCGCGAGCAGCGCCCCGAGTCCTTTCCGCGACTGGTCCGCTGCTCGCCCGCGTCCGGACGGGCTGTCTGGCTTCCGACTGGCCAACCGCCACCGCCGTCTTCTTCTTGGGCGCCATGACGATGTAGGAGTGTCGAACTAACCGCTAAATACGATTCTCACAATTGCGCCCCCTACCTGGCGCGCCAAAGATGTCGGTGTATTTGGATCGACACCTATGGGATCACAAGAATCCCTACTACGGTTGCGGGGCGCGGGGTTGAGAGAAGAGCGGATCTAACGGTCAGGACACGGTTCCTTTACCCAGGTTCGGGCCGCAAAGATGCGTAAAACCCTACTCCTGCTTTCGTGGATTATATGTCGGTGTTCTTGGGCTAGTGAGGAGCTCCAAGAGAGTTGTGAGGAGTTCTAAAAAGCCGAATCCCCCTCCTGGTCGCCTCGGGCCTCCTTTTATAGGGAAAAGGGGTAGCCACAGTGGCACACAGGAGGTGGAAAAGGTACAGTGATGCGAGGTTATCCCTCGCATTACAGGACAAGGTGCATTTAATGCGTCCAGCTTAGGTGTCCTTGCTTTATCGGGGACGGTGGGGAGACGTCCGTCTTGTCTGTCGCCGCCCCTCCTCGTGTTGACACGTGCCCTGGCCAGCGGTGCCTGAGGTGCCATGTAGGCAGACAGGCAGCTGAGGTGGCGCAACGGCGGGTCTCCACGAAGATCTGTGGGTTGCCACGCAGGAGCCTGTCCAGCTGGTTGGCTCGGCAGCTGCGTGGGCCGGTTGAAACCCAGTTGATGCGGGCCTAATGGTGGCCCCATGGATGTCCTTGGCAAGGGCCTTGCCGGGGGAACCGGCAAGGGTCTTGCCGTGGCGCCTGCTGTCATCCCCGGCAAGGTGCTTGCCGGGGGCCTTCTAGTCATCCTTGGCTGGAATCCCGCCAAGGGTTATCTTCTTCTTAACTTGCATCTGATCTTGAATGTCTTCACAAAGATCTGCATGCCACCACGGGGATATATCCCGAATCCTCGCCCCATGGGGGCGGCGGACTCAAGGGTGACCTGCTCCGTAGGCGCGGGGCGAGCTGCCGCGGCAAGGGCCTTGCCGGGGCTGCCAGGGCCGGCCCCGGCAAGGATCTTGCCGGGGGAAGCCGCTTCGTTCCTTTGCTCTTTGTGGTCTTGTTCTTGGCGTTGCTCCAGTCTCCATTGAGCTTCAGTCTTGCCCCGGCTCGCCTCCCTCGCCATGCTTGGTGTGTTGGCGACGTGGCTCAGGCTACCCGTGCACAGTCATAGGGGTACAAAAAGTGTACCCCTCTTTTTGTACACCAACAACTGCCATACTCTCGTGAAGTGAAAAGTGAATAAACACTCATCTTAAGAATAACACATCTAGCATGAACAATATTGGCCACCCCTTGCCGCTTTGCAAGCGGTACGCGCACACAAAATAAAAAATTTATTTTGAAAATTAGAGTTGGCACATAAAAATTTGCTTAGAACGGCTTGGAAATACCGCATATAGGTAGGTATGGTGGACTCATTTGGCATAACTTGGGTTTTAGGATTTGGATGCACAAGTAGTATTTCTACTTAGTACAAAGTGGAGGCTAGCAAGAGATTGAGAAGCGACCAACCAAGGAACGAAAACCATCATAAGGGAACATTAAACATAATCAACACCAAATAATGCAACACAAGTAGGATATAATTTCATTACATGACTATTGACTTTCATGCTTGCATAGGGAATTATGAACCTTAACATCAATATTATTACTAAGACATAATTACTCATCAACATAGCTCACATATCACTATCATCATATCTCAAAACTATTATAAAGAATCAAGTTATTTTGTCCAATGATCTTCATGAAAGTTTTTATTATACCCTTCTTGGATATCTATCACTTTGGAACTAATTTCATATGTTGCTTTTGATAAGCTCAAACAAATATAAGTGAATATCATGTGCATCATATTTCTTTCTGTCAAATTAATACAAGTGAAGCAAGAGAGAATTTCTAAAAAAGTTTACTAACTCTACAATAAATATAAGTGAAGCAAGAGGGCATTTCTTCAAAAAATAACAAAGCACGCCGTGCTCAAGAAAGATATAAGTGAAGCACTAGAGCAATTCCATAGCTCATAAATATTTAAGTGAAGCATAGAGAGAAATTATAACAAGTCATGGCATAATTTTGGCTCTCTCAAATGGGTGTGTCCAGCAAGGATATTTATTGAAACTTAAAGAGAAAAACAACCAAACATTCATATCATACAAGATGCTCCAAGCAAAACTCATAATATGTGACGAATAAAAATATAGCTTCGAGTAAAATACTAATGGTCATTAGAAGAAAGAGGGGATGCCACTTGGGCCTCCCCAAGCTTAGTTGCTTGCATATCTTTGGATAATAGCTTGGGATGCCATGGGCATCCCCAAGCTTAGGCTCTTCTTACTCCTTATTCCTTCATCCATCGTAGCAACACCCTAAACTTGAAAACCTCAATCACACAAAACTCAACAAAACTTCGTGAGATCCGTTAGTATAACAAAACCAATCTCTACTCCAAGTACTGTAGAAAACGAGTTCTTGTATTATATCTACTACATTCTAACTTTTCTATGGTAGAAAACCATCAAAGGAAACCATAGAATCATCAAAACAAGCACATAACACATTAAAAAACAGAATCTATCAAAAAACAGAACAGTCTGTAAATATGCAAATTTTTACCATACTTATGCAACTCTAAAAAATCTTAAAAATTAGGATAACATGGAGAATTTTTATATTGATAACCCCAAAAAAATTTAAGAGTTTACCACATTCCAGTAATCGTCAGTAATTCTAACTCTGGACGCAAAAGTTTCTGAATTTTTCAACGCGGTCACTTCAACGGTCAACCAAATCATCCCAAAGGCTTTGCTTGGCACAAACATTTATTTAAACCACAAAAACACATCTAAACAGAGGTATTATTGGGTTTTTTTTTAAATAGCAAGAAAACAAAAATAAACAAAAAGATACATGTTGGGTTGCCTCCCAACAAGCTCTTTCTATAGCCATTAAGATAGGACAAATAGAGCATCCTAAAACATGTGACAAACACATTTAAGTCTAACATACTTCCTATGCATAGGGATTTTGTAGGAAACTAAATTACCAAGACAAGAAACATCTAGCATATGCAAGGAAGAAGGAAGAAACAATAGCAATCTCAACATCACGAGAGATAATTTAGTAACATGAAAATTTCTATAACCATACTTTCCTCTCTCATAATAATTACATGTGGGATCATAGTCAAATTCAACAATATAGCTATCACATAACATATTCTCTGTGTGATCCACATGCATGCAAAGTTGACACTCTTCCAAAATAGTGGGATTATCATCAAATAAAGTCATGACCTCTCCAATCCCACTTTTATCAAAAAGTTCATAAGATTGATCACTCTCCAAACTTGTGGGATTCTTTTTACCTAAATTTGACACTCTTCCAAACCCACTTTCAATATCACTGCAATCGTAATTATCAATAACATATTCATCATGAGGCATAAATAAATTTTGAATATCATAAGAATCATTATCACCCCAATCGTGATCATTGCAGTAAGTAGAGGACATATCAAAATTAGCATCCCCAACCTTGGAGCATTGCACATTATTAGCATAATTGACATTAAGAAAATTTATTATAACATGATTGCAATCATGCTTGTCATTCAAGGAGCTATCATGAATCACTTCATAGATTTCTTCTTTTATCACTTCATCCCAATTTTCAGATTCATGAATCTCAAGCAAAACTTCATAAAGATAATCAAGTGCACTCAACTCGCTAGAAATTGGTTCAACATAATCGGGTCTTTTGAAAAGATTAGCAAGTGGATGAGGATCCATAACAATAGATTTTTTACCAAGCAAAGATGCAAGCAAATAGAAGGCACATGGCAACTCAAGTAATTATAGCGAACAAGATTGCAAGCAGAAACATATCTGACGAGAAAATGACGAACGAAAAAGAGGGCGAATAAAAACGACAATTTTTGTGAAGTGGGGAGATCAAAATGAGAGGCAAATGGGAAATAATGTAAATTGCAAGGAGATGATATTTATGATTAGGAACCTGATAGATGTCGATGATGTCTCCCTGGCAACGGTGCTAGAAAGTCCTTTTGATTGCTTGCTAGAACTACGTCAGTATTTCCCCAAAGAGGAAGGGATGATGCAACACAACAACGGTAGGTATTTACCTCGGTGTTGAGACCAAGGTTATCGAACCAGTAGGAGAACCACGCAACACTACGTGAATGGCACCTGCACACAAATTGCAAATACTTGCAACCCGACGTATTAAAGGGGTTGTCAATCCCTTTCGGGTAATGGTGCAAAAAATTGGCAAACGGACGGGAGAATATTGTAATAAGTTGATATATCGAACGCCAAATAAAATAAAGTGCAGCAAGGTATTTTTGCATATTTTTGTTTAATAGATCTCAAAACTAAGGCAACTAAAATAGATCTCGAAGGCAAATATATTAAAGAAGAGACCCGGTGCCGTAGGTTTCACTAGTGGCTTCTCTCGAGAAAAATAGCAAACAATGGGTAAACGAATTACTGTTGGGCAATTGATAGAACTTCAAATAATCATGATGATATCCAGGCAATGATAATTATAGAGGCATCACGTCCAAGATTACTAGACCGACTCCTGTCTGCATCTACTACTATTACTCCACACATCAACCGCTATCCAGCATGCATCTAGTGTATTAACTTCATGGAAAAACAGAGTAATGCAATAATAACGATGACATGATGAAGACAAGACATATTTATGTAGAAATAGACCCCATCTTGTTATCCTTAATGGCAAAGATTCATACGTGTTGGTTCCCCTTCTATCATTGGGATCAAGCACCGTAAGACCGAAACCATCATGAAGCACCTCTTCCCATTGCAAGATAAATAGATCAAGTTGGCCAAACAAAACCTAAATATCAGAGAAGAAATACGAGGCTATAAGCAATCATGCATATACGAGATCAAAGAAGACTCAAATTACTTTCATGGATATAAAAAGAAAGATCTGATCATAAATTCAAAGTTCATCGGATGCCAACAAACACACCGCAAAAAGAGTTACATCATATGGATCTCCAAGGGACCATTGTATTGATAATCAAAAGAGAGAGAGGAAGCCATCTAGATACCAACTACGGACTTGTAGCTCTACAAAGAACTACTCACGCATCATCGGAGAGGCACCAATGGACTTGATAAACCCCTCCGTGATGGTCTCTAGATTGGATCTGGTGGTTTTGGAACTTGCGGTGGCTAGAATTGATTTTTGTCAACTCCCGTAGGATTTCGGGATTATGGGGGTATTTATAGAGCGAAGAGGCGGTGCGGGAGGCCACCAAGGTGGGCACAACCCACCTGGGCGCGCCTGGAGGCACGAGCGCGCCCTGGTGGGTTGTGTTCCCCCTCGGGGCACCCCCCCAGGTGCTTATCTGGCCCAAAAGGTATCTTCTTGTCGAAAAAATTCACAAAAAGTTTTGCTGCATTTGGACTCCGTTTGATATTGATTTCCTGTGATGTAAAAAACAAGCAGAAAATAGCAACTGGCACTTGGAACTATGTCAATAGGTCAGTTCGAAAAAATGATATAAAATTATTGTAAAACATCCAAGAATGATAATATAATAGCATGGAACAATCAAAAATTATAGATACGTTGGAGACGTATCAGCCCGCCGTCCTAAAGCCGTTAGATTGACTCTGTCTCTTCGGTGGACTCATCATCTGAATAAACAAGAGTCGCCTCACCAGATGGAGAGTTTTCTGCAAGCTCCAAGCCTTCCGTGAAACCGACGAAAGCACGCTTCCGGGCGGGTTGCGTGCGCCGAGCCGACTGGAAGAGGTTGGGGAAGACGTCTGGCTCGGGCATGGAGTCGCCGATCTTCCGAATGAAAACATGGATTCCGCCGAAGGAGGCCCGGTACCCGTACTCGATTGAGTCGGCCTCGGGGCCCCAGCCGGCATCGTCGATGTAGATCTTGCCGTGGCGACTCTTAGTCATCCTACCAACGGTGTATCCCTTGAGCCTTGGGAAAGTGCCATTCAAGAACTCAAAACCACCGTGCCCTTGCCCCATGGTGGGCGCCAACTGTCATGAAACTCTTTCTCATAAAACTCATCATGCTAAAGTAGCAATCAATTCACATGTAATGGTTCAAATAATGCATTCTCTTGAAACTTAACAACCTATGTTCTTAGTTAGAAACAATTGCAGTTCAACTTATTCTCAACAAAGTCTAAGTAAGAGATCCACATAGTCAATCATCATAAAGTCTTCTATGATTTCTAGTACTCAAGGCATGTTTTTGGAATAAATGGCATGCATCGAACACGGAGAAAGATAAGGGCTTAATGGTTCGCCTTCCAACTCATTTATCATAGAGCTAATTGTCAACAATAATTATTCATGATCAAATTTATTTGACTGGTCATATGTGCCTAGATCTTTCCCCACCACATGATGATTGCCAACAAGAGAATAATTGAGGTTGAAATGAGAATGCATACTATTGATTCCTGCATAAAATTAAATACTGAAAAGTAGAAGATAGGCCCTTTGTAGAGGGAAGCAGAGGTTGTCATGCGCTTTTTATTTTTGGATGCGCAACCTCTTAATGCAAAGGAATGCCACGTCATATTGCCCCTTATGATAGAAACCTTTATTATGCAGTATGTTCCTTTTGCTAGTTTACCATCACAAGTTGTACAACGCTTATTTTCCCTTATAATAAAAGATCAAACATATTTAGGAGCAATTTTTATTGCTTATGCACCGATGAAAACTTACTTGAAGGATCTTATTAAATCCGTAGGTATATATGGTGGACACGCGTGGCAAGGAACTGGGTTTAAGGGTTCTTGGATGGACAAGTAGTATTTCTACTTAGTACGAATTTTTGGCTAGCAAAATATCCTAAGCAAGCACCACATGTTGGAGGATCCATAACAATATAACTTCTATGCAAATATACACAACCATAACTCATTACATTGTATTCCTTGTCCAACTTCAACTAATTTGCTCAAGTTTGAAAATAATTAATGGGTATTCACAATCATAGAATATGTTCAAGATAATATATTTGTATGTGAAAGTTCTCTTCTTATACTAGTCATTCATGAATTGCTTGTATGACCAATATTGTGATTGTCAAGCTTCAATAGATTTCACTTTCTAACCCAATGTGAAGCTACTACTAGGCATGATATGAACATATAATTTCAACTTCATGATATTCAATTTATTCAACAATTTACTCATAGGATATAAGTGAAGCACAGGAGTAAATGACAAACTAATCCAAAAACATATAAGTGAAGATCAAGCGAGTAGTTAAATAAATAGGTACCTATTTGAGGGCTCTCTCTAATTTAAAAACTTTCAGATCTAAGTATTTTATTCAAACATAAGGAAAACAAAATAAAATGACATTCCACGAATACCACATATCATGTGAAGAAGAAAAAACTTCAGCTCAACCGAGACTAACCAGTAATTCTTGATGAAGAAACATGGGATGCCTCGGTAGGCATCCCCAAGCTTAGATGCTTGAGATTTCCTAAAAATTTATATTATGATGCCTTGGGCATCCCCAAGATTGAGCTCTTGTGTATTCTTGATTCCTCTCATAACATGGTTTTCCTAATTCTAAAAAACTTCATCCACACAAAATTCAACAAGAACTCGTAAGATAAGTTAGTATAAATCAATGCAAAGCCTTATCATTCCCTACTGTAACAATCACAAATATTATAATTTAACATTGCATACTAAATTCCTCTGCATATTTAATACTCCTATCCTCAAATAGAATCATTAAACAAGCAAACATATGGAAACAATGCAATCATAACAGCAATCTGTCTAAACAGGACAGTTTGTAAGGATGTAGCAATATCTATACTTACATAACTCTAAAATTCTGAAAATTTACCACACTCTAGATAATTTATCATATCTTATTTTAAAAAAAAATTCAATATTTTATCACATTCTGAATTTCCTAGAGAACTCACACAATAGCATGCAACTTTCTGTTTTGAAACAGCAACTCATATACTTGCAAACTAAGCATGGTGAAGGTTATCCTTGACAGTTTCTTTGAAATAAAAGATACAAAACATTTTTAACATAAATCAAATCCAACTAAAATAAAATGATGCTCCTAGCAAACCACATATCATGTGATGAATAAAAATATTACTCCAAATGAGCTTACTGATAATGTTGAAGACGAAAGAGGGGATGCCTTCCGGGGCATCCCGAAGCTTAGTTGCTTGGGTCTTCCTTGAATATTACCTTTGGGACCCTAGGGCATCCCCAAGCTTAGGGTCTCGCCACTCCATATTCTCCTCTTATGAATATCCCATCGAAAACTTGAAAACTTCAATCACACAAAACTTAACGGAACTTCATGAGATACGTCAGTATAATAAAGCAAATCATTAACTTTGGTACTGTCAAAGACAAGATTCATAATTGTTCTCACACAATTCCTACTATAACTTATCATTTCCACAATTTATACCACTTAATAAAAGCTATGGAAACACTAAGACAAGCAAACTATGCATTGAAAATAGAATCTGTCAAAAACAGAACAGTCTGTAATGATTTGGACAATGACCATACTTATGCAACTCTAACAATTCTTAAAAATTAGGAAAACGTAGTAAATTTCTATGTCCATCATGTGTAAACATTTCAAATAATTAACTTGTTCCAATGATTTTTAGAATTTTCTGCACTGGACGCAAAACTTTATGTTTTTGCAGAGAATCAAGTCAACTATTATCCACACTATCCGAAAGGATTTACTTGGCACTTTATTGAAACAAACGCTATAAACATGGATACTACTATAGCTTAGCCATGTGGACAAAAAACAGTAGGGGTAAATGTTGGATTGTCTCCCAACAAGCGCTTTTCAATAATGCCTTTTAGCTAGGCATGATGATTTCAATGATGCTCACATAAAAGTAAAGAATTGAAAACATAATGGTAGCATCATGAATCATATGACTAGAAAATTTAAGCCTAACCCACTCCTATGCATAGCGATTTGTGAGGAAACATTTTTTGGGAACAAGAATCAACTAGCATAGGAAGGCAAAACAAGGAATACTTCAAAACTTTCAACATAAAGAGAGGAAACTTGATATTATTTAGATATGTAAAAGCATATGTCCTTCTATCATAATTATTTTCAGTAGCATCATGCAAGAATTCGAAAATATAACTTTCACATAAAGCATTCTTTTCATGATCTACAAGCATAGAAATTTTATTACTCCCCACATAAGCAAATTTATTCTCATGAATAGTAGTGAGAGCAAACTCAATAAAATAACTATCATGAGACACTTGATTGGCATAGTCCAATTGGAAATAAAAATCACGATGACAAGTTTCATGGTTATCATTATTCTTTATAGCATACAAGTTAGTACAATAATCATCATATATAGCAACTTTGTTGTCACAATCAATTGAAACCTCTTCCAAAATAGTGGATTCACAATTAAATTAAGTCACGACCTCTCCAAATCCACTTTCATCAATATAATCATCATAAATAGGTGGTATGCTACCATCATAATAAAAAAAATCATCAAAACTTGGGGGACTAAAAATATCATTTTCATCAAATATATCATCCCCAAGCTTATGGCCTTGCATATCATTAGAATCATGGATATTCATAGCAAGCATACTAACAACATTTCAATCATGCTCATCATTCAAAGATTTTATGCCAAACATTCTATTTAATTCTTTTCTACAAACTGAGCACAATTTTCCTTTCCATCATTTTCAAGAAAGACATGATAAAGATGAATAATATGTGGCAACCTCAATTCCATTTTTGTGTAGTTTTCTTTTTATCAACCAAACTAGTGATAAAACAAGAAAATAAAAAGATTAAATTGCAAGATCTAAGTATATACCTTCAAGCACTCACCTCCCCGGCAACGGCGCCGGAAAAGAGCTTGATGTATACTATGCAACTTTATTCTTGTAGACTCGTGTTGGGCCTCCAAGCGCAGAGTTTTGTAGGACAGTGGCAATTTTCCCTCAAGTGGATGACCTCAGGTTTATCAATCCGTGCAAGGCATAGGATGAAGATGGTCTCTCTCAAACAACCCTGCAACCAAATAACAATGAGTCTCGTGTGTCCCCAACACACCAAGTATAATCGTAAATTGTATATGTGCACTAGTTCGGTGAACAGATGGTGACACAAGTGTAGGAATGATAGTATATATTTATTGTCGTAATAGGAACAATAAAAAACAACAAGGTAGCAAGTAACAAAAGTGAGCACAAACGGTATTGCAATGCATAGAAACAAGCCCTATAGGGTTCATACTTATGCTAGTCCAATCTCTCAATAGTGCTAACATATTTGGATCATATGGCAATCCCTCAACGTGCGATAAAGAATCACTCCAAAGTTCTTATATAGCGGAGAACAAGAGAATAAATTGTTTGTAGGGTACGAAACCACCTCAATGTTATTCTTTCCGATCAATCTTTTGAGCTATTCCTATATGTGTCACAAATAGCCCTAGAGTTTGTACTAAAATAACATGAAATGATACATATCAACCAACTCTAATGTCACCTAGATACTCCAATCTCATCGCAAGTATCCGTCAGTTGATTATACAATATGAATCAAACAACTTCAGATTCATAATACTCAATCCAACACAAAGAAGCTCGAAGAGTGCCCCAAGATTTCTACTGTAGAAACAAGGATGAAAACGTGCATCAACCCCTATGCATAGATTACCCAATGTCACCTCAGGAATCTGTGAGTTGAGTGCCAAGACATACATCAAGTGTTCTCAAATCCATAAATGTGTTCAATCCAGTAACAACGAAATCTCAAAGGTAAAACTCAATCTATCACAACAAGATAGAGAGGGAGAAACACCGTATGATTCAACTATATTAACAAAGCACACGATACCTCAAGATCATGCCAAATCAAGAACATGAGAGAGAGAGAGAGAGAGATTAAACACATAGCTACTAGTACAAACCCTCAGCCTCGAGGGTGGACTACTCCCTCCTCATCATGGAGACCATTGGGATGATGAAGATGGCCTCCGATGATGATTTCCCCTCCAGCAGGGTGTCGAAATAGGATCCAGATTGTTTTTTCATGGCTATAGAGGCTTGCTGCGGCGGAAATTCTCATCTACGGTTATTTGTGTTGATTTATATATTTATAGGATTTCTTGGTGTCGGTCTCATGTCTAGATGGGCCACGAGGTGCCCCCTACCCACCAGCCCACGACCAAGGCCCTTGGCGCACCCTGGTGGGTAGTGGCCACCTCATTCACCTTCTAGTCCTCCCACGAAGCTTCTAGTGCTTCTTTTGTTCCAAAAAATCGTCCAAAAAATTTATTGCATGTGGAGAACTTTTATTTCTGCAAAAAAAAGAACACCACGGTAGTTCTGTCGAAAACAACGTCAGTCTGGGTTAGTTCCATTCAAATCATACTAAAACCATATAGAATTATTGTTAATATGGCATGAATACTTCATAAATTATAGTTAAATTGGAGATGTATCAGATGCTCAATCCCACAATGAATCAAAATAATAATAAGTTCCTTGGAACGTGAAAAGTTGGGAAGGCACCTGTGGATACGACTAGCCATAGATTGTGAAAGAATGGTGGAAAGGAAATGAAATTTATTTTATGTTTGAGAACCGCGTATAGTGTCTAGCATGGAAGATGTTAGGAACTCTCGGTCATGACTTTGACAGGAAAAGCATGCCTCTCAAAATAATTTTATCTCTCTATTTTAAACCTTGAGTTCTAGGACCTCTTCAAATCTCTACTTCCCTCTATGAAGGGCCTATCTATTTACTTTTATGCAAAAATAAATATTTTGAGTCTCCATCTTCTCTTATGAAGCACCAACTGGAGAGCACTATTGTCATCCTCGTGCATTGGGTGTAGTTAATATTGAGTGTGTTTCATGAATGTATCAACGACTGAGCATAGCGAGTTAGGGATAACTGGGGCATATTGGGGCCCGACATTTTGAAGACGAACCACCAGGCCGAAGAAGCTGATCGGCAGCGGCTCCGCTGGCCACAGGTTGAATAGAGGTCCTCCATCGCTAGCTTCGCCATACGACGGAGCTCCATCAGGTGCTTCATTTGGTCGTTCAGTAGTGGTGGAAGCGATGATGCCTGGAACTACCGCTAGAATGCCCTTTTTGTGGTGTAACCCTCCTGGGTGCCAAAGTGACGGCCGATGTCTGATGCACTTCTTGGTGGATTTGTGAAGGCTTCTACAAATTGCCTGAGTTGATTAAGCTCAAAACCTCTTGCGGCCAACAATAAACTGAAGTAACTATGGCTTACCAGTAGCGATCTGCCTCACTTGATGCAGCACCTTGCGTTCGGCTCGGGCCTCGGACTGGACCTCGACATGAGGCAAGCTCAACTTATCGAGCTCGGCAACCGCCTTCTTCTTATCCTCCTGGACAGCATCACGCTCCATGTACACCCCCTTCAAGTTGTCCTCAACTTCCAGGACCTGAGCCTGATCCTAGCCGCAGGCTCCCTTTTCTTTGGCCAACTATTTGTTGCCCTTCACCGATGTAGCTTTCTGCTGCTCGGCCGCTTGTCAAGCCTTTCGTAGCTCATCCATGTGGGCATCAAGCTTCGTAGTCGCAGAAGTAAATACACATGCTCGACATTATAGCAAGTTTAAACAAAAATGAAAGCTATATTGTTCTAGAAATAGCTTTTCTCTTACCTTTAGTCTGTCTGATCTGCTTTTGCATCAGATCAAGGTCCTCCTTGGACCGCTTCAGCTTCCGATTCATTTTCATTAACTTCTCGGGGTTAGAGTTTGGAGCCGAAGTCGAGGCGTGCGCACAAGTTCGAACATTATTCCTCCAATATCGATTTTGATCCTCTGATTGATTTCTCAAATCCATCCAGATGTCATGCATCAATACAAGTTTACGTGAAAAAATTAAGGACCGATACGAAATACCTTTGGGGCGTCGGCTTCGACTTGCGCGGTTGCTCGACAATGTCCTCCGAGGTGTCAGAAAGGTTTGCCTAGGCAGGCACAACCTATTTGCCAATTGGCACAGCTAAGGCTTTGCGCAATTTCCTTCGGGCATGGCGATGTGCTTCCTCCTTTGCGTCCAGGGATGCTGCCTTCTTCTTCTTCGGTGAAGGCGCTCCATCCTCCACCTCCTCCTCCACGTCCTCCTCATCCTTCCCATTCTCGTGAGTGGAGGAGGCATGTGTGTCCTCCGACCGGGCCTCTAAAGGTTCCCGGGTGCGAGCGGGCATCATCGCTGGGCACGTCATTTGTTGTGCCTTGAGCATCCATTTCTAAGAAAGAAAGAATGGGTTCAATTATCCCGATGAGAGAGATCTACAAAGTAGAATATATATAGTACCATAAATTACCTCGGAACCATCGTGAGTGGCATCGAATCCGCTATCCGGCCCCTCTAGGGGGGGGGGGTCATCATGAGATAACTTGAATAGCACCATCCACATCTCGGACAGGGAGGTGCGGAAGAATATCTTCACTGATGGCATGTATTCAGGCTTGTGAGCCCACATTGGCGCTGCGCGATATTGCAGCAGAAGGATGCGGTGATGGAGCATAACGTACACCACGTCCACCAACTTGCTCTTCTTCTTGTCCGCCGGGAGTTTGACCTTCTAATGCAGCTCGGACACCTCTACGGGTTACCCCCAATCTCTGACCTTCCTCTTCCGAGAGACGAGCCTCCTCGTAGGGGCTGCTGAGAAGGCCGGGATCTCATCCTAGGCACCGATGAGTGGCTTGGTGATGTAGAACCATTCATATTGCCATTCTATAATGGTTTCAATGAAGGTGCCTTTGAACCAGTTGGCCTTCTGGTTCTTGCTGATCATGGCCCCTCCGCACTCTGCTAGTTCAGAGTTAATGGAATTTGGCTTGATGCCGAACGTCTTTAGCCATGATCCAAAGTGTGTCTCAGTGTGGAGGAAGGCCTCACAGACGATTATGAATGTCCCAAGGTGGAGGATAGAGTTTGGTGCCAGATGATGGAAATCCAGCCCGTAGTAGTAGAGGATCCCGCACACAAAGGGGTGCAGTGGGAAGCCCAGACCTTGGATGAGGTTGGGAGGAAGATGATCATCTCCCTGGCTTGGGAGTAGGGACCCACTGGCCTATCTCTAGAGGTCGGCAAGAAAAATTGGCGGGGATGTATCATGTGTCTCACAGCTCCTAGATCATGCCCTCTCTGACAGAGGAGCCAGACCTACGTCCCTTCAGGGCAGCATCGACCATTGTTGGAGGTGAAGCTGTGTAAGTTGGGGGAGACGGGCGAGCTAGAGGCTAGATCGGGCGTTAGAGCTTAAGAGGCTGTGCGCAAGGGCGATGGAATGGGAGCATGAGGAAAGTACTACTGCTCCCTTCCGCTTTTATGCATCTGTGAAAGGCCAAGATCCCCCCTTGTCGCACCGTAAAAATTACCATGACTTAACAAAAGATTCCATTATGCATGTGGGGCAAAAAGAACAACATCATAGACTGCCCCGATGTAGAGGCAATTGTCGCCTTTCGACATAGTAACCGGGATGAAATACTCGCACGACAGCTCAGACAGGACAAGCCGAGGACCATGGCAGCCCTTACTTCGCTAATGACCCACTTTTGCGAGGGACGGGACAGTCGTCTGGCTCGGAACTCTCATAATAGAGAGGCCGACACCTCGGAGGCATGCGATGCCAATGGCAAACCTAGGCGCAACAAGAACAAGCGCAAGCGCAAGAACAACAGCAGTGACGGTGAGGACACCGCAGTAAATGCAGGGTTTAGCGGCCCTAGGGCCGGACAGTAAGAGAAACCCTTTAAAGGTAATAAATACGGTCCCAACCAGCTTGATAAAATCTTTGACAGCCCATGCCAAATTCATGGAAACTCGAATAAACTCGCTAACCACACCAATCAAAACTGTTGGGTCTTTAAGCAGGCCAAAAAGGCCACGAGTGATGGACAAAGAAAAAGCCAATCCCGAAGCGAGGACGAGGATGAACCTCGCTGGCCCAACAAAGGAGGCTGGAAATAGTTCCCTCCTGAGGTGAAGGATGTAAACATGATCTACGTCACTCACATTCCTAAAAAGGAGCGGAAATGCACGCTTCGGGGTGTTTACTCTTTAGAGCCCGTGGCCCCGAAGTACAATCCACGGTCGACTTGCCGGTCACTTTTGACAAACACGTCCACCCAACCAGTATCCATCATGGAGGGTCTGCGGCTTTGGTCATGGACCCTATCGCCAATGGGTTCCACTTAACACGCGTCCTTATGGATGGAGTTAGTAGCTAGCCTCAACCTGATCAATGCTAATACAATCAGGAAAATGGGCATTGATCCATCAAGAATCAAGCCTAGCACTACCACTTTCAATGGTGTACACCTGGCATTGAAGCACACTACACGGGAACAATCACATGGGAGGTAGTCTTAGGATCTCCGGACAACTTCCAAAGTGAAGAATACATCTTCGACATCGTCCCTTTCCGCGGGGACTACCACGCATTGCTCAAGCACACTATGTTCGCTTGCTTCTATATGTTCCTGAACTATGCATACTTGAAGCTAAAGATGCTAGGATCAAATGGTGTTATTACAATAAATGGTAACAATGAACGCTCCCTCCGAATAGTGGAGCAGACTGCGGCTTTCACAGCTAAGGTCCAGGCATCCGAACAAAGGTGCACCTTGCCCTTTGGAGCGTAGTTGGGGTATACCCCCCCATCTTCGGACAGTCCAATAACTCCCTTAAATAGTGATACACACTCATCATTTCTCCCCCTCTGGTCGAATACTACGTACCTAGAGTACACAACTTCGCGCTTAAATTCCATGGGAGGCCGAGGAGCATAGACATAGGATACGCCATTTGGCTTAACCAGGCGGCACCCACCCGACGACTTGCACGCTAAAAGGGCACTATCAAAGGCCCAATTGTAGTAGCATGACAACATGGTTCGACCATCGCGCGACAGCCACCAACCTCTTCAAAGGATCCGCTTCTAAAATGCATGAAGCATAGGACATGTAGGGTGGCCGGCCGCACGCAACAACTTCACCATAGACGAGGACAAGTTGATGAACAACACAGAGGCACGAATGTGCATCAGGGATGGACCAGGTCTATAAACCAAACTATAACCACCTTGTTCAATTCCTCCTTTTTCGATAAATTAGACAGTAGGAAAGGCTCCTACTGCAGGTATATTAAAATATCAGAGATGTGTTTGCATATGTACAAAGGGTAAGGGAGGGGGTGGTCTCCAACCCTAGAGAGTGGTTACAGATGAAGGAGTTATGATATGGACTGAACTATGGCAGTAACAATCTGCCTTTTGTGGTGGGGGACTCTAAAGCCAATGTTGGCAAAATCAGATTTGAACCTAGCCTTCCATGTAGAGAGCGAGGGGGGCACCTTCCTGAAATAATTATTGTTCCTTTCCTTCCAAAGGCTCCATGCAACATCTAGGAAGACATCCATGATCATTTTCCGTTGGTGTCTCGTTTTGATGTATGTTATCATCTCCAATCTATATCCACCAGCTGGCCAGTGAATGTTTCGCTTGTGCGAGCAGGTTTTACTGAATCTACAGTGCAAGAAAAGGTGTTCCACTATCTCTTCTATCTGATCTCCACAAAGCAGGCAGTCTAGGTTATTGCCAATATTGTAGTGCCTTCTCTTGAGCATGTTCCTTGTGTTAAGCCGGTCAGACAACAAGAACTAATCGAAGACTTTGATTTTAGGGATGCTTTTAGCCTTCCACAACCACTTATACGCATCATGTGCAGTGATTTCTTTGAAGTAGAAACTATAATATGTAGTTGTTTTGAACACTGACGCCCCTAGGTGCAGGTCCATATGTTTTTTGCATATGTAAGTTCAGTAGAGCACACATCATGTTGTATCGATCTTAGTTCCTCATGGGGTTGAACCGAAAGGGGCAGGTGAAAGGCTTCATCAACATTGGAAACGGTGAGCAGCCTTCTAACAGAAGCATCTTCAAGTGTGGTGTAGGAGAACGTTCGCGGAAAGTTTTCCGCGATTATGTAGTGGTTCTAATCATCTTTCTAGAAGAGGGCGGTCGTTCCACAGTGGATTTTTACCTTTGTGACCCCGCAGTAGACTGGCATGAGCCTAATGAGATCCTACCACCAAATAAACCACATTGGCCGACCGCGTGGGGGATATTGTTGACATACTATGTATCCCAGATCAGTTTTACCCACGGTATATCAAGCTGGTTGTAGAATTTGTGCAACAGTTTGAGTAATAGTCCTTCCTATTGTATTTTAAGTTTGAGCACACCAAGCCCACCCTTCTTCGTGGGGCGGCAGACCATGTCCCAGGCTGCCAGTGAATTGCATTTGTCACAGTTGTCAGTTTTCTTGATCCAGAGGCAATGCCGTCTGAGTGTATCCTGCTGATCCATAATTTTTGGGGGGAGTCTCGGGGCACCCATTGGGTAGATTGCTAGCGAGGTAACAAGTGAATTCATCAGAGTTAGTTTACCATCATAGGACATCATGGACATGGCAGCAGTAATGTTGCTCTCAGCTTTGCAGAACCAAGAAGTCATATCCAGCACCGTAGTCCTCATGGTGCCAACAGGCAAGCCTAAGTAAGTGAAAGGTGTGCTAGTCGTGGTGGAGCCTAAGATGGTCACTATAGCCTTGCACATGTCGATAGGAGTGTTAATCAGAACCAATGTAGATTTGTGGAAATTGATTTGAAGCCCCACGGAAGTGGCATAGTCTGTAAGTATGTCTTCCATCATGGCAGCTTGATCAAGACACATGGCTGTGACAATAATCGTGTCGTCAGCGTATTGAATCATCGAGTAGTTGGCTTCATTAGTAGTTGGAATCGTAATTTGAAAGAGATTATTTGCAAGAGTCTCATTGATAGTTGTTTGGATCAGGTCGACAGCTAACACAAACATTATAGGAGAGACGGGATCACCTTGTCGGACACCACACTTGCACCAGAATTGCTTCCCCGGCACACTGTTGAGGAGAACCAAAGATTTACCCGATGATAAAATGCATTTAAACCATGCAATCCATTTTATCATTGAATCACATGCTCTACATGATCTGAATCATGGTCGAGTGTTCAAGTGTGTCAAACACTTTTGCGAAGTCCAATTTCATAAGCACTGTCTCACGTTTTGACGCTTGGCACTGATGAATGTATTGAAAGGCCCACGCTAGACAATCATGGATGTATCTGATATGCTTCCAACATATCTATAATTTATGAAGTATTCATGCCATTTTAACAACAATTCTATATAGTTTTGGTATGATTTGGATGGAACTAACCCAGTCTGACGCTATTTTCAGTAGAACTACCATGTTTTTTTGGAGAAATAAAGTGCGGCCTAGGGGGGTCGTGGTGTGGTGGCTCGTGGTCCCCTCGTAGCCCATCTTCGCATGAAACCGACACCAAAAATTCTTATAAATAGAGAAACCCCTAGAAATAACCCGAGATGAAAAGTTGTGCCACCGCAAGCCTCTGTAGCCACGAAAAACCAATCTGGACCCTGTTACCACACCCAGCTGGAGGGGGAAATCATCACTGGAGGCCATATTCATCATCCTGGAAGCCACAATGGTGATGATGTAGTAGTCCACCCTCAGGGCTGAGGGTTTGTATGAGTAGCTACGTGTTTGATCTCTCTCTCTCTCTCTCTCTCTCTCTCTCTCTCTCTCTCTCTCTCTCTCTCGTGTTCTTGATTTGGCCCGATCTTGATGCACCGCAAGCTTTGTTAATATAGTTGGATCATATGGTGTTTGCCCCTCTTTATCTTGTTGTGATGAATTGATTTTTTCCTTTGAGGTTTTAGTTCTATCGGATTGAATACTTTAATGGATTTGAGAACACTTGATGTACGTCTTGCATATGTATACGCATGGTGACAATGGGGTATCATATTGATTCACTTGATGTATGTTTTGGCACTCAAGTCGCGGATTCCTGAGTTGACATTAGGGTTATCTATGCATAGGGGCTGATGCACGTTTTCGTCTTTGTTTCTTCGGTAGAAATCTCGAGGCACTCTTTGAAGTTCTTTGTGTTGGATTGAATATTATGAATCTGGAGTTGTTTGATGCATATTGTATAATCAACTCACAAATACTTGTGGTGAAATTAGAGTATCTAGGTGACATTAGAGTTGGTTGATGTGTATCATATGGTGTTATTTTAGTATGAACTCTAGGGCTGTTTATGGCACTTATAGGATTATCTTTGATCAGAAAGAACAACTTTTAGGTGGTTTAGTACCCTACAAACAATTTCTTCTTATGTTCTACGCCAGATAAGAACTTTGGAGTGACTCTTTGTCGCACGTTGAGGGATTGCCGTTTTATTCAATTATGTTAGCACTACTGGGAGATTGCACTAGTGAAATTATGAACCCTAGGCTTTGGTTTCAAGCATTGCAATATCGTTTTGCTCACTTTTATCGTTTGCTAACTTGTTGTTTTTATTTAATCAGATTATGAAAATATATTTCTATGATCCATACTACACTTGTATCACCATCTCTTCACCGAACTAGTGTACCTATAGAATTTGCCATTGTATTGGGTGTGTTGGGGAGACAAGAGAATCTTTGTTATTTGGTTGCAGGGTTGTTTGAGAGAGACCATCACCATCCTACGCCTCCCGCAGATTGATAAACCTTAGGTCATCCGCTCAAAGGAAAATTGCTATTTTCCTCCAAAACTCTACGCTTGGAGTCCCAACACGAGTCTACAAGAATAAGTTGTGTAGTGGACACCAGGATCACCCTCGCAAGAAGTCATATTGATTTCGATGCACAATCTGAAGAATAATTCTTTGTAGTCTATTGGCTAAGATCTTGGTGATAACCTTGAGGCAACAGTTAAGGAGGGTTATAGGTCGAAAATCATTGACAATTTCAGGCGTCTATTTCGTGGGTATCAAGGTGGTGTAGCCATAGTTGAGACATTCGAGGTTGGGGTTCCCTTCGTGAAAATTGTCACAGAGGCGATAGATGTCATTTGTAATGATTGGCCAACACGCCTTCAGAAATTCACCATTAAATCCATCCGGACCAGGGTTGGGGGGCCTTTATTTCACTACATTATCAACTTCCTCATGTGAATGGAAAAGTGAGACTGTCAAAATATACTTGCGATCACAACATATTGGAGAGATTAAACCTCATGTGTGGTGTGTTCGATTTGCCCATGAGATCTCTAAACGCTTCAAAGAGAAAGGATTCTTTGCCAGTATGATCCTCAATAATGACACCATCGGTAGTTCTCGGTCAAGAGATGCAATTTTTTTGTATCTTTTAGTCATAGCGGCTTGAAAGAATTTGGAGTTCTCGTCTCAAAATTTGATCCAATGAATGGTGCACCGTTTATTTCATATTCTATATGGTATTATAAGAGGCAAAGCAGGTGTTTTTTGAGAATGGTCAAGAAGTTACCTTCTGGAATAGTAAGGTTTCTATGATTAGTAATCTGATCCAGTTCAAGGAGCGCCTTGTTAGTGCTTTCGATTGGAATCTTCAAACGCGAGATCTTTTTAATCCATCTGTCGAGAGCATGCCTAAGGTTTTTAAGCTTCTAACACAAACTGGATGTTGCATTGTCAGTCTTACCATGCTTTATGGCTTGTTCCAAGCTTGAGAAACAACTTCCATGAACCCAGGATGTGCAATCCAAAATGTTGCAAATCGAAATTGTAAAGACTCGAATCTGATAAGATTCGATGTCTGTGTGCTCACTATGTTGGTCCCTGGATCGACTCGCTAGCACACACAGTACATATGTATATCAAATAACAAGTGAATCATTTAATATAAGGTATGATCCAGAATTCATAAGGTATTACAAACTGAGTAGCACATAGCTAACTTAATTCAATAACAACAGCGGAAAGGTAGCACAATAAACGATGAGTCCAACAATGCCCACTTTAGAACATGCTGAGTGAAGACTCGCGACCCTACTGTATCACACTGATCATCTGAAAATCCTACAACATGATAAGTTGCAGCCACAAGGGTCAATACATTGAATGTATTGGCAAATCACACAATATGATATAGCAAACCTACATCCACAAGCAAAGTATGAAAACAAAGCACTCAAGTTACTTTGGAGAAGAAAGTCTTCACCTACCTCCACTAAATGAACTCATAACTGTCTCTAATATATTCAACCAAGATAACACAAAGATTCTAAATAAAGATGACCAGAACTTTAGAAGTATCTCTCAAGTGCGCTCTGTCAATGGCGCATTCTCTAGGAACAATAGAGTGCTATTCCAAAGAGGCATCCACCTGATTTATGTTCCGAAAACTATACCTCGCCTCAAGTGCGCTCTTTCAATGGCGCATTCTCTAGGGACAATAGAGCGCTCTGCCAGTGACGCATTCACCTGGTTAATAATCCCGAGCCTACGACTATAAACACTCACCACTTTCATGGATCACCCGGGCTCATGCCCGCGTCTACCATATCATGTTGATCACATCATCACATAACACAATCAATAACAAAGCATGACAATACGGAATACGCATATCAAGCCAAACATATATCATAGCATCAAAACCACACTTGCATGGCAGAATATAGGATGAGCAAATCAAAAATGCAAACTTGCCTGGAACGGTGTTGAAGTACGCTAACGCTTCTTTCTGATCCGCTTGACACTCTGGACAATCTGTACTATAACGAAGGAACCGATAAACAAATTGTACTCACATAACCCACAATAAATTAAACATCAAGTAATTCAAATAAAACTTAAACAATTGAACATATTAGTGGATATAACTCTACTACATGCTAGTAGGATCACAATGCAAAAAGAATCAACTAATTTGGATCTAAGGTTTAAAAGATATGGTCTTCGGAAGTTTGAATTCAAATTTGATCAAATTCAATTTTGAACTATAAAAAATGTGAAATTTTGGTTCTACAGTATTCTCCTGGTCTCTACGAGTACACAGGAAAACGAATATATTAATTTGGAGTTATAGGCTAAAAGATATACCTAATTGAACATTTGATAGAAATCTGTCAAAAGAATATTCTGTCAAAAATAGACTTCTTCGAAGAACTGCTGCTGCTGTAGATGTGCCACGTGGCGGGAGTGGATTGGCTGGAGGGTGTTCATTGTTTTGTCTAAATGGCAGATATCCGTAAATTAGTGCATAGCGTTTCGAAAAAAACAAGCAAGATCTAATCTGGGCAGTTAAAAACAGATCGGACGGCTTCCGTTTGTTCAGCGGGGAAAGAGTTGGGTGACCGCCAGACTTGAACGCGACGGCGGTGGTGCGGCTCGAGCGTGGGCGACGGCGCCTGCTCCGGCGAGTCTCCGATGAGGGTGAGGTGAGGTATGTGGGAGGCGTAGAACGGTGGAGTTGGTGGTGAATTCAAACGGCGACGGGGATGCTTCTGTGGCCGGCGGCAGCGAAGACAGGGACGGCGGCTGTGCTCCGGCGATCTTCAGGTCATGGTCGAGGGCGTCTTCCTAGCACTCCCCTGCGTGCATTAGAAGGTGAGGAAGGCAGAGGAGAGCAATGCGAAGAAGATAGAGGAGGAAGTAGGGGCTGGGAACCTTCCGACGCGACGGAATCGGCAGCCGGAAAGCTTCTGCGGCGGTGATCAACGGTGAGATCCGGGGAGACTCTGTAGGGCACGGGAGAAAGCGATTTGGCCAAAAATTGGCAGAGAACAACGGTGCGAGTAATTACAAAGTGGCTACCGTATGGGAGGGACAAACTATCGATCAAATCGATCAGATTTCGATCGGCCAGGACGAACTCGTGAACGAGCAGTAGTCTGGTTGGGGAAAGAAGATGACCCGACAGGCCCCATGCGTCAGCGGGTGAGATGCGAGAAAGGGAAAAAAGAGAAGCTGTAGGGTGGGCTGACTATTTCGCGGGAGATGAGCGAGCCTGCTTAGCTGCTGCGGCATGCGGTGCGCGCGCATGCGAGGGGGACTGCTGGGCCGCGGGTTGGTGGGTTGCGGTAGCGCATGTGAGGGGGACTGCCGACCAACTTTATTCATCACATGGCCCACTTTCCAGCGTAGAAAAATTCATCCTTATCTCTTCACAAGGAGGGGAACTGGGACCTTTCTTCCTCCTCTGTCTCCTTGCTGCTTCATTCTTTTCATCTTGGCCATGAAAAAGCTCACGCGCGTGCTGAATCCTTGGCACCGTCTAGCCGTCCACCACCACCACCCACAACCTTCTTCAATCCTCGCCGCCATGAGGTTCGACCCCCCGCACTGATGGGGGTTGCACACTACTGCGCGAGAATGGAGCTGCCACGATGGGGTGCGAGGAGATGTCGGGGGTCATGTCTGGAACCAGTGAATGGCAATGTTACATACACGCCGCTTTTTTGCTAGAACCAGCTACGCAGAAAGCTACAACCAGCACCATCGAGGAGCTGGAACCAGCCATTCTAGAGCAGCAACGGCACATGCCGTTTGCTGGAACCAGCATTGCGGGGAGCTGCAACCAGCTTTGCGGAGAGCTGCAACCAGCAAGACGGCGAGCACCGGTGTGGCCGCCATTTTTTGGAAGTGATTGTTTTTGCTACAACTAGTCCAAATGTTTGTTACCACCGTCTTTGATTGATGCTACCACTATCTTTAATTTTTGCTACCATCCTATTTTTTTGGAATTTTTGCTCGATGTATCTGGAACCACTTCAATTCATTTTGTTACCACTGCATTTGATTTGTGCTACTACTGTCTTCTTTTTTTGCTGCCATCATATTTGATTTTTTGCCAGATCCATCTTTTTTCCTAGAACCACCCCAAATTTGCTACCAACATGTTTTTGTTTTGCTACCACTGTATTTAATTTTTGCTACCATCCCCTTTTGATTTCTTTGGCTGGAACTAGCGAATTTATTTTGTTGTTACCAGCAATTTTTTGTTGCTACCACATCGTGTGCAAACGCTACAACGATTAATTTCAGCAAAAAACTGCAAATTGGAGGCCAATTTTTTGCTGGAGCCGACACTACAAATTGCTGCGTTGGGGTGGACCAGTGAGCACCGGTGCTACAACCGGCAAGTGGCTCCGGTGTGTGCGCCGACGAGTAGCAATGACGTGCACGCCGACGAGTGGCTCCGGCGAGCACGCAGGACGACCAGCTCCGGCGAACTGCCAGCGATGGCGGTCAAAGGTCATGGAGTTGTACATGAGCGAGGTTTTTTTCTTTTTTTCTTATCTGGATCTGAAGGTTACGTCTGGCTGTATCAAATGCTAGAGCGTTGACCGGCCGAAAATTTTGGCCGGCGCGCCGGCACCTACTAGTTGCCTTTTTTTAAACATCAGTTAGAGACAACAAATAAAACAAAATAAAAACAACAAATAAATTCTAAACAAAAATATATGGACACATAATAAGATGAACACTACTACTATAAAATACAGGAACACTAGTTCCACCTATAATGCAATTTTGTAAAATCATTTTTATGCAATAGGCCACTCAAACAGCAAAATAACACACAAATAAAATATTTTGAAATTTTTGGAAAAATACAAGAACATATCAAATGAACAAGTGACATTATTCTGGACATTATGAAATTTTTTAAAACCCAAATACAAAAAAAATATGCAATGCAAGCATACAAAGAGCATTATAGCAACTATAAAAGCTTCTGAGTTTCAACAACTCCAAAATACTATCAAAATTCGGAAAATTCAAAATAAGAGTAGAAAGCATGATTGAAAAATGATTCTATTAACATTCCAAATTTGAAAATTTGGGACGGTACAAATCTAACCCCCTTATAATGAATCTCGTCCTCGAGATTTGAGTTAGATAGCAAAGGTTAAAGCTGGGAACTTGATATTATCCATATTCCAAAGTATCGAGGCTGACTCATTGCATATTTCCTTGACATGAATAGATATGATGCATCAATACCGAAAGAACAGTCACAATACTTGATCTTGATTAAGAATCTTACCAAAGACTGGTGCATTATTTGGTATTCCTACCCTCGTGTGATTCACATGTCCACTCTCGAAGTGATCATTCTCCTTCTCTTCAGAATTTCCATTATCATGATTCATGTTCTTTAGCTCAGGACAATTTTTTGAATAGTGTCCTGGGTTCCTGCATCTGTAGCAAACTAACTGGCTTTGGTCCTTCTTTGTGGGCGTCGAAATGTGGTGGTCGTTGCTGCCATTCATGTGGCCATTGTGGTTGTGTCCATTGTTGTTGTGATGACCATGCCCATCATGGTTATGACCATTATAAATGTCCACTTCAAAATCATAGTACTCATAAGATGTTGATGAATTACGATGCTTCCGTTGTTCTCCGTATTTGAACTCAGTGTCACTTGCCTTCCTCTTGTGGTTCTCCACCTCTTGAATCTTGCCTTCAAGTACAATAGCCTTATCAATAAGCTCCTGACAGTTGTTGAATGTCGCCGCTGTCAACTGAATACTCAACCCATCATCCAGTCCTTCAAAAAACTTCTCATGTCTAGTTGCATCAGTGCTAACATTGTTAGGGGCATAGCGTGCAAGATTATTGAATTCCTCCACATATGCATTCACAGTGCGACCTCCCTGACGCAAGATGCAGAACTCCTTCTTCTTCAGACTCTTGGTACCAGCAGATACATGTGCGGCGCGAAAACCTGCCTCAAACTGTGCCCAAGTGATAGTAGCAATATGATAAGTGACCAAGTAATTGTCCCACCATGCTGCGGCTGGTCCTTCTAAGAAATGCGAGGCAAACTGCACCCTCTCTGCATCAGTGCAACCAACTGTCTCCAAATTCCTATTAACTGTGTGAAGGCAATCATCAGCCACAATAGGTTCGGGTGTGTTAGAAATCCTATGAGGATTCAACCTCAGGAAACGAGTAAGGGAATCAACTGGGGGTGGTGGTGGGTTGTTGTGGTTCTTGTTCTGGTTTTGAACAAGTAACTAGATCGACAAGTAACGGTTGCATGTATGGTGGCATGTCATTGTTGTTGTTGTCTCCTGAACCACTACCTCTAGAGTTACGCCCTGGCAGCATCTGATGGGTAAGCAGAGGTAGATATAGATAGAAATATGTCTAAGGGGGAAAACACTACCCATATGCTCATGCTAGCAATTAAAACTCCAACAACAACAAAAACAAACACTAAATTCACACAAGTCACCAAAACTATCCTAAAGTAATCACATCAAAAGAGTACATATGAACAATCAAGCACCCAATTGCATAATACAAACAATCCACAAAATATGACAACACGGAAAGCAATGACCAACCAAACATATAACATATCACACAACACAAGCAAGACCTACAGGTAAGGTCATATCCACAAGAGATATGATCTCATCATACTACCGCAAATCATTTATCGAACACAACTTAGCAATGGTGGTCTGCCAACTAAACTCCTTACATAAAACTAATATTATTCTAGGGGTCATCTATATTTGAAAAGTAAAGATATGAGTACAAGAGTATGAACTAACAAGTTGTAAAGTATGTTTTTCACTCCTATGGCTTTTCTAATCCATTTTCTAGGGTCACGATCTACAGTCAACACACTGCTCTGATACCATCTATAATGACCCGAATCTAATTTGCTTGTGGATGTAGGTTTGCTATATCATATTGTGCAATTTGCCAATACCTTCAATGCATTGACCCTTGTGGTTGCAACTTATCATGTTGCAGGATTTTCAGATAATTAGTGAGATACAGAAGGGTCGCGAGTCTTCACTCAGCAAGTTCTCCAGTGGGCACTGATGGACTCATCGTTTATTATGCTACCTTTTCGCTGTTGTTATTGAATTAAGTTTGCTATGTGCTACTCAGTTTGTAATGCCTTATGAATTCTGGATCATACGTTATATTAAATGATGCACTTGTTATTTGATATTCATATGCACTCTATGTGCTAGCGAGTCGATCCAGTGACTAACAAAGCACTCAAGTTACTTTGGAGAAGAAAGTCTTCACCTACCTCCACTAAATGAACTCATAACTGTCTCTAATATATTCAACCAAGATAACCCAAAGATTCTAAATAAACATGTCCAGAACTTCAGAAGTATCTCTCAACTGCGCTCTGTCAGTGACACATTTTCTAGGAAAAATAGAGCGCTCTACCAAAGATGCATCCACCTAATTTATGTTCAGAAAACTATACCTCACCTCAGGTGCGCTATGTCAATGGCGCATTCTCAAGGGACAATAGAGCGATCTGCCAGTGACACATTCACCTGGTTAATAATCCCGAGCCTACGACTATAAACACTCACCACTTTCATGGAACACTCGCCGCATGCCCGCGTCTACCATATCAAGTTGATCGCATCATCACATAACACAATCAATAACAAATCATGGCAAAACGGAATTCACATATCAAGCCAAACATATATCATAGCATCAAAACCACACTTGCATAGCAGAATATAGGATGAGCAAATTAAAAGTGCAAACTTGCCTGGAACGGTGTTGAAGTACTCTAACGCTTAATTCCGATCCGCTTGACACTCCGGACAATATATACGATGACGAAGGCACCGATAAACAAACTGTACTCACATAACCCACAATAAAGTAAACAACAAGTAATTCAAATAAAACTTAAACAACTGAACATATCAGCGGATATAATTCTACTACATGCTAGTAGGATCACAATGCAAAAAGAATCAACTGATTTGGATCTACAGTTTAAAAGATATGGCTCCGGAAGTTTGAATTAAAATTTGAACAAATTGTAACTATTCAAAAATGTGAAATTTTGGTTCTAAGTTATTCTCCTGGTCTCTACGAGTACACATGAAAAAGAATCGATAAATTTGGAGTTGTAGGCTAAAAGATATACCTAACTGAACATTTGATATAGAAATCTGTCAAAAGAGTATTGTGTCAAAAATAGATTTGTTTGAAGAACTGCCGCGGCTGTGGATGTGCCACGTGGCTGGAGTGGATTGGCTGGAGGGTGTTCGCTGCTTTTTCTGAATGGCGGACATCCACAAATTAGTGCATACCGTTTCGAAAAAAAAAACAAAGCAAGATCTAATCTAGGCAGTTAAATATAGATCGGACGGCTGCCGTTTTCTCACCGGGGAAAGAGCCGGGTGATCGCCGAACTTTAACGTGACGGTGGCAGCGCGGCTCAGGCGTGGGCGACGGTGCCTGCTCCTGCGAGGGTGAGGTGAGGTACGGGGGCGAAGTCGAACAGCGGAGGTGGTGGTGAAGTCAAACAGCGACGGGGATGCCTCTGTGGCCGGCGTGAGCGAAGACAAGGACGGCGGCTGTGCTCCGGCGATCTTCAGGTCGTGCTTGAGGGCGTCATCCTAGCACTCTCCCGCGTGCGTTAGAAGGTGAGGAAGGGAGATGAGAGCAAGGCGAAGAAGACAGAGGAGGAGGTAGGGGCTGGGAACCTTCCGACACAACATAATCGGCCGGTGGAAAGCTTCTGCGGCGGTGAACTCCGGTGAGGTCCGGGGCGGCTCTGTAGGGCACATGAGAAAGTGATTTGTCAAAAACTCGACAGAGAACGAGGGTGCGAGTAATTATAAATAGGCTGCCATGTGGGAGGGACAACCTATCAATCGAATCGATCGGATTTCGATCGGCCAGGACGAACTCGTGAACGAGCAGGAGTCCGGTTGGGGAAATAAGACGACCTGGCGGGCCCCATGTGTCATGGGTGAGATGCGAGAAAGGAAAAAAATGAGAAGTTGTGGGGTGGACTGACTGTTTCACGGGAGATGGGCCGGCCTGCTTAGCTGCTGCGGCGTACACTGCGCACGCGTGGGAGGGGGACCGTTGGGCCGCGGGTTAGTGGGATGCGGTAGAGCACAGTGCGCTGCACTGCAATTCCTCTTTTTTTTTAAACATCAGTTACAGACAACAAATAAAAAAACAACAAATAAATCCTAAACAAAAATATATGGACACATAATAAAATCAACACTACTACTATAAAATACAGGAACACTAGTTACACCTATAATGCAATTTTGTAAAATTATTTGTATGCAATATGCCACTCAAAAAGCAAAATAACACACAAATAAAATATTTTGAAATTTTTGAAAAATATAAGAATAGATAAAATGAACTAGAGACATTGTTCTGGACATTATGAACACTTTTAAAACCCAAATACACAAAAAAATATTTTATGCAATGCAAGCATACAAAGCGCATTATAACGACTATATAAGCTTCTTAGTTTCAACAACTCCAAAATACTATCAAAATTCAGAAATTTCAAAATAATAATAGGAAACATGATGTAAAAGAATGATCCAATTAATATTCCAAATTTGAAAAAAAATGGATGTTACAGAAATAGCTTGCTTTTCGGAAGCAAGGTCTGGATGATGACAGAACACGGAGTGTGGTCAGAGACTGGTCATCCAAGGGGGTTCACTAAAGTGTTACGAAAAGAAGAAGTCCAGTTCAAGGTCATGAAAAACAAGTCTAGTTTCTCAAGTAGAGGGTTTTTGTCGGGTGGTTGGTGCGACATATGCAAAAGGATGGCTAATCATATTCGGGGACAGTAGAACATCGCCGGACCCTGGATGTGGGGTAAGGCAATACTTCGGACGCCTACGGGATTTACCCAGGTTTGGGGCTCTCCGAGGAGATAACACCCCTAATCCTGCTCTGCAGGGACTCTGCGTCATGAATATCGTCAATAGGGTAGCTACAAGGTTGCTCCTTGAGCTGTGTTGGCTAGAGGAGGAAGACGAGCAAGGCTAGCCCTAGTTCTTCCCTTTCTAGATGAATGTGTGTAGTCTAAAGTACTGAACCCCTTGCATGTGGAGACCTGGGGGGTTTATATAGGCCTACCCCTACAATGGTAATCCGGCCTGGTTCGGGCCCCGGCCGTCAGCGTCTCTGGGCGCCAGCTTCTCCGGCGGCTGCTGGGTCCCGCCGCTTGGTGGGATCCCGCCGGCTACTAGAGGCATGTCCGTCTCATGGGGCCCGCCGTCTACGGGCCAGGGTGACTACCTTTTACTGTTGCCTTGCCTCTGATGACGGAGGCTTTTTCGGGGAGGGCATGGCTACAGTCATGCCGCCTGGTGGGTGTTCACTGTAGCCACGCCCCATCTTATCAGTTTAATGGCTTCACATACTCCAAGGGTGGAAGGGCCGCCTGCTCGATGGCGGCCTACCCTTGGTGCCGCCTGCTGGGGTCTTTCCGCCTTTAGGTGGCTTGCAGACAGGCCGGGCCCGCCGCCTGCGGGCCGTACTTCTACTCGTCATGGACGACGTCGTGGGACGCGTGCCTACAGTGTCGTGCCGAACGAGGGATGTCCGTATGGTACGTCCGCACTGTGGCCACGCTTGCCCTCGTTTCTGGGGTGGCAGACCATACTGTAGCCATGCCGTGCCTCATTATGGTTAAGTGGGTGCAGACTTTGAGGGGGCGATAGGCCGACTACTAGATGTCGGCTCGCTGGAGCCGCCTGGTGATGACTTGCTGTCTGCCAGCAGCTGACTTGTTGTGCCAGGCGGCCCAATAAGGCGGCCTTGCTTGCGGATGGTCGATGTTTTGAAGTGTTATTGGTCGTCGATGAAGACACACGTGGTCAATATCTCCGACAGTAGTCCCTGAAGTTGATGGGGCGCTACAGCCGAGAGCAGAGCTATGGTGACACCACAGCTTCTCACCCCACAAGATATGTCAGGTCTTCTGTTGTTTTGCTTCCTATAGATGCCGACTGCCAGGAGCAGGCCAGCGAATTTGAAATGTCGGGGAAGATGCCGACTGGTGCACCGGCTTGGCGTGCCGCCCGTTACTCGAGCGCCACGCGGTGTCAGCAGGTCAGGACGGCCTGCCAGCCCACGCGCGCGGTGGGACGTCGCCGCAGGCCTGGGCCCACCACTACAGGGCCTCGGCACACGCGCGGATCTATTGTGGCTGAGGCAATCGATTGCGATTCCCCCGCGCATTAAATGCGCACAGTTATGGCGCAAAAAGCGCGGGGCGTGCGGGGCGTGGGCGCACTTAATCCTGTGCCGTGCCTCTTCGGCTCCGCTGCCATGGGCCTATAAGTAGGGGGAGGAGGAGGGCGGTAGAACGCACGCGCACCCTCCTTGTCGGAATAATTGACCACGGGTACCCCAAAGATGGCAAGACAATATTTCCAGAGATCGGGCAAGCAAAGCCCCTCAGTCCGACTGCTCAGGCCGCCCCATGCGGCCCCCTATCAGACTGCCCGGGCCGGCTCGCCACCCGGCTGCTCGGCTCTAGACGGCAGTCGGACGGGGCGCCCGCCCGCCTGGGCCGACTGCTCCCCCGGCCGACTGCTCCAATCGATTGTTGCGAAGAGTCAACCACAGTCTAGACCCGACACCGACAAGACGGCCATACCTCCGACGAGACGATCGTACCCGACACTGCTGACAAATAGTAGAGCATTGTACACATGTCATCTCATATCATCATGTATAGTATCACTTGTCCCTGGGCACTATTTATAAAGTGACCCAGGGAACAAGCATGACATCCCACCATGCCACTAGCTAGCTAGCCTACGTAACTTACTTCCTAAGCTAGCCACACTATATAAGTTAGGTCACATCCATCCATCTACCACACTCTCTCACGCATGAGCACATGCATGCCCAGCCACACACTCACGCCATATACCCATGGCTGGCTACCATAGCTAGCACTCCACTCCCACTTGCTAGCTAGCTCATACACACATATGAGATATATACGAGGCCAGATGCCTGCGGAACTGACCTCAGATATAGCTCTAGGAGCATTCTGTACCAGATATGCCACATATACTCAGACATGCAGGAGTAGGGGTGTTATCTCTCCGGAGAGCCCCGAACCTGGGTAAATGACCGCGTGCTATTCGCATACCCGTCCCTGGATATTCCGGCTGCAGTCTTGCCCTCACACAAAGCCAGTTCGTGGCATCTGTCGTCTCGCAACCCTCCCCGTGAGAAAACCACGACAGTTGGCGCCCACCGTGGGGCAAGCTGCTGCTTGAATCATAGTCCGGGCAGGACCATCTTCGTCGTCTCCACCGCAGCATCGCTCTCGTCTCTCTGGTAGCGCTTGGGGATTCGATGCCGACGCGCCCCGGGGCGACCGCGTGGGGCGGCGCGTCCTCATCGTCAGCCTCACCATCTTCATCACCTCTGCCACTGCATCATGCCATCCCTCCGGTAGAGCTCGGGGGCTCTACATCGACCCGCCCTCGGACCAACCGCGCGGGACGGCGCATCCTCATCGTCGGCCTCGGCCTCTTCGTCACCACCGTTGCGACGACGGCCGTTCGTCCGCGCGCGCAACGCCGGCCGTCCATCCACGTGCTGCTCGCGTCTGCTTCCCTCCACGCTCGTCTAGCTCCGGTCGTAGAGCGCAGTCGCTCCTCCATACACGCTAGCTAGCAAGCCAGACTCGAGCCATACACTTGCCCGTGCACTACCCAAATACATTTCAGACACAAGCTAGATACTCCCCAGATAATAATCGTACACTGTCTGTACGTTGTTCGGCTGCGAAACAGGCACTGCCCAGTCTCCAGCAATTCAGCAGCTTGCTTCGGCCGCACTCCTCCGCACGCATGCGCCTCCATCGTCGTGCCCGTCACCCCCGCAGTACTGCGTTCCCGCCGAGCACCTCCTGCTCCGCGTGGCAGCCACCCCTCGCGCTGCTCCAACCACGCGCCCGAGCCGCGCTTCCTCTCGCGTCGCACCATGCCCCCCGCATCTGACATCCCACAACTCCGCCGTCGCCCTGCGCCCTGTCTCCTCACCCGGTGGCTGGGCGGGCCGCCTCGCGCCGCGTCGGCTGCCACGCATCACTCGCAAACCTCCACCGGCTCCTTGCTCCCATGCGCGGCCCATCGCCGACCGTGCCGCCCACGCCGGCTGCTTCGCCTATGCACCTGCCGGCCGCGCCAAGCGCACCATCCTGTCGGGTTCAGAAAGAAAAGAAGAGGCAGGGGCCGGCAACTTGCCTAGAGCTGTTTGCTCCGCCTGTGGGCGCGTCCGGCTCGTGGGGTGCACCGGCTCGGCATCTGCTCCGTCCGTCTCCGCCCGCCTAGCCGTTTCGTCCGACTCCATGTCGCCGCCCCTCGGCCATCTGGCATCGCCTGGCCGCTGCCCCTGGCCGCCTCCGGCAGCACCCGGCCGCCGAGTCGCCTACGCCCCCACCCCCGGCTGCAGCCAGCTGCCCGGGTGGGCCGGCCGCGGCCCCGCTTTGCCCCGCCGCCTCCGCGCGCTTGCCCCGTGGCCGGCTCCAAGCACTCACGGCGTCGCATCCGCGGGCCACCCCAGGCCGGTTCCCTCACCCGCCTGTTGCGTCGCTCTGCCGCCCCCGCCCCCATGTGCTGCCGGTCACCGCGCTCCCTTAATCTTGCCAGCCGGTGTCCGCCTCCATGCGCACTAGCCGGCTCCCCTGCCCTCTCGCCGCGTAGCTGCCGCATCCCATCCGCCTGCTAAGTGCGCCTCCGACATCGCCGTCCGCCTGCTCCCCGGCCGCCTCCGCGTACTACCGACGCCGGGCACGCCTCTGGCCGCCTACTCCGCAGCAGGCCGTCGCCTCCCTCCCATGCTGACTCCTTGCGCGTCGGCTTCGCTCTCCCTCATTGCTCATATCCGTCGCGGCCGGATGCTGCGTGAAGAAAGAGAAAAGAAAAGGGGCCGGCTGCCCCTTGCAAAGAGAAGTCAACAGAGCCGCCTGCTAGCAGCCGACAGACGAGAAATAAGAAAAATGTCCGTCCGGCTGCCAGCAGTCGGCAGACCAAAATAAAGAAAAATGTCCGTCCGGCTGCCAGTAGCCGGCAGACGAGAAATAAGAAAAGTGTCCGTCCGGCTACCAGCAGCCGGCCGAAGAAGAAAAGGAAGAAAAACGGCGGCTGCCAGCCAGCCGGCAGAGAAAAATAAAAAAACAAATAGAGAATATTGCGTCCGGCTGCTCAGCCGGATGAGAAAAAATTATGTACATAGTACATGTATACATGCACGGCCGGCTGTGCATCCTCCTGCGCGGCCGCCTGGTCCGTTGTCCGCTTCGATGCCTTGCTGGCTGGAGGGCCGGCTAGGCCGCCTCCCGCTCTGCCGCCTGGCTAGATGGGCCTGACCGGCTTGGGCATTCCTCGAGCGCACGGAGGCTCGGGCCGCTTGCCGGAGATCATCTTCACCCCGTCTGTGTCAAAGCAACGTGAGCTTTTCACCTGCATAGTTTTGCACCATGCAAACACGGATAACCTTGAGCTATGCTCGGGTGGCTATCTTCGCATTTTATTACAGTTGCACTACTGTTCGCCCTAGCGCCAGCCAGAGTTGGCCCAAAGATTGGTCGATTGGCCTGAGGCATTCATTCTCGCAGAAGGCTTAGTAGCATGCACGGTTCCGAAGGCCTACTCTTAGCCACAGACCGCAGAGCGGCTGTCCGACTAGCAAGAGCAGACGCTGGAGGCCACCCACGCGAAAAACGTCCGGGGGCGGCTATCTCCGCACTTTATTACAGTTGCACTACTGTTCGCCTCGGCGCCACCTAGAGTTGGCCCGGAGGCTGGTCGATTGGCCTGAGACATTCATTCCCGCAGAAGGCTTAGTAGGGTGCACGGTACCAAAGGCCTACTCTTAGCCACGGACCGCAGAGGGGTTGTCCGGCTAGCAAGAGCAGATGCTGGAGGCCACCCACGCGAAAAACTTCCGAGAGAAAACTTTTTGGGCTACTTGGTCGTTTCCTTTGTGAGTATCTACTCAGTTAAACCCGCTCCTAGAGTCTGAGTACTGTACACTCCGCTCTGCAGCCTACTCTCAGCCACAGACCGTAGAGCAGATGTTCGTCTAGAGAGAGCTAAAACCAAAGAGCTGAGGGAACATGAAAAAGATTGAAGGGGGCTCGGACGAAACCGAGTCGGCACCCTCCGCATAAAACTTGCAATGCTTAAAGCAAACATTTGATATATATGTGCGGACTAAATTTGTATTTTGCGTGATCATTTTTGTGGGGAACCCTCTCTCCTTGCTCGGAGGCTCGAAGGCTACACTCAGTGGGTGCGCTGGCGCGCCCCCACTGGAAGCAAGCCGCACCGGCTGCAGCCCGCAGCCGGGTGACACCGACAGTTTCAGTCGGCAGACCCTGCATCCGCGCTCGACGCACCAGCCGGCGGACTTCGTGTCCGTGCCCGGCACCCTCGACGCCCTCATCTGCACCAACACCCGCTAAAGAACCTCCGCCCAACTTTGCCAAAGTTGCCCAGAGGCTCAAAGGCTACTATCCGAGTAATTGACCAAGGGTACCCCGAAAACGGCAAGACAATATTTCCACAGATCGGGGCTAGCAAAGCCCCTCAGTCCGACTGCTCAGGCCGCCCCACGCGGCCCCTATCAGACTGCCCGGGCCGGCTCGCCACCCGGCTGCCCGGCTCCAGACGGCAGTCGGACGGGGGCGCCCGCCCGCCCGGGCCGACTACTTCCCCGGCCGACTGCTCCAGTCGGCTGCTGCGCAGAGTCAACCACAGTCCAGACCCGACACCGACAAGACGACCATACCTCTGACGAGACGACTATACCCGACACTTCTGGCAAATAGTACAGCACTGTACACATGTCATCTCATATCATCATGTATAGTGTCACTTGTCCCTAGGCACTATTTATAAAGTGACCCATGCCACTAGTTAGCCAGCCTACATAGCATACTTCCTAAGCAAGCCACACTATATAAGCTAGCTCACATCCATCCATCCATCACACTGTCTGACGCATGAGCACATGATTGCCCGGCCACACACTCACGCCATATACCCATGGTCGGCCACCATAGCGAGCACTCCACTCCCACTTGCTAGCTAGCTCATACACAGATATGAGATATATACGAGGCCATATGCCTGCATCACTGACCTCAGATACAGCTGCAGGAGAACTCTCTACCAGATATGCCACATATACTCAGACATGCAGGAGTAGGGGTGTTATCTCTCCGGAGAGCCCTGAACCTGGGTAAACGACCGCGTGCTATTCGCATACCCGTCCCTGGATATTCCGGCTGCAGTCTTGCCCTCTCACGAAGCCATTCCATGGCATCTGTCATCTCGCAACCCTCCCCATGAGAAAACCACGACACTCCTCTCCCTCTTCTTCTTCTCCTTTGCTCCCTCCCGCCCCCTAGCCATCACGGTGCCTACTGCCTCCACCGGAGCGCGAAGCAGCCAGCCGGAGCCGGGCCGTGCGGAGCCGTGGCCTCCTAGCTTCCCAGCCACCATCCACACCTCCGCCGAGCCATGGCTGCGCCAGTCAATCTCTCTGGCGATTGGGATGGCAGCAACGTCCATGAGGATGACATCGAATTTCTTCGCCGGACGCTGCAGCTCCCCCACGCAGGGAATGTGGGGGTGCGCATTCCACCGGCGACCGAGATCTTGCCGGCGCCGGAGGACGGTGAGCATGTCGTCTTACGGGAGCATTTCATCCGCGGCTTCGGCCTTCTGGCGAGCGGGTTCTTCCTCTCGTTCTTGGATTTTTATGGTCTGCAGTCCCACCACCTCACTCCAAACACGGTGGTGCTGCTCTCCGCCTTCGTCACCCTTTGCGAGGGGTACTTCGGCGTGCTCCCCACAATCGAGCAGTGGGGAGAGCTCTTCTACCCTAGCTTGGCATCATCATCAAGAACGAGGCGGCTCAATGCGGAGCCTATGTCGCGATGCGGCGCACCGGATCCAGGATCCGTTTCCCGAAAATCGCCCTGCTGCAGTCGGCCAAACTGTGGCACAAGACATATTTCTACGTCAAGAGCACCCACCCGACATAGGACCACGTCAATCTGCCGGCTTACGTGGTCGGTCCGCCTGCCGAGCCCCGCTCCGCCTGGAGGTACCGGCCGAGGACTCTGCCGCCCGCCTCCTCCATCGTCCTCGCCCGCCTTCTAGAGATGTTGGCGTTGGAAGGCCTCAAAGCTTCAGACTTGTTGGCCGCATACGTGGATTGCCGGGTGTTGCCCCTTCAATCCCGGCCTCACCTGATCAGCAACATGGGTGGGCATCGGGATCCATGCCGGCTGAGCACCAAGGTGATGCCGGTCGCGGAGGTGGTCTGGCTGGTGAACTACTTCTCCGACTGCAAGCTGCCGGAGTCGGGCTGGAGGTTCGGCAAGCCGCCGTATAATCGTGACGACCCGCCGCCTGCGGTAAGTTCTTCTAGTTCTATTGTCCGTCCTCGCCTGTCTATGTTCCTTCTTGTCGACTGACCAGTCGGCCATGGTGCAGCGCTTCCCGGGCCTGCCTGCACCCATCCTAGGTGTTCCAAATCGTCCGATCGTGTCGGACCGGACTCATAGCGACACCAGCGACCCTGATCTAGGTGAGCCGCCATGGAAGAATACGACGCCATAGGCGGTGTCGGCGAGGGAGCAGACGGCTTGTTGGGAGGCGGCCTTGGGGACTGGCCGGATGACAACAAGGAGGATGATGAGCCGCGCCACACCCATGGCATCGACGGACGGGCGCCAGCTCCTCGGCAACACCGACTGCTACAGGCGGCACGCCGAAGCGTTGGGCCCATGCCGAGTTGTTCGGCAGCCGGCCCAAGAAGCTCATGGTTTCGGCCACCGCGACCAAGGGGCAAGAGGCTGCGACGAAGGCGGCCCTCTACCAGAAAGGCCCCAAGCCATGGCCGATGGTGTCCTCGTAAGCATCTTAACCTTTTATGTGCTGGCTTTCTTCTTTTCTTGCAAACTCTCAGCAACTTTTCTTATTTTGTTTTGACAGGGCTCCGCTTTCTATCTCGCGGGCTCCTGCCACTTTGGTGGTTGGGGGAACGGAGAGCTCCGCCAATCCCCATCGCGTAGATCCAACCACCGCTCATCGGGAAGCAACAGAGAGAAATGCGCGTGAGGCGCAAGAGGTCCGGGAGGCCGTGATCCGGGAGAAGGCGACGACAAACCAGTCGGTGCAGGCGAAGGCGGACACCGCGGCCAAGGCTCAGGCTGACGCGGCGGCCAAGGGGCAGGCGGACGCAGCTGCCCGAGCGCTGGAGGAGGAGGCGGCTCGCCGCCGGGCTCCGGAAGCCGCTGACGCGCCACATTCGGAACTGCCAGCGCCAGAGGAGCAAGCACCAACTGGTGGTGCTGGTGCTAACCAGACAGCCCTAGAGAGGGGAGGAGGCGGCTCCACGCGCTGACTGTTGATGGGCAGGGCAGTCGGCCCGAGACGTTGATGGCGCCGCCATCCCGGGGCAAGCTGGTGGTGGGTCCGATTCCTGCTGGCCGAGCTCCAGCGCGCCATCGTCTAGCAAAAGCGACCTCGGCGCCAAAGCAGGTGGAGGTCGGAGCCGTTAGCTCGTCGGCGCAGGATCATGAAGCCACCAGTGCCGCGCTGCCGGACTGGACGTCGGGTGGCGACATCGGAGTCCTGAACGTGGTTTCACGGGATGTGCTGACCTGCTTCAACACCCAAACCGCCACTCTCCAGCTGTCCCTGCAGGATTTCCTGGCAACACGGACGGCTGTCCGGGTATGCTTGCTCATTTCTTGCTTCTTAATTCTAGCTATTTTCCATGGGGGCGCGCCAGCGCACCCACTGGGTGTAGTCCCCGAGTTCCAGGCCGGCTGCTGAGCAGGCGGCTTGGAACTCCAAGGTAAACGTCGAGTGCTAACATACTATTTTTTTATTGTCTTTGTCACAGGACTACCACAACCTCTGCGTGGCCGCCTACAACACCCAACACCGAGAGTTGGCCAAGCGGACTGCAGACTTGACCGAGAGCCAAAGTAAGTGTTCCGCCTTTCTCCTTGAGGGGGCGCGTGAGCGCACCCATTGGGTGTAGTCCCCAAGATCTGGGCCGACTGCTGAACAGCCGGGCCAGATTTTCCAGTGATTTTTTATTTTTTTATTGATGCTGACGCTTTCTTCCTCCTTTCTTGAGAGGGGCTGCGGCTAATCTGCGGACGCAGCTAGGCCAGGTCCAGGCTGAGCTCCTCGCCAAGGAGCAGGAGTGCAACCAGGCCATCCGTGAGTGCGATCGCCTGGCCAAGGAGCTGGCGGACCAGGCAGCCAACCATGCGGCGGAGCTCGCCAAGGTGAAGGAGAGAGAGAGGCTCCTCCAGGCCGAGTTCAAGACTCAGCGCTCGCACTGGGCCGAGATGGAGTAAATCCTGGAGGACGGCTACGAAGCGATCGAGGACATGGTCGACGGTGAGTCATTTTTTCTTTTGATCAGCTGTCGACTACTGAGGAGGTCGACTTCTAGCTTCTCACTTTTTCATATTCTCCTTGTACAGACTTCTTTCCTGGTCACTCCGTCGCCGTTGCCCAGGCCATCGAGGCACATCGTGAGAGCGGCGTCAAGCAGGCATGAACATCGCGCCCAATGCGGCCCGAAATCTCAACGAGCAGCTCTTGGCCGTGAGGACGTGCCTGCAGCCAGCCCATAGGATGCTTCGCTGCCTTCAGTGCACCGGGTCTCAGGTGTTGGCCTCCCTCTGGCCGGGTGCTCAAGCCCCGCGCACGCCCAGTCGGACTGTCGAGTGGCTCGAGGTGGAAGTCGGCCGCTTCGAGGCCTGGAAGGGTGCCGTAGCACGGGCCGACACGCAGATAGCCTTGGAGTTCACCAAGGGCTAGTACCCGGGGCTAGACTTGGCCCAGCTGGCAACCTTCCGGCTGGAGGCCAAGCCTGAGCTGGCGGCGGTGCACGGCGACCTCGTTAAGTGTGCCGCGGCGATCACCGACTATTCCGACACACCATCTTCACTTCGAAGCTGGACGAGAATGGCGCGGAGGTGCCGGCCGACTGGTTTGGCTGGACCCGCAGGCGGACGAGGACTTGGAAGAGGAGATCGCCTCCAGCAATGAGGGCAAGGACGAGGAAGATGCCGCACTGGATGATGGAGCGCTTAGCCGACCTCGGCCTGAGCGAGCCTCGACCAGTGAGCCGCGAAGCACCGCCCCGACTGCTGCTGATGACGGCCAGGCCGAGATCCACCAGGCGGTGACTCCACCACCCGGCGCTTCTAACTCCGCCAACCAGCTGGATCCATCTGGTGCTCCTCTGGCCTAGGCGGGCATACTTATCTTTCCTGCCTTTCTATCTTGTAAACAAGTCAAATTTGTGCAATTCCACCCACTGGGGGTGTAACTTCAAAACTCTATTCAATGGTGGCTATGAGCCTTTTGCTATGTAAATAATCTCTTAGCCATGCACGTGCTTGTGCTATTCACCGATTTCTAACTTGATTTTGCCTTTTGCTCCTTTGCGCTTTTATCCTTTGTCGTCTTTCTTTGGCTGCCATCCTGCCAACCGGATAGCCACTTTGTGGTCTGTGGTTGGTCAGGGACCTGGCCGTTTAGGGTACACAAGGACATTAGCCGCCTGGGACGTAGCCAGTCAAGATAGAAGCCAGACGGCCGACTGCTCAGCAGCTGGACGGTTGATCTCAAAAGCCGGTTTGGTCTATGTTCATTTTTCCTTAGCCATTTTTCATGTGGACATCGCTTCCTGCCTTTAGCTCTTGCCAGTCGGACAGTCGCTTTGAGAATTCTGTGACTTAAAACAAGAGAGGGCTTGGATGCCGGCACACTACTTGTCTGATTGTAGGAGAACTCAAACATAGAACAAGGCAGCAAGCCCTCGGGCCGACTGGTCGGAACTGGTTCCGGGCGAAGGAATGAAGTAATACATTCTCAGGCATTAAAATTATCATATAGATAAAGGGGGCACTCCCCGAGTTCTCCTCGAGGGACCCAATGTATTTGCAAAATAGAGAAGTAGCGTGATACATACTGCATTAACTGTAAAACCGACGGAGGAGGTTCGCGTTACATGGTCGTTCCAACTCTTTGCCGGAGTCGTCTCTCTTGTGCGCTCTTGGCTTTTGCGCGTCGATGAGGTAGTAAGAGTCGTAGCCTAGAGCCTTGCTGATGATGAAAGGCCGGTTGTTCGCTGGATCAGTCGGAGCACAAGGCCTCCCTCGTGGAGGGATCGTGGCTTGACCCTCCAGCTATGATAGCGGCGCAGGCCCTGTTGGTAGATGGCGGACCGGCTGAGTGCCAGTAGTCGGGCCTCTTCCAGCAGGTCGACGTCGTCTTCTCGTGCTTCTTTGGCTTCCACCTCCATGTACATGGTGACGCGAGGCGAGTCGAACTCGATGTCAGTTGGAATGACAACCTCGGCCCCGTACACGAGGAAGAAGGGAGTGAAGTGGGTTGCTTTGTTTGGTGTAGTCCTGAGGCTCCAGAGGACGGTCGAGATCTCTTCAATCTAGTAACCGTACGAGCGCTCCAACGGCTCGACTAGTTGGGGCTTGATGCCAGAAAGGATGAGGCTGTTCGCCCGCTCGACCTGGCCGTTTGACTGCGGATGGGCAATGGACGCTAAGTCCAGTCGGATGGCCTGCGTTTCGCAGAAATGGGCCAAGGCGCCTTTGGCAAAGTTTGTGCCATTGTCGGTGAGGATGCTATGTGGTACGCCATATTGGACGGCGATGTTGGCGATGAAGGTCACAACAGTCAGACCATTGAGCTTCTTGATTGGTCTGGCTTCAATCCACTTGGTGAATTGTCCACAGAGACCAGCAGATGGGTCATGCCGCTGCGTGCTATCTTGAATGGGCCCACCATGTCCAGCTCCCAAACGGCAAAGGGCCAAGTGAGGGGGGCGGTCTTGAGGGCAGAAGCCGGCAAGTGCTGCTTGGAGCTAAAGCGCTGACACCCATTGCATTTCTTGACCAAATCCTTGGCATCATCCAAAGCAGTCGGCCAGAAGAAACCATGGCGGAAAGCTTTGGTGACGAGGGATTTGGAGGCCGCGTGGTGGACTCATTCGCCTTGATGGATGTCCCTCAAGATTGCCAAGCCATTCTCCAGCTCGACGCAGAGCTGGAATACACCAGTCACGCTATGTCTGACGAGTTCTCTGTTTACTACTGTGTATGCCAACGCCCTGCGTTGCACTTGTCGAGCCAGGATCTCATTGGTTGGTAGCTCTCTTCTCAGTAGGAAGTTGAGGATGGTATGTGCCCAAGATGGTGTTGTGACTCCATTTATTTTGGCAACTGACACTAGGGTGGTTGGCTCGGGAGGCGGAGGGCTGGAATCGGCTAACGCTTGCTGCGTTGCTGAAGTCCCTGAGCCGACTGCGGCAGTCCCCGGGCCGAGTGCTAGTGTCGCAGTTACCGGGCCGCCTGGCGCAGCAGTCCCCGGGCCGGGCTCTGAAGTCCCTGAGCCGCCTGTTGAGGTCCTCGAGGCGACTGTTGCATTCCTTGAGGCGAATCTGACTGTTTCGGGGGCAGTCAACACGAAGATGGACTCAGATTCTGGCGAAGGCTTGATGGACGGTTTGCACAGGCACTGGAGGGATACGCCGGCTGGAATTGCTTGCCGAGTGGAGCCGATCCGTGCCAGGGCATCAGCTTGGTCATTGTCGGCCCGTGGCACGTGGAGAAATTCACAGCCATCAAAGTGGCCGCTGATCTGCTGAACGAGGACGCGGTAGCTGGCCATGTTTGCGTCCTTGGCGTCCCAGTTGCCAGATGACTGCTGGACCACTAAGTCTGAGTCGCCATAGCACAACACTTGGCGGATGCCTATCTCTTTGGCCATTCGGAGTCCATGGACGAGCTCCTCGTACTCGGCCACATTGTTGGAGGCGGCGAAGTGAATTTGCAGCGTGTACTTGAGCTTGTCGCCTTTAGGTGAGGTGAGGACCACCTGGTGCGCATCTTCGAGCGATCGAAGTGCATCTGCCAATGGGTTGAATCTAGTGCTGGCGGCAGGTAGTAGGTTTCGGCCCCGACGACGAGAAAGTCGGCCAATGCTTGTGACTTGATGGAGGTGCGAGGCTGGTAGAAAATGGTGAAGGGAGCCAGCTCAATGGCCCACTTCGCCACCCGGCCTGACGCGTCTCTGTTGCAGACGACCGTGACGAGATGCTCTTGGAAGTACTGCTTGAGCTTTTTGGCAGTGAAGTACCCGCCATAGAACATCTTCTGGTAGTGGGGGTAGTTCTGCTTGGAGGCCGACAGCACCTCGCGCAAGTAGTAGACATGCCTTTGGACTGGCTGTGCCTTTGTAATGCCCAGGATGGGACTATACCTCCTACGTGTCGAGGCACGACTTAAAGGTATAAGCCCATTCTGGAATGATCTCAAGTTTGGTATCTTTGCACGACTCATGTAAAAATAGGGATGAAATTGCAAAAGGATAGTTGGCTTACACCCGCCACGTCACACAATTCATTACATAGCAAAACATCATCCAAATAACATCACAATCCGACTACGGGTGAAGATCCAAATGAAAGATACCAAATACATAAGCCACAGGTCCGAATCGCCCCTAGTAGAAACCACTACTGATCGTCGAAAACGTCACATGCATACGGCCACGCTCTTCAAGGAACTCCCAGAAGTTCTGACCCATCTCCTGTGTCAATCTCGGCTGAACCTGCATCTGGTGTTGTACTATCTGTGAGCCACGAGGACTCAGCAATCCCATAACCATGGGTATCAAGACTAGCAAAGCTTTATGGGTAGGAAGAGGTAAAGTGGTGAGGTTGCAGCAGCGGTTAAGCATAATATGGAGGCTAGCTTACGAGTACAAGAATAAGATGACCATCTATGCAAACGGTCGCAAACTAGTAGTGATCGCTAGAGATCCTGAACTACCTGCGAGTCAAACATAACCCCACCGTGTTCTCTTCTCAAAATGAAAAGAGACAGTCACGGTTACTCACATAGTTCTGTGTTTTACTTCGGATGCTCTGTCAAGTTTTCTACAACCGGACATTAACAAATTCCAATCTGCCACATAACCGCGGGCACGGCTTTTGAAAGATCATAAGCCTGCAGGGGTGTCCCAACTTAGCCCATCACAAGCTCTCACGATTAGCTGAAGTGATAAATATAATATCATCACCCCTTATCTTAGGGAAAATCCGATCAGGCTCGGCATCCCGGTGCACAAGACATTTCGACAATGGTAAAACAAGTCCAGCAAGACCTCCCGGCGTGCCGACACCCTGATAGTAGCCGCGCGTATCTCGTCTCAGGCCACGTCCGAATGAGCAGTACGTACAGTAACTAAAGACCCCAGATAACTGGGTGGCACCGCAAGTGTCTCTAGTTTGGGACCAACACCATCAGCACAGGCCCCCCTGCTATGTAGAAAGAATCTCGAGGGTGCGACCCCCTATGCAAATTTAATTAATTAAGTAAGTTGTTATTATGAGGCAAATTAAAACCAATGTTGGGCCCTTCTAGAGGAGTTTTATTCAAAGTCGAACTGTCAAGGGGTCCCCATATATCCATCATGTAAGGAACGCAAAATCAAGGAACATAATGCTGGTTTATCGGCGCCTAAGGTGGCATGAGTGGAACAAAACACCGAGCAAAAGGCCAAGCCTTCCACCCATGCCTAGTATATAGGTGTGTTAATAATAATAATAATAAATATTGTGATATTCCAACAACAAGTTCCCACCTGGAATGATCTTCATCTTCACCTACAACTAATAACGCTATAAGAGGGGCTGAGCAAGCGGGTAACATGGCCAAACAGTGGTTTTGCTAGGAAGGTGTCAAAGGTTAGAGGTTTCATGGCAACAAGGAGAGGGGCTGACAATAAGATGGGTAGCACAACATGTAATGATAGCATCGAGACTACTAAGCAAAGGCAAGGATAGTAAAGGTATCCAAGGTTACGGTCATCTTGCTTGAGATCCCACAAGGAAGAAGAACGGATCCATGAAGAAGACGAAGAAGAAGCCTTGAAGAAGAACCATGGGTAGACGAACGAATCCTCACGAACGCAACGGAACAAGCACTAACGAGAAGAAGCAAGCAATGCGGTAAAAAAACCACTCAAGAACATGACAATATGCACTACCAAGTAGGATGCACGACAAGTCTACATATGATGCACAACAAGTCTATACAGGAAGCAAAACATGGCAAGGTAGGAAGCACAGCAAAACAACACAAGTTTATATAAGATGCAAAACATGGCAAGGTATGATGCATGACAAGTCTATAAAGGAAGCAATACATGGCAAGGTAGGAAGCACAGAAAAACAACACAATCAACATGTTTAAATGAGGCCGGAAACTACAACAACAATTCCGGAAAATCCCCATATGCATGTATTGATTTTTGGTACTGTTCTGCCTATTACACCATTTTAATGTTGCTAAACAGAAAAATAAAGTGCACCATGTTATTCTACACATTTTTCAACCCCATTTACATATAAAGTTTATTAAATTTGGAGCTACGGTTATTTAGTTATGAATAAAACCATTTTAACAAGTTATTTGCACAAATTTAAACAAACAGCAAGTTAAACATTTTAAAAAGGGATGAAAGCTTGTTATTATGAATCTACATGCAATTCTAAGCATTTTTAATATATAAAGTTTTTGCATATGATGCACAGTTGTGAAGTTATTATATGCATGAACTAGAGGGACTATTCCGTAAACTGGCAACTCACACAGTAATTAGGAAGAAAACGTCCAGTGGGAAAAACATATACGGGCCAAAACTAACTGGCCGGCCCAACATGGCATCAGAGAGAAGAGAGGCAGGGCACTGGGGCTCACACATGGCCTTCGGCCCAGATTGGTGATGAGGTGAGGCCGGCAGGGGACGCACAATTGGGCCCGCTGGAGCAACTTCCGTGGAGGGCGTCGGGTTAACGGGCACGGGCACGGGCGAGCGGGAGGGCCGCTGTCCTCGCTTGGCGGCTAGCCGCGCTCTGAAGAACGAGGAACAGAGCAGGGGGGTCCTGGCGAAGGAGAAGACGACGGCAGGGGGCCGAGGGCGCAGGGCGTGCTCGCTCAATTGGAGCTCGCAGAGGATGGACGTCCGGCGGGGTCCAAGGGCACAGGGCGTCGGGGTGGCCGGACCTGGTCGCGGGAACTCGGCAGGGTTCCGGTACCTGCCAGATGTGGGCAGAGGCAGTGGGGAGACGCGAGGGCAGGGTGGCTCCATGGCGGCTTGACGAAGCAGAGCCCGGCGCGGTTCTTGCGGAAGGGCCGGAGGTGGCGGGCGTGGATCCAAGCGGCAGAGGAGGCAAACGGTGGCGACGGGGCTCGGGTCGTCCTCGACCTTGCGTGGGGCAACGAACTTGGCGCGCGGCCATGCGCTTACCTGAGAGGGAGAGAGAGATGTGTGAGAGAGAAGTTGTCGGGGAAGGAAGAGAGACAAGGGGGGAGAGGGAAGCGGCGACCTGCTGGTCCGGCAGCTGGACTCCGACAAGGTGAGGTCGGCAGGAGGCTCAGGGTTGAGCTCCTCTCGATCTGGATCGAGGAGGGAGCAGGAAGCACGACTGCAGTGGTGAATTTGAGGGAGAGTGGGTGGCGAGCGCTGCTTGGCCCGGCGTTGAAGACGAGGTGGAGCGATGGTTGCTCCGGGAGGAGATCCCGAGTGGTTTCGGTGGAGTGGCGGCGGCAACAAGTGGATGGGACAAATCCCTAGGTTTTAGAGTTGGCTAGTTTATATAGCAAGAGGAATTTTGGGTAGGGGCTATTGGACCTAGCGATTAAAATCGACGGTCGAGATAAAAAGGTTAGAGAGTCCAAATAAGAAAAGGGTGATGTTTTAGGGATGTTTGGGGATGATCCGGACCCATCGGTACTGACAGAGCAGTTCGGGTTCGGGCAGGTTTCGGACGCGCGGAGGGGGTAAAACTGGGCTGTGTAGAATGTCAGGCTGAGAAGAGAGAGAGAGAGAGAGAGAGAGAGGGCCCGGCGACTGTTTCGGAACACCGAAACGTCCGACGTTTATCCGGCTATAGTGCCGCTATATGTTTAACGGTTGGGCTATCAAACGAACTCCGAATGCGACGAAATTTGACACGCGGTCTACCTACGCTATAATAAGACCGCACGCCAAGTTTCAACCCATTCCGAGAACATTTTTGGGCCACTTATAAAATAAATATTCGGAGCTGCCGCGGGCGCGTGCGAGTGTGTCTGGGCTGAGAACGGGCAACGGAGAGAACTGGGGAACCCGAACGAATGCAAGTTTTGAAAACATGCTGATGGAATGCACATGATGACATGGCAACGATGAAGAATAACTGGCTGACACCTGGCGCATCGGTCTCGGGGCGTCACAACTCTCCCACACTAACAGAGGATCTCGACCCGATATCCTAGAGATGGCACCCGATAAAAAAAACGGAAGAGGAAGAGGTAAAACAAAGTTGCTTCTTCGACAAATGAGTGAAACCAAAGAACCTTGAGAGGTTGAACAATCTTGAAGGAAAGAATACAACAGAGATGAATGAACTCTGGTAAAAGGAGGAACAAGGAACATTATGAGAACCTTGTAGGTTGAAAGACATGAAACAAGAGCTTAAGAACCAAAAGAATATGAAACCGCAACGGTATAGCCAATGAATAAGAATGACTGAATTTGGACTGCACTCCGTCTGAAAATGGAAGGAATTGAACAAGAACTTGAGAAGATGGGGTGATACTTAATGAAATCAACAACACACTGCCTCCGAAACAATTAAAAGAATCGCACAAGGTTAATAAGGATTTCAAGCAGCACTCCAGTTGAAAAGAGAGGAAAAACTTCATAAGATGAGGGATCTTGAATGGAGAATACAACACTCCGGATAAATAGATGAACAAGGAAAGAACATGATCTCGATAAACGAGATGATGGTTTGGAGAGATCAACATCACAATGCCTCCGGAATGAAAGAATATATGCTAGGTCGTTGGAAAGAACAGAACGGAGAAGAAAATGACAACTTCTCCGACGAATGAATATGAAAATCATCCTTACGAAGAAGGGTTGAACGGAGTTGTTGAAAAAAATCAACAACAAAAGAATAAGCTTGTTGTGGGCTTATGGAAAACATCTCAAAATTAAGATGAAATTCTGCCACTACAAAAACATTTGATTGGATTGAGATCAACAAGGAGACGAAAAACTTATTTCACCGGAATGATAAATGAAGAACTTGGGTCATTTATAAGCACCATAATTAGCAACAATCCTTAGGTTAGGCTTTTTGGTGAAATACAACCCAAGATTACTCCAACGAATAAATTGAATGGTTGGAAAGATCTCCTGAACAAAGAAAATGATGGGTTTAAATATCTCATTCTTGACAACTTGTGAATCATGAAACATGAAGGGAAATTGTCAAAAATGGCATACCACCCTCTCAAACAATAAGGTAGAAAGAATTGCACTTGGAAAGCATGATGAAGAATGCTTGAGCTCCAACAAGAATCTTGATGAAAACTTCGAGGATGAATTAAATCATGATCAACCATCATGAGAACTCCGGTAATGAAAGCATGAGAAGCGAAAGATGAAAAGAATAAGATTCAAGGCCTGCGATGAATTAGATGGAGGTTTGAAATGGTATAATTGAAATAACTTGGAGCTCCGGAAAACAAGATGAACAACTTAGGACCGAGAATATGATATGATGAACAAGCTCTGGAAAAAGAGATTAATCACTTCGAGGAAATAAGACTAAGATTTACTGTATGCTTATCCTTCATAAAATTAAATTGATGACAAGCAACGGATTTGGCCTACTACTTATTCTTTTTGAAAAGGATTGGAGAGAGATATAGCCAAACTTGAGAATAATCTTGGACGACTCACCGGTAGGATTATGAAAAGAACGAGTGAATTAATACGATAACAAGGAAGAGTAAACTTGAATGAACCACCGAAAGAATATGGAGACGAACGAAGAGGCATCAATGAAGAATATTTGGAGGACGAAGTTGAAAGCTGAGAACGAAGAATCTTCTCAAATGATGGCCTTCGGAGGATCACAATGTGAAGAACTCAAGAATTGCTCTGAAGGGGCATGAAAACAATTCCCACAATCGAAAACAATTATGAGGATGGCATGAAGCTAGAACCATGAATCTTGAGAGAACGGGCCAAGATTTAAGAGGAACTCTTCTTCGGTCTTCAAATGTTGAGACTGAAGACGAGAAATGCCATGAAGAATTTCAAGACACTCCGGACGAATGACAAGAGGAAGGTAGAGCTAAAGATGGAAATAATTGGAAACAATCTTGGAGAAGGCATGTGACCGATGGAATTATTCTTACGTCACACTTTGAAAAGAATTTGAGTATAACTCCAAAAGAATTGGAAGAGTCAAGTAAGATACTGAGAAAGACCTGTGGGTTAGGGCCCACTCAAAAGAAATCACCATTGAAAAGATTGCTTAAGAGATATTGCACCGGCTGAATTAAATGGCTTGAGCGAGAGAACCACCTCAAAATAGTTTGAACGGAAGAAGAATTGAAACATAAATCTTCTGAGATACCTTGTAGACTCCGGATAAGAATTAGAGAGTTGAATAAGCAAGAGAGAATTCGGATAAGAAATTTCAACATGGGAAAACATGTTAAACAAAAAGGAAGAGACATGATCATGATAGAAGCTTGAACTTAAGTCCACCGGAGAAGAAAATGAGAACGGAGAATGATATACTTGAAGCTTCCTGAGAAATCACCGAATAATGAAATTGAACGAAAAGAATGAAGAACATCACATGAGTAAAATGGATACTTGATTAAGAATTCTGGCTCCGAGAATAAGAAGGGTGGGAGGGTGGGGAAACAAAGACAACTTGGGATGAATGAAACAGACACCGGTAAGAAAAACCAAGACTTGGTCTTGCACATATAGAAAGGATCGGGTTAACTTGAGGAGAAGCACTTCGGTTGAAAAGAATTTAACATGACCATCTCGATGATCAAGAAGGATTAGCACTCCCATAGAAATATGAGAACACTGATTAGAAAAGGTGTGGAATCAACATTTGACATCGAAGCAACTCGAATACCAGAATTAAAACAAAAAAACAAAGGATAGATATGTTGCAACATTATCTTCACAATATCATTCGAACAGAGAATTGAACGAATGAATTCCGCAGGTACATCAACTTGTCGAGAAGCCACTTGGGAGAACAAAATGTAAATAAAAACAACAAGGAGCAGATAGAACAAATACAAGATAGAAGCTTCATTCCACATATTCGTGCTGAAAGCTCATGGAACGTGTTACAAAAGGGTTTTGCAATCCCCGGATCAGCATAGCCAAGGACCCTTTAAGATGCAACTCCCGATCGGAACAACGCCCATAAAACCACTTCACTCAATATAGAACCCCGAACTTCATATCATGCACTCGTTGGAAGAATGCCTAAGAACTACTAGATGAACCCACCTATTAATTTCCGAAAGTTTCCAGTTATGCAATCAGGTGTTGGGGATACAGGGGAAGCACCGCGCACTCAACTCTAATCCTACATCCAGCTGTATCCATCCTTCAACACATAACCAGTTATTTCTAGAAACCGTTTACCTCGGACCTTCGAAACACATCTGCTATACAAGCAATGGCAATACTCCCGAACTACCTCCCCAGTACTGGGTGATGTCGGGGTTATCTTGCCACTAACCGCATAGAAGAGTTTTCGATGTCGGCCGTCTTAAGTATTCCAGAACTGCTGCGATATATTTGTGACGACAACACCTCGGAGCTCAACTCCCCGGGACACTGCCACAACCCCTAAATGACAGGCGGCATCGAGAACAATGTTCTCGTCACAAAGACATCGGAACAATCCAAACAATACTCGCGTGATCCTAAAAAAATTGTGAAATTTTTTAGAGTAGAAGAGACAAGTAATCGTCAGGATTCCTCACCAGAGTGAAAAGAGACGAGGAGTAAAAGAAATCATACTCTCCGATATATATATAGGACTCAAAACATTTTAAGTGTGTGCCTAGACTCAACCGTCAACGATTCGATCAATCAGTGGGGGCTCCTAGAGCGGAGAAGGCTCTGATACCAACTTGTAATGCCCAGGATGGGACTATACCTCCTACGTGTCGAGGCACGACTTAAAGGTATAAGCCCATTCTGGAATGATCTCAAGTTTTGTATCTTTGCACGACTCATGTAAAAATCGGGATGAAATTGCAAAAGGATAGTTGGCTTACACTCGCCACATCACACAATTCATTACATAGCAAAACATCATCCAAATAACATCACAACCCGACTACGGTTAAAGATCCAAATGAAAGATACCAAATACATAAGCCATAGGTCCGAATCGCCCCTAGTAGAAACCACTACTGATCGTCGAAAACGTCACATGCATACGACCACGCTCTTCAAGGAACTCCCAGAAGTTCTGACCCATCTCCTGCGTCAATCTCGGCTGAACCTGCATCTAGTGTTGTAGTATCTGTGAGCCACGAGGACTCAGCAATCCCATAACCATATGTATCAAGACTAGCAAAGCTTTATGGGTAGGAAGAGGTAAAGTGGTGAGGTTGCAGCAGCGGCTAAGCATAATATGGAGGCTAGCTTACGAGTACAAGAATAAGATGAGCATCTACGCAAACGGTCGCAAACTAGTAGTGATCGCTAAAGATCCTGAACTACCTACGAGTCAAACATAACCCCACCGTGTTCTCTTCTCAAAATGAGAAGAGACAGTCACGGTTACTCACACAGTTGTGTGTTTTACTTCGGATCCTCTGTCAAGTTTTCTACAACCGGACATTAACAAATTCCAATCTGCCACATAACCGCGGCCACGGCTTTCGAAAGATCATAACCCTGCAGGGGTGTCCCAACTTAGCCCATCACAAGCTCTCACGTTTAGCTGAAGTGATAAATATAATATCATCACCCCTTATCTTAGGGAAAATCCGATCAGGCTCGGCATCCCGGTGCACAAGACATTTCGACAATGGTAAAACAAGTCCAGCAAGACCTCCCGGCGTGCCGACACCCTGATAGTAGCCGCGCGTATCTCGTCTCGGGCCACGTCCGGATGAGCAGTACGTATAATAACCAAAGACCCCAGATAATTGGGTGGCACCGCAAGTGGCTCTAGTTTGGGACCAACACCATCAGCACTGCCCCCCTGCTATGTAGAAAGAATCTCAAGGGTGCGACCCCCTATGCAAATTTAATTAATTAATTAAGTTGTTATTATGAGGCAAATTAAAACCAATGTTGGGCCTTGTTGGAGGAGTTTTATTCAAAGTCGAACTGTCAAGGGGTCCCCATATACCCATCGTGTAAGGAACGCAAAATCAAGGAACATAATGCTAGTTTATCGGCGCCTAAGGTGGCATGAGTGGAACAAAACACTAAGCAAAATGCCAAGCCTTCCACCCATGCCCAGTATATAGGTGTGTTAATAATAATAATAAATATTGTGATATTCCAACAACAAGTTCCCACCTGGAACGATCTTTATCTTCACCTGCAACTAAAAACGCTATAAGAGGGGCTGAGCAAGTGGGTAACATAGCCAAACAGTGGTTTTGCTAGGAAGGTGTCAAAGGTTAGAGGTTTCATGGCAACAAGGAGAGGGGCTGACAATAAGATGGGTAGCGTGACATGTAACGATAGCATCGAGAAAACTAAGCAAAGGCAATGATAGTAAAGGTATCCAAGGTTACGATCATCTTGCTAGAGACCCCGCAAGGAAGAAGAACGGATCCATAAAGAAGACGAAGAAGAAGCCTTGAAGAAGAACCACGGGTAGACGAACGAATCCTCACGAACGCAACGGAACAAGCACTAACGAGAAGAAGCAAGCAATGCGGTAAACAAACCACTCAAGAACATGATAATATGCACTACCAAGTAGGATGCACGACAAGTCTACATATGATGCACAGCAAGTCTATACAGGAAGCAAAACATGGCAAGGTAGGAAGCACAGCAAAACAACACAAGTTTATATAAGATGCAAAACATGGCAAGGTATGATGCATGACAAGTCTATACAGGAAGCAATACATGGCAAGGTAGGAAGCACAGAAAAACAACACAAGCAACATGTTTAAATGAGGCCGGAAACTACAACAACAATTCCGGAAAATCCCCATATGCATGTATTGATTTTTGGTACTGTTCTGCCTATTACACCATTTTAATGTTGCTAAACAGAAAAATAAAGTGCACCATGTTATTCTACACATTTTTCTACCCCATTTACATATAAAGTTTATTTAATTTGGAGTTACGGTTATTTAGTTATGAATAAAACCATTTTAACAAGTTATTTGCACAAATTTAAACAAACAACAAGTTAAACATTTTAAAAAGGGATGAAAGTTTGTTATTATGAATCTACATGCAATTCTAAGCATTTTTCATATATAATGTTTTTGCATATGATGCACAGTTGTGAAGTTATTATATGCATGAACTAGAGGGACTATTCTGTAAACTGGCAGCTTACACAATAATTAGGAAAAAAACGTCCAGTGGGAAAAAAATATACGGGCCGAAACTAATTGGCCGGCCCAACATGGCATCAGAGAGAAGAGAGGGAGGGCACTGGGGCTCACCCATGGGCTTCGGCCCAGATCGGTGATGAGGTGAGGCCGGCAGGGGACGCACAATTGGGCCCGCTGGAGCAACTTCCGTGGAGGGCGTCGGGTTAACGGGCACGGGCACGGGCGAGCGGGAGGGCCGCTGTCCTTGCTTGGCGGCTAGGCGTGCTCTGAAGAACGAGGAACAGAGCAGGGGGTCCTGGCGAAGGAGAAGACGACGGCAGGGGGCCGAGGGCGCAGGGCGTGCTTGCTCAATTGGAGCTCGCAGAGGATGGACGTCCGGCAGGGTCCAAGGGCGCAGGGCGTCGGGGTGGCCGGACCTGGTCGTGGGAACTCGCCGGGGTCCCGGTACCTGCCAGATGCGGGCGGAGGCAGTGGGGAGACGCGAGGGCAGGGCGGCTCCATGGCGGCTTGACGAAGCAGAGCCAGGCGCAGTTCTTGCGGAAGGGTCGGAGGTGGCGGGCGCGGATCCAGGCGGCAGATGAGGCAAACGGTGGCGACGGGGCTCGGGTCGTCCTCGACCTCGCGTGGGGCAACGAACTTGGCACGCGGCCATGCGCTTACCTGAGAGGGATAGAGAGATGTGTGAGAGAGAAGTTGTCGGGGAAGGAAGAGAGACAGGGGGAGGAGAGGGAAGCGGTGACCTGCTGGTCCGGCGGCTGGACTCCGACGAGGTGAGGTCGGCAGGAGGCTCAGGGTTGAGCTCCTCTTGATCTGGATCGAGGAGGGAGAAGGAAGCACGGCTACGGTGGTGAATTTGAGGGAGAGTGGGTGGCGAGCGCTGCTTGGCCCGGCGCTGAAGATGAGGTGGAGCAATGGTTGTTTCGCGAGGAGATCCCGAGTGGATTCGGTGGAGTGGCGGCGGCAACAAGTGGATGGGACAAATCCCTAGGTTTTAGGGTTGGCTAGTTTATATAGCAAGAGGAATTTTGGGTAGGGGCTATTGGACCTAGCGATTAAAATCGACGGTCAAGATAAAAAGGTTGGAGAGTCCAAATAAGAAAAGGGTGATGTTTTAGGGTTGTTAGGGGATGATCCGGACCCATCGATACTGACAGAGTAGTTCGGGTTCGGGCAGGTTTCGGACGCGCGGAGGGGGTAAAACTGGGCTGTGTAGAATGTGAGGCTGATAAGAGAGAGATAGAGAGGGCCCGGCGACTGTTTCGGAACACCGAAACGTCCGACGTTTATCCGGCTATAGTGCCGCTATATGTTTAACGGTTGGGCTATCAAACAAACTCCGAATGCGACGAAATTTGACAGGCGGTCTACCTACGCTATAATAAGACCGCACGCCAAGTTTCAATCCATTCCGAGAACATTTTCGGGCCACTTATAAAATAAATATTCGGAGGTGCCGCGGGCGCGTGCGGGTGTGTCTGGCTCAGAACGGGCAACGAACAGAACTGGGGAACCCGAACGAATGCAAGTTTTGAAAACATGCTGATGAAATGCACATGATGACAAGGCAAAGTGCAACACGCAAGCAAATGACATGGCAACGATGACGAATAACTGGCTCACACCTGGCGCATCGGTCTCGGGGCGTCACAGCCTTGCTGTCTTCTGGGTGCTCGACTACAACCACAGTGCTGACCACTCGGTTGGTAGCGACAATGTAGAGGAATATGGGTTCCTTGGTAGTCGGAGCTGCCAGGACACGCGGCGTGGTCAACATCTTCTTGAGCTGGTGGAAAGCTTCGTCCGCCTTGTCATTCCACTCAAAGCAAGTGGTCTTCTTCATCAGCTGGTACAAAGGGAGTGCCTTTTCACCCAGCCGACTGATGAATTGTTTGAGTGATGCCAAGCACCTAGTGAACCTCTGGATGTCTCGTAGGCGAGTTGGCCTCTCCATCCTGTTGTCGGGGAGCCAGACTCGCCTCCGGTTACGAACTCCAAACTCTCGAGGACTCTGCCCTTCGAGCTGGGTCAAGTGGTTATTCCCGAGCCTAGCTCTGCAAATCCTCGGACGCTTGTCGAGCTCTCGCTCTTAAACGAGGCACTAGACTTAATAAAATCTCTCGCCATCACGGAGGTATCACCTCCGAACTACGCCCAGTTCGAACTGGGGGCTGAGACTAGGGAATTTTGCATCCCACCCACCACCCACTCAGTAGCCACTGTCAAAGATTTAACCAACATGCTAGACTACGCTTCTGAAGACATCAATGGCACAGACGACGAGGTCGAAGCCAAACCAGGTCAAAACCCGCCCATCACCGGGCGATGGACGGACACTTGTACTTACGATGTATACAGGCTGGACATGCCTGAGAAGAAGGACGATGATGGCACTAAAGATCCAGATGAGGATATGCCCGTTGATGAACCACAAAAACACCGGTGTCAGCGGCGCCGCTCACGATCGCATCGAGGACGGGAAAGCAACACCCGGCACCGGAGATAATGACACTCAGGATGATGCCGAATACCCCGACAACCCTGTGGAACCAGCGTTAGAGCAGGATGAAAGGGAAGAGGGTCAATTCAGCCCCGAAAAACTCGTCGATCATGAGGATTCAGAAGATAGTAACTACCTACTTGTCTCTGAAGAGGAGGTTAGCCTTGTTGATGAAAGTTTCATCATCCCAGAGGAACCCCTGGAACAAGAATGCTTCAAGCGACAGCTTATCGCCACCGCACGGAGCCCGAAAAAGAAACAGCAGCAGATTAAAGCCGAACATGATATGCTCAATGATAGATGGACAAAGGTCCTAGCCGCCGAAGAAGGATTTGGCCTCAAACGCCAAACAAAGAGTTATCCCAAATGCACGCTACTGCCACAATTCGACGATGAGGCCCTTGCGCCAATACCGTCAAGATACAATCAGCCTGGTCAACCTGACCGACCACCACTCGGACGAGACAAAATGGCTAATAACGCCGAACACCACCCCCTCCACCATGGAGGCAAGGAGATAGCGGCTCCGGGCTATAGGTACGACCTACGTCGGACCTGGCCAATAGAGTCGGCCAAACCAGATCAATCAATAGCTCAAGAGGACGTGCCCCCACACGGGACGACGGCCATCAAGGCTGGCATGATAAATATAATCAAGTTTGGGGTCAGCACCAAACACAGATGTCATCCAAACTCCGTCGGGATGTCACCCGGTATAGAGGTGCCGCACTTCCTATGTGTTTTACTGATGAGGTAATGCAGCACAAATTTCTGGAAGGGTTTAAACCCCTGAACATCAAGCAGTACGATGGAACTACGGATCCTGCCGTATGGATTGAAGATTTTCTTCTCCACATTCATATGGCTCGTGGAGATGACCTCCACGCATTAAATACCTCCCACTAGAACTGAAAGGACCAGCACGACACTAGTTGAACAGCCTCCCAGAGAACTTGTCATGGTTTTGTCATGACAGATGTCCTAGGGTAAGGACTTAGTCGTGAGGCCAACGCATCTATGTGGTAGCTTGAGAGGGGTTGAGCGGAATCGAGAGACGCAATGCAAGACAATGATTTAGACAGCTTCGGGCCCCGGGAAACATCATCCGGTAATAGCCCTACATGCTGTTTGAGGCTAGATCTCATTATGACCCTTATGGAGTAGCCGGTAAAACGGCTCTTTGTGTCTAGCCCTAGAAATTGTTTCTTGTTGCTTGTGAGAACTTGCCCCTCTTTGGGGATCCCTGCCCCTCCTTATATATGTTGAAGGGGTGGGTTACATGACTAGTCCTAGTGGAATTAGGATTACTCTATTACAACTGGAGTCCTAGTCTTGCTTCATTTGTAGGAGAATATTCCTTGTGCTTTCCTCATAAACCGGCCCACCATAACATGAACCGGCCTTCTAGGCCTTGGGCCTTGTCATCCGTCCGCCGCCCGTCGGGTGACTAGTGAGTCATAATGTTCAGACAGGTTGCTTGTAAACCGTCTGGTCAGGGCGGGTCGCCAGTGAATCGCCAAGTGTAAACCGTCTCAAATAAACCGCCTAGTCCAGCCGGGTTATTATTCCCGCTGGGTTACGTCGTGTGGTATATCCCCGACATTAGCCCCCAGTTTAGCTTGGATTTATCCATGGTAAACTTCTGCTGCAAAATAAACACAAGAACAAATTTGACAGGTTGTGCTCCCAGTTTAGAATTCTTGTAAGCCGGCACTTGATCATCCTTAAATCCTTGTCAGTTTTTCCTTCCAAAAAATCCGGGTAAACAGACCAGCTTCATAATCAACTTGCTTGCATAGAAAATATTGTAAATCAAGAATCCATTTGACTTGGCCTTCAATGCTCTGACTTGAAAAAAATATTGGTCTTTGAAATATCCAACTGATATCCAGCCGGCTTGAAGATGCTGGTTTATGATTATCACCATTGTCGGGTTATAAAAACTGATAATTCCGGGTCATGGCTGTTTATAGATGCCGGGTTATTGTTGTCAACACCGGGTCACACAATTAATCTTCCTGGTTTGCCCAAAACTGAGAATTTGAAGATGTTCCTCCTTGATATGCATATTACCTGTAGCCCCCAAGTCTTAAGGGGAGAACGTAGTGATAGATTAAGACTTGTTTCAATATAAATGTTGCAACCTTGAAGAAATCCAGATTGTTCATCCCAATCACTAGTAAAAAAACTGAATACTCCATATTATGTAGCTCCCAAGTGTCGGGTTGTCATGCTTGCAGCAACCTGGGACTTGTAATAGCCTGATGCTCAAAAAACTTCAACCAGTGTAATCCCCAACGGCCGGGTCATTATGTAATAATGAGCAGGCACTTTATAAATATGATCATGTAGACTTGAGCAGCAACGTGTAGCCCCCAAGGGCCGGCTCATTAAGATAATATTGAGCTGGGACTTTATATATACTTCTTTGAAAAGAACATCATATGATGTAACTCCACCAAGGGGCTTTGAACCCACATCCACAAGGTTAAGAGCTTTGTGTTTTACCAACTGAGCAGTGGACCTTTCAATATAATGTATTAAGACCTATGTACCTTGAATCGTTGACAGGAGCAATTAGTATCCCCCAAGGGCCGGGTCATTATGATGTGATGAGTCGGGTCTTCAATAAGGTGAACAAAAATGACTTTGCATTAGCCCCCAAGTGTCATGGTGCATGCTTGCATCGACATGAGACTTGTATATTTGATGTAATCTCAACTTGAATAATGTAGCCCCCAAGTGCCGGGTCGTAAGCCTGCAGCGACTCGGGACTATTCCTTCACTTGCAGAATAGCTCATTTCCATTGATAAAATAATATCCATTGCGCTGAAGCGACTTTCAAAACCTCAATCATAATATTGGTTATTGATAACCATAATAAAAATCCAGCCAAGTTAGCTATTTAAAGATTTGAATAATATAACCCGGTTTGAAAACCGGTTCCAGTGATATTTGATCACAACCAAGCCGTGTTAATAAACACCGGTCATTATTTTATCTCATACTGGCGACTTATAGTCGAAAGCCAGGCCGGTTTGATAAACATCGGTCGTTATTTTATCTCATACTGGCGACTTATAGTCAAAAGCCACACCGGTTTAATAAACACCGGTCATTATCTTATCTCATACTGGCGACTTATAGTCAAAAGCCAGGCTATGATTAAGTTTTGCACCATTGGCCTTAATCAATAATCGGTAGTAAAGACAATGATCCAAGTTGCAAATATAGATGACTCCCTTGATCATTTGCCGGTTCATGATGGAACCGTACCGGGTTATGATAAACTCCGATTTAACTGTAGACGGTACTGGCAATTTATAATCAAACTAGACCAGGCTCTGTAAACGCAGGTGTAGTGGCAACTTATAGTCATCCACTCCCTGAATCAATGGACTTGGATGAACACCAATGACCTTGAAGATAAATATTTTATAAAACATAAAAAATAAAAAATAATTTTTTTGGGCAAATAAGACCATGTAGTCGAGGCTTTTTATGAGCTGCCAGGCTCCAAATTCGAGGCTTTTTATGAGCTGCCAGGCTACTGTCATTAACCATTTTGCAAAGCCTGTTAAGATGGTCCACTGTAACATCCCAAATTTTCAATTTGGAATGTTTTACAATTATTAGCTAAGCATCTATGCATTTTTTATTTATTTAAGTGTCATTTGGAAATTTCAGAGGCATTTGAATTTTATCTGACTTTAAATTCTACTTGGCAATTGAAATTTATTTCAAAAATCCCTGACGAGATACTTGTTCAAAAGTATGAGAGGAGCTAACATGACACTCCAAAAAGTCAGAAGAAAACAATGCCGAAAGTTTTGAATTCAAATTTGAGTTTCATTTGGATTTTTAGAAAAAAATGTTTTTTATAAAGTTTTTATTTAGCCTCTGAAAAATAGTTCATCTTGTAGGATTTATTTTTCTGAATTTTTTGATATATATATGTCCTATATTAAAATATATTTTTTCTATTTTTTTTCTCTTTGTAAAAAAAAAACAAAAAAAAACGCAGCCTAGAAGGCCCATGCCCAGCGCTATCTTCTTCTTCCTCCTCGTACAGGTACACAGGAACACGAACGGAAGGACATACATGGCGCCTCCACCTCTCTCTCCCCTCAACTCCCTTCCCCCGCACCCACTAACCCCCGGAATCGGTTCTCCTCGCCTTCCTCTACCCCTTCCCCTTCCCAGTGCGCCTTGGAGTCGCCTGTAATGGCCATTACGAGGCAGAGAAACAGCCACCATTAAATACCATAGTCTTCTCGGATTCTGACCTCCCCAAGCCCTATATAAAGCATCCCCGCGAGCCCCTCTCACCCCTCGTCCGAAGCCCTCTCTTTCTGGAGCTTTTTCCCCCTCCCTAACCTCTCCAATTGCTCGCCGGAGTTTGTGTATTCCGGCGACTTCTCCACCACGCCAGGAGGCGATACCGACACCGCGGTACTGCTCCTCGGATCCTCCTCACGTTGCTCTTCACCGTCCCGCACGCGTCCTTCGCCGAAACACACCGGAGCCACCTTCTTCCTCGTCTCCGACGACAAGTCCGGTGAGCACCCTGGCTGATATTGTTTCTCTTTTTCCAGTAATTTTTTCAATCTCAGATTCTATACCAAATCCTGTTTCTAGTATATCTTTTAGTCTATAGATCCGATTTAGTTGATTCTTTTTCCGACGGGTTCATAGAAATATCCTCTATCCAGAGAACCAAACGAAATATATTTTTGAAAATTTTAAAATTTGAATTCAAACAGATCTGAATTCAAACTTCGTTAGGCCATAACTTGAGTTTCGTAACACCGTTTTGGGTGATTCTTTTTGCAAATCGAAGCTTGTGACATGTACTTTCTGTTAAAACCAAAACCATTTATTTTTGTTGCTGTAAAAATTATGTTTTGTACAGAAACTTTCTTTTGGTATTTTTGGAGTTTTCCGAAGTCTTTTCTTCCTTTTCTTTTGATTCTTTGCTTGTATGCTTATGTATGTTATTGCTTGCTTACGCTAGATCATCCGGAGTGCGAAGCTTGCTACTACGAATCTTTAGAGTTCAACGAACGTCAGCAAGGCAAGTTCATACTTTGATCATAATTTTCAATACCCAGTTTTATTATGCATTAGTTTCACCCTCAAAGATTGCATGAGTAGGATTGGGAACATGTGGTTGCAATGTAGTTCATGTGGTAGGAACCTATGACCTTTTATCACCCCGGGAATATTCGTTATGTCATATATTGCTTAGCCATGCTCGTAGACGGGGATTGGTATGTGTGATACATGCAAGTTGCGAGAGATAATAATTTTGGGACAACATAAGGTGGCAACTTTAATACACATCTGGGTGGATTGTTTGGGGAACCTGGAGAAACCAGTGCTTGCCCAAGGGGAATCCCGGAGTACCCGTGTGATTACCCTAGGTCCGCCACCCAGGCTCAAAGGGATCATAAGATATTTCATGCCTAGAAACTTCCGTGTGCAGCCACAAGCCATTATGGGCTCTGGCATAGTTGAGTAAGTTGTGTGACCTCTTTCCGTGGTAGACTAGTTGATGTAGGGGAAAGTAGGTGTACTGGTCTACCCAGGGTTTGGAGGAAATACTTCAGAAAGACTATGTCTCGATCTTCCGATCATGGAGGTGGTCGAGTCTTGTGGGGAAAAGTGCGCAAACCTCTGCAGAGTGTACAAACTAATCATGATTAGCCGTGTCCCCGGTTATGGACAACTTGAGTATCTGGAAGTGAAATATTGGTTGATCTCATCACTCTATTTAATGAAATTATTGGGTTACTAATAACTTGGGAATTTTGGGATTGAGTTGGAGGAATCTTCTCAATAATGGCATTTTTTTATTTAGTAGTAAATAAAAATTTATTCCTTTGTTGTAGGGTAAAATTGGCTTTATGCAAAAATTAAACTTAGAGCCTCCACCAGCTAAATTTGCATATACAGATAGTATTTTCATTACTATTATTCTATGGTGTGACATTGCCAGCATATTCCATGTGCTGACCTACACGGCTGCAACGTCTCATGTTGCAGAGTTTTCCGACGAGGAGTAAAGGTGCGATAGGTCGTTGTTCTGCACTCAGTTTGCCGTGGAGTTGATGGACTCATTTTACTTTTGATGCTTCCACAGTTATTTTATCCAGATGGCCTTTGGCCATATTATTGTAATAAATACTCTTTTGAGGACCTCGATGTAATAAAGTGTGTGATTGAACTCTGTTATAATTCATCGAGTACTGTGTGTGTCAGCATACCGATCCAGGGATGACACTTAAGCACAGAGACTTCGATCCATTTGGGTCAGGTCGCTACAAGATGGTATCAGAGCACATGCTGACTGTAGGACGCGACCACTAGGAAATGGAAAACCATAGGAAGAAAACTCTATTTTACCACTTCCTTATATACCCATTGGTCTATACTCTTCTCTATTCATTTCTATCTCTTCTATAGTTCAATTCAATAGTTGTTGAACCCCATGACAAAGTTGCTCAGCTGATGAGACCAAGACCCATGAAGACATCATTGACGAAGAAGAAGAAGCTAGAATTGACTTTGATTTGAGAAGATTTAGTTCAGACCACCACTACCAAATGGAGTCCAACGATAGATTGCGGTAGTATGAAGAGATCATATCTCTTGTGGATATGACCTTACCTGTAGGTTTTGCTTGTGTGGTGTGATCTGTGTGAATTGCTTGATTTCAAATTTTCTTGCTATCATAAGCATATGGGTAGTGATTTCTCTCACTAGGCCCTTATTCTATTAAAATTTCTCATCCACTCTAAACCGTACCGGATGCCCGCAAATGATCTGGAGGAAATTAAGAAGCAGATTAAGGAATTATTGGAGAAAGGTTATATTCGACCGAGTTCATCACCTTGGGGAGCCCCAGTGCTTCTAGTTGAGAAGAAGGATGGATCCTTGAGAATGGTTGTGGATTACCGTGCGTTGAATAAGGTGACGATCAAGAACAAGTACCCTCTGCCGATGATCAATGATTTGTTTGACCAGCTACAAGGAGCAAAAGTTTTCTCAAAAATCGATCTTCGATCTGGATATCACCAGCTGAAGATTCGAGAATAGGATATACCCAAGACAGCCTTTACCACGAGATATGGGCTTTATGAGTATACAGTCATGTCTTTTGGTTTGACTAATGCCCTTGCCTATTTTATGAGTATGATGAATAAGGTATTCATGGAGTTCTTGGATAAGTTTGTTGTGGTATTCATTGATGACATATTGATTTACTCGAAGAATGAAGAAGAACACAAGGACCATTTGCGCTTGGTTCTTGAGAAGCTCAGGGAACATCAGTTATATGCAAAGTTCAGAAAGTGTGAATTCTGCTTGAAGGAAGTTGGATTTCTCGGACATTTTATATCAAGGGAAGGAATAGCAGTGGATCCTTCGAAAGTTGAAGCCGTCACCAAATGGAAGGCACCCACCTCAGTCGGAGAGATTTGCAGTTTCCTTGGACTTGCAGGATATTACCGAAGATTTATTGAGAATTTCTCCAAGATCGTAAAGCCCATGACAGAGTTATTGAAGAAAGACACCAAGTTTAATTGGACCGAGGAATGTGAGGACAGTTTTCAAGAGTTGAAGAAACGTTTGGTCATAGCCCCAGTACTAATTCTTCCGAATATACGCAAGGATTTTCAGGTATATTGCGACGCTTCTCGTCAGAGACTTGGAGGTGTTCTTATGCAAGAAGGAAGAGTTGTTTCATATGCTCACGTCAGCTTCGAACTCATGAACGGAATTATGCCACACATGATTTGGAGTTAGCAGCCGTAGTGCATGCGCTCAAGACCTGGAGGCATTTTCTTATTGGAAATCATTGTGATGTTTACACGGATCACAAGAGTTTGAAATACATCTTCACGCAAAAGGAGTTGAACCTCAGGCAGAGAAGATGGTTGGAGCTCATAAAAGATTATGACATGAAATTGCACTATCACCCAGGAAAGGCCAATGTTGTGGCAGATGCATTGAGCCGCAAGAGTTATGTCAATACCCTCACAGCAGGAGGATTACCTCAAGAGTTAATTGATGATCTCAGAGATCTCCGATTGGAGATAGTACCACGAGGTTTTGTTACCGCAATGGAAATTCAATCCACCTTGTTGGGAAAGATCCGAGAAGCCCAGAAGTTAGACAAAGGTATTGCGGAAATAAAGGAAAGGATGAACCAAGGAAAGGCAGAAGGATTTCGTGAGGATGAACACGGAACCTTATGGTTTGAGCAGCGTATTTATGTGCCAAATGACACAGAGATCAGGAAGTTGATTCTTCAGGAGGCTCATGATTCGCCTTATTCGATACACCCAGGAAACACCAAGATGTATTTGGACTTGAAGGAAAGTTTCTGGTGGACAGGTATGAAAAAGGATATTGCCGAGTATGTCGCAGTATGTGATGTATGTCAAAGGGTTAAGGCAGAGCACCAGAAACCAGCAGGATTACTTCAGCCTTTGCCGATACCAGATTGGAAGTGGGACAAGCTTGGCATGGACTTCATTACAGGATTACCCACGACCCGATCAGACTATGATTATATTTGGGTAGTAGTTGATCGCTTGACCAAGGTAGCTCACTAAATCCCCGTGAAAACCACATATACAAGTGCTAAGTTGGCCAAGATATATATGACCAGGATCGTATGTCTGCATGGAGTTCCGAGGACCATCGTATCAGATAGAGGAACACAATTTACCTCAAAGTTTTGGCATCAGTTACACGAAACTTTGGGTACCAGGCTAGAGTTCAGTACAGCCTTTCATCCGCAGACAGATGGGCAGACCGAGAGAGTCAATCAGATTCTGGAAGACATGTTGAGAGCTTGTGCGCTAGATTATGGATCTAGTTGGGATGATAATTTGCCATACGCAGAATTCTCATATAACAACAGCTATCAAGCTAGTTTGAAGATGGCCCCTTTCGAAGCTTTGTACGGAAGGAGGTGCAGGACACCATTAATGTGGGATGGAGTTGGAGACCGTAAATTATTTGGTCCCGACCTTATCAGAGATTCAGAGGAGAAAGTCAAGTTGATCCGTGACAGACTTAAGATAGCCCAATCCAGACAGAAGAGTTATGCCGATACTAAACGCAAGGAAGTAACTTATGAAGTCGGAGATAGAGCATATCTTCGTGTGTCTCCACTTCGAGGTGTTAAACGGTTTGGAGTTAAAGGCAAACTAGCACCACGATTTGTGGGGCCATACAGAATTTTGGAACGCATGGGTGAAGTTGCCTACAAGTTGGAATTACCCGAAGCCTTGTCAGGAGTTCATGATGTGTTTCACGTTTCCCAGTTGAAGAAGTGCCATGCAGAGATGGCTGATATTCCTTTGAGAGATACAGTGCCACTAGAGGCCATACAGTTGGATAGTGATCTGACCTATGATGAGAAGCCCGTCAAGATTCTCGAAACAACAAGAAGGGTTACCCGCAGCAAGGTCATCAAGTTTTGCAAGGTTCAGTGGAGTCATCATACTGAGGAAGAAGCCACCTGGGAACGCGAAGAAGATCTTCGACAGGATCACCCACACCTTTTTGCTAGCCAACCCGAATCTCGAGGGCGAGATTCATCTTAAGGGGGGGTTGGTTTGTAACATCCCAAATTTTCAATTTGGAATGTTTTACAATTATTAGCTAAGCATCTATGCATTTTTTTTATTTAAATGGCATTTGGAAATTTCAGAGGCATTTGAATTTTATCTGACTTTGAATTCTACTTGGCAATTGAAATTTATTTCAAAAATCCCTGATGAGATACTTGTTCAAAAGTATGAGAGGAGCTAACATGACACTCCAAAAAGTCAGAAGAAAACAATGCCGAAAGTTTTGAATTCAAATTTGAGTTTCATTTGGATTTTTAGAAAAAAAATGTTTTTTTATAAAGTTTTTATTTAGCCTCTGAAAAATAGTTCATCTTGTAGGATTTATTTTTCTGAATTTTTTGATATATATATGTCCTATATTAAAATATTTTTATTTTTATTTTCTCTTTGTAAAAAAAACAAAAAAAAACACAGCCTGGAAGGCCCATGCCCAGCGCTATCTTCTTCTTCCTCCTCGTACAGCTACAGAGGAACACGAACGGAAGGACATCCATGGCGCCGCCACCTCTCTCTCCCCTCAACTCCCTTCCCCCGCACCCACTAACCCCCGGAATCGGTTCCCCTCGCCTTCCTCTACCCCTTCCCCTTCCTAGTGCGCCTTGGAGTCGCCTGTAATGGCCATTACGAGGCAGAGAAACAGCCACCATTAAGTACCATAGTCTTCTCGGATTCTGACCTCCCCAAGCCATATATAAAGCATCCCCGCGAGCCCCTCTCACCCCTCGTCCGAAGCCCTCTCTTTCTGGAGCTTTTTCCCCCTCCCTAACCTCTCCAATTGCTCGCCGGAGTTCGTGTATTCCGGCGACTTCTCCACCACGCCAGGAGGCGATACCGACACTGCGGTACTGCTCCTCGGATCCTCCTCACGTTGCTCTTCACCGTCCCGCACGCGTCCTTCGCCGAAACACACCGGAGCCACCTTCTTCCTCGTCTCCGGCGACAAGTCCGGTGAGCACCCTGGCCGATATTGTTTCTCTTTTTCCAGTAATTTTTTCAATCTCAGATTCTATACCAAATCTTGTTTCTAGTATATCTTTTAGTCTATAGATCCGATTTAGTTGATTCTTTTTCCTACGGGTTCGTAGAAATATCCTCTACCCAGAGAACCAAACGAAATATATTTTTGAAAATTTTAAAATTTGAATTCAAACAGATCTGATTTCAAACTTCATTAGGCCATAACTTGAGTTTCGTAACACCGTTTTGGGTGATTCTTTTTGCAAATCGTAGCTTGTGACATGTACTTTCTGTTAAAACCAAAACCATTTATTTTTGTTGCTGTAAAAATTACGTTTTGTACAGAAACTTTATTTTGGTATTTTTGGAGTTTTCCGAAGTCTTTTATTCCTTTTCTTTTGATTCTTTGCTTGTATGCTTATGTATGTTATTGCTTGCTTACGCTAGATCATCCGGAGTGCGAAGCTTGCTACTACGAATCTTTAGAGTTCAACGAACGTCAGCAAGGCAAGTTCACACTTTGATCATAATTTTTAATACCCAGTTTTATTATGCATTAGTTTCACCCTCAAAGATTGCATGAGTAGGATTGGGAACATGTGGTTGCAATGTAGTTCATGTGGTAGGAACCTATGACCTTTTATCACCCCGGGAATATTCGTTATGTCATATATTGCTTAGCCATGCTCGTAGACGGGGATTGGTATGTGTGATACATGCAAGTTGCGAGAGAAAATAATTTTGGGACAACATAAGGTGGCAACTTTAATACACATCTGGGTGGATTGTTTGGGGCACCTGGAGAAACCAGTGCTTGCCCAAGGGGAATCCCGGAGTACCCGTGTGATTACCCTAGGTTCGCCACCCAGGCTCAAAGAGATCATAAGATATTTCATGCCTAGAAACTTCCGTGTGCAGCCACAAGCCATTATGGGCTCTGGCATAGTTGAGTAAGTTGTGTGACCTCTTTCCGTGGTAGACTAGCTGATGTAGGGGAAAATAGGTGTACCGGTCTACCCAGGGTTTGGAGGAAATACTTCAGAAAGACTATGTCTCGATCTTCCGATCATGGAGGTGGTCGAGTCTTGTGGGGAAAAGTGCGCAAACCTCTGCAGAGTGTACAAACTAATCATGATTAGCCGTGTCCCCGGTTATGGACAACTTGAGTATCTGGAAGTGAATTATTGGTTGATCTCATCACTCTATTTAATGAAATTATTGGGTTACTAATAACTTGGGAATTTTGGGATTGAGTTGGAGGAACCTTCTCAATAATGGCATTTTTTTATTTAGTAGTAAATAAAAATTTATTCCTTTGTTGTAGGGTAAAATTGGCTTTATGCAAAAATTAAACTTAGAGCCTCCACCAGCTAAATTTGCATATAGAGATAGTATTTTCATTATTATTATTCTATGGTGTGACATTGCCAGCATATTCCATGTGCTGACCTACACGGCTGCAACGTCTCATGTTGCAGAGTTTTCCGACGAGGAGTAAAGGTGCGATAGGTCATTGTTCTGCACTCAGTTTGCCGTGGAGTTGATGGACTCATTTTACTTTTGATGCTTCCACAGTTATTTTATCCAGATGGCCTTTGGCCATATTATTGTAATAAATACTCTTTTGAGGACCTCGATGTAATAAAGTGTGTGATTGAACTCTGTTATAACTCATCGAGTACTGTGTGTGTCAGCATACCGATCCAGGGATGACACTTAAGCACAGAGACTTCGATCCATTTGGGTCGGGTCGCTACATCCACAATCCTTAACCAACTCATCAATGTTCAATGCTACCAAGTTCAAAAATCTGTAAAGATTGAATTGTGTAATCACTTGATGATCGTCAATTTAACGTTACCAAGTTCAGGGTCTGTAAAGATTGACTTGTGTATACGTTCGATGGGTCGTACCAGGTTTACCTGGGCGGAGTGACTTACTTAATGCAGGCAGGCTAATCCGGGGTTTTAGGTGTATACACCAGGCTTCCAAGCCGTGACTACTACAAGGGTTGTCAACTCGTTGATGCTTCGCATCAGGAGCCCCCAGGTAGCATTTGAGCTATGCTCATCGGGGCCTATGTTTGAGTTGTGCTAGGCATCAAACTCTCTTTTGCCCCTCATCACCTTTTATAAGTTTGCCGAAGCAACCAGAGCTATACTCTTATGATGGCCTTGATGTGACTGCCGGTTTAAGAGGCCATAGGAACTCCTTTGCACACAGGAGTCCGCATGTGACAAATTTCTGAGTTGTGCTCGCCGGGTGCCTATGTTTGAGTTGTGTTGTCCAACAAACTCTCTCTGGTCCCTTTAATTTTTCCTGAGAACTCGAACTTGCGAGAGATTATTCTTCTTGAACCGGATGTTAAACCGGATATTGAGAGCTTCAAAGCTTTGTGGGAGACATCTTTTCCTTGAACCAGATTTCAAACCGGCATCTTCATTTTCAGTCGGAATTTTGTCTGACGGCCTTTAAACTCGAACTTGCGAGAGATTAATTCTTTTTGAAATGGAAATTCTTAAACCGGATTTGAGAGATTCAGAGCTTTGTAGCAGACAGATTTCCCTTGAATCGGAATGTGAACCGGATACTTGAGAGCTTCAGTAAGACTGATGTCCTTTGAATTTTTCATCAATATAGCAGTTGCCTCCGGGACCAGGTTATCTTTCCCTCCATTGTCCTGGGGTTCTTGACTTTACTGAAAACCGGCAGCATTTGCTGAGCCATATCATTGTAGCCCCCGAGTCTCAAGGTGACTCGAGGAGTTGGCTTAAGATTCTCCATATTTGACCGTGATATAAACCAGCATAAGTTGTATATCATTGGTGTTGAAAGCACGATGTGAATCCACAGAAGGTTGAGGTGACTGCGGCGGGTTATAATGATCCCGTATGAGCCGTGTCAGCAACTCGGCCAATGGTTCCTTCCAATTGGCGTTTTGAAGTTAACCAAACTGTAGTGGCGGCGACTTGTGCGCCTACCCATTGAGCCATCCAGTGTAGACGGCGGTTGATAGTATATGATGATTTGCCTCCATTTTGTTTGAAAGAAAAACCGGGCTACACAAACAGTGACAAGCTTTAAACTCAACAGACAGCTTATGCAGACATGTGCGGCTCGGTGTGTTGATGTAGACCGGGCCGCGAGAGTCGGACAGTAAAGATGATCGCAGCTTCAGAGGCAACATAGATAGATGAGTCGACCACGGCATTATAAACCAGCGCGGATGGGCGAGTCAATCATAGGCGCGGTCCCGACAAGTTGATGTAAACCGTACCGTAAGGGCGGCGTCTTGCACATGTCCATTCATCATGTAATATGGCACACATGAACGCCGGGTAGGACATTGCCAGCGCGTGCTTCGTACCCATGGTATAAACCATGTTTATAATAAATAAATGTCCTGCATATCAATATATACGGATCAAAGTAACTATTTTCTTGATGAAAACAATATATACCAAGAAAATAGATTTAGATGGATATCACCTGATGTATTTGGACCTAATGATCCTCATCGGTGTCCGTTAGTCAATCCCGACACGTTAGAATAGGCCGGACTGTGCCGAATGATGTTCGCACACCTCCATCTCCGCAGTATAATACCACTTTGTAATGAACAATTTTCCTGCGTATAAAATTTAACAGGGCGAGGTATTTTTGCTCGGATGAGTTAATATGTATCAAAAATAAATAGGATAGATTTCACCTGATTCGCCCGGACAACAGATGAGTTGGCCGCGGCATTTGTAAGCCGGCACGTACGGGCGAGTTAATCACGGGCACGGACAGCTGGGTCAGCCGCGTATTGATGTAAGCGCAGCAACGGGGGCAGCGACTTGCACACATATCCGTTGGGCGGTTTATGAGAACGGGTGCGGCACCAGCGTGTTAATGTAGACCGGACCGTGGAAGCGGTGGCGTGCGCACGTCCATTGGCGAGGGAGTCGGCTGCAGCATTGGAGACCAGCGCGCATGGGCGCGGACAAACGAGTCGGCCGCAGCAGTGGTAGCCGGTGCAGGCATGAGAGTTGGCCACGACATTTAAACCGGTGCGAGCCTCATATTTATGATATCACTTTTGTAGTAGACTTTGTCCTGCATAAAATATATTGAAAGACAGAGTAATTGTTTCTACAAGAATTAATATGTGCTAAAGATACTGAGAATAGATAGCACCTGGCAGTACTGGGTAGCGGACGTTGCGATTGACGATGGCTAGCAAAGGGCCGTACTAGTACTCCGTACTAGCACCTTTCACGTGAGAATGTGACTGATCAAGGCGGCTGTTTTTTGTCTCAGCTCATGGTGTTAGAGCAACAGAAAACTGATAAGATAAAACATAGTGGCAAGGCTGAGGTGAGACCGAGGGGATGGCAGGAACAGCTCTGGACGGATACAACTCGGAGCGAGACTGGATCCTCGTCAGTAGGGGCGGGCGTAACCCGCGGGCGTGACCCGGCCAAGCAGAAAACAGAATCTGCATGCGGGACGTAACCGGCGAGACCAAAAATAGAGCCAGCGTGCGTGTCTCTGCATGGGGCAGAAACCGGCGGCTAGGAGGAAAAATACTTTGAGGCGGCGACTCGCGGCAGTCAGAAGCAGAGCCGAGGCAGAGCAACAGTCGTGGCAGTAACTCAGGTTTAGCTCCGGGCGTTCTCGCGCTTGCGGGATTCCAAAGCTATGTGTATGCAGTACAGTCGCGGGTGCCAAGCGGGTCAAGGCTGTATTGGCCCCATGTCTTGACTCTTGTTCTGGTTTGACTTGGACGTATTTACATGCCTCATGCGGTTCCCTGGACCTGCTGATATCGACAGATCACATGAGGTGGCAGCTTTATTTTGGCGAGTCTTGATTCCGATGACTTTGGAGGAGTAGACGACACGGCGAGATCTCTATCTCGGTCTCGGACTCGGCATATAGAACAAAGATTGATGCAGCAGTTTTTTTTCTGACTTGGAGCACCTGATAGATTGTACGAGGCTGCTACCACCAAAGGAAAAATTCTCATCACGGATTCGGCGGATCACCAGGGTTCTTGGAACGACCGCGAAAAACGCAACCCTAACTTTTTCTTCAATTTCAATCTCACGGATTGTAAAATCTTCATCTGGAAATTTGCAAACTCCTCAATCCCTGGGGAGATCCCTCCAAGAACTCATTGGAAGTTGGGAAGATTTAGAAGATGCTTTTCGGGCCATCTTTCAGGGCACTTACGTCCGGCCACCGGATGATGATGACCTGAGCCACATAGTCCAGCAACCTGGAGAGTCTGCCCGGAAACTTTGGAATCAGATCTTAACTAAAAAGAACCAAATCGTCGATTGTCCAGACGCTAAAGCCTTAATTAGCGTCATTCAAATACAGCGTCCATAATGAATGGCTCGCTCGACACCTCGGTCAGGAGAAGCCGAAGACTATGGCAGCTCTCACTACACTTATGACACGCTTTGGTGCGAGCGAAGATAGATGGTTGGCTCGTAGAAGCAACAGTACCAGTGACCCAGGCACTTCTGAGGCCAGGGATGGCAATGGCAGCCCACAACGCAACAAAAAAAGCGTCGAACAATAACGGAGAAATAGAGGATACGGCAGTAAACGCCAGATTCAATGGCTCCAATCCCGGCCAGCGGAAGGAGCCGTTCAAAGGCAATAGGGACGGTGTAACCAACATGGACAAAATATTAGAGAGAGCTTGCCAGATTCATGGCACCCCTGACAAGCCTGCCAACCACACCAACAGAAATTGTTGGGTTTTCAAACAGGCCGGTAAAATAAATACCGAACATAAGGGGAAAGGACCTCAAAGCGAGGACGGTGATGAGCCTCTCCCGCCAAACACTGGGGGACAAAAACAATTCCCCCTGAGGTGAAAATGGTGAACATGATCTATGCTACCCACATCCCCAAGAGGAAGAAAACACGCGTTAAGGGACATCTACACCGTAGAGCCTGTCGCCCCAAAATTCAACCCATGGTCAGCTTGTCTGATCACCTTTGATCGTAGGGACCACCCAACCAGTATCCGCCATGGAGGTTTGGCGGCCCTGGTACTCGACCCTATAATCGACGGGTATCATCTCACTATAGTCCTTATGGACGGAGGTAGTAGCCTCAACCCGATCTATAATGATATTGTCCATCAGATGGGTATCGACCCATCAAGAATCAAGCCTAGCAACACCACCTTTAAAGGAGTGATACCCGGCATGGAGGCCCGCTGCACGGGCTCATTAACACTGGAGGTGGTATTCGGCTCTCCAGACAATTTTTAAGCGAAGAATTGATCTTCGACATTGTCCCTTTTCAAGTGGTTATCATGCATGGCTTGGAGGAACTGCTTTCGCCCGCTTTAACGCAGTCCCGCACTATGCTTATCTCAAGCTCAAAATGCCTGGACCTCGTGGCGTCATCACACTAAACGGGAATACAGAGCGCTCCCTCCGTACCGAGGAGCATATCGTGGCCCTAGAAGTCGAAGTACAAGGCAGCCTCATCAAGCTGAACAACTCATCGATCGTCAAGACCCAAGACACTACTAAACGTGTCCGACCCACATTACAATGCGGTAGCTCGGTGGAACCTAAGCTTGAGTAGAAGTTTAGCCTCCGTCGATTGCCCCATAAGGTTGCGGTATACGTACCTCGCGTACATAACTACGCCCTTAAAATACCTTCGGTAGCGCTGGAGGCACACTGCGGAAAAGGTCCATAGTACGGCTTGACCCTATTCGGACCTCAAATATTTTTCCATTGTAGGTTCGTTCAAGAACCTACCTGATCTACAGTCGTACGGGGACTTCTTTCTAGGTCCGTCCTTTTAGCAGACGACCATCGGATTCCTCCCCTTCAAGGATGTATCACCAAGGAGAAATGGCGCAGATGTGTAGTAGGGCATCATTGGGATTCTTAAACCATTTCATTTAGGCTCTGTGTAAACCTTTCCCTTGTGTAAACTTTTGGCATGTAAAATGACCTCGATGTTTTTGGAATTATCTGTAAGAACACGGCTCGACGTATTAATCAAGGTATAAAGGAAGCAGTTGATCACCACTTCGTGTGGCAGCCATTTTATTTTATATTATCATCTATGTTCCCTCCCTACCTCAGGCTACCACTGGTGCTTTAGTCCGGCCTTAACACCGGGGGCTGCATTCGGCCCTGCACATTTCAAAATCCGAACACCTATAGGCAACTCTTCGGCGTCCCAGATATTACATTATATGCATAGACTCCGAATCATGTCTTGGGTATATAGTTGGATTGCTCGGCTCCTGTGCTTACCACCTTATGTTTCGCTTGTTCGGCTAAGGTAGTAAAGGGAGAACTACTGCGATTGTATTTCTGGTTCGTCCGGGCAAGTACATCAGTAGAGAAAGCTGAAAACTGACTGTCATGATAAGCGAGAGTTGATCGGCGATTCGGCGACTTAGTATTATACTACAAATCATCAGCGATTCACCCCGTGTCACACGAGGGACAGGTCTTTGCCCAGCCGCGTGGAAAATGCACAGTAGTCCGGATTGCCGCACACGCACAAGGGGCTAGTACTTAGCTCCACAGTCAAACTCCTATGGCTAAGTGAAAGTAAAAAAGCCGCATAGTCTGATTGGCTGGTTCACCTCGCGGACACCTCCTTTACGGACCAAGACGTTGGATAAAGTGTAGTCACGCGTTATGCTGAACACCCCTCTAGCATCTACATGGGGACTGAAGCCGACGACTCGCAACTTTCAGAAATATAACAATAAACCACCGCACGGAAGAAAAACTCGCTCGAATAGAGGGCGCAAACATATATATAAGCATAATAGTTATTCTGCTAACACTTCCGAATTGCACGCTCAACGGAAGTGCACGTCAATTTTTGAAGCAATAGCACTGGAGTACCGATGCGAGTGCACTTCACGTCGCAAAAAAACTGTACGCGGTATTTTTTTGTTACCTTTTTTGCTCTAATTTTTTGAAATGTTTGTCGGAACGAGGCGTGTAATATACCGTTGAAAAGCTATGGATTAGGTCAAGTTCGCTATGTTGAAATGTTTTCAAGATTCTTCACGGTTTAAGATCTGTTTTGAAAATGGTGCGGTGCAAAACGAGTGGCGAGCGTTTTTTCGTGTTTTATTCTAAACTGCTTGTCAGAATAAAGCAAATGATACACCGTTGGAAAGATATCATCGAGGCGCATCTTTTTCATATCTATTATTTTCTCTAATTCGTTATGGTTTAAGAGCAGTTTTAAATTTAGTAAATCGTGGAATTCTGTTTTTTTCGAAAAACAATCAGTTTTCATAATGTTTTCGTTAGAGTTTTTGAACCATTTGTTGGAACGAGGCGTCTGATATGCCGCTGGAAAGCTACAGATGAGGCGCAACTTTCATATGTTGAAATGTTTTTGAGATTCCTTACGATTTTTAGTTAATTTTGAAAATCGTGCGGCTGACTACGAGAGGCAGCGGCCGTTTTTCGTGAATTTTTTACAAACCTCTAGTCGAAATGATTCGATTTAAACGCCGTTGGAAAGATATCGTCGAGACGCAACTTTTTCATGTAGAACGCTCTCTCCAATTCTTTACAGTTTAAGAGCAATTTTAAAAATACTAAAACACAAACACTCTGTTTTTTACGACACCCAAATCATCGTGTATACTGCATCAGACAGATGAGCGCACTGCTTTAGACAAAAAACCGCACTGCATCAGATAGTCAAGTGAACTTCATGATTTCTTTTGTCGAATGTAAATTTTTCTCAAACGAGTTTTTGTTGTCTTTTTTTTGACATTTTTTTACGAACGAGAGTGGACCGCACAGACGAGGACAAGTGGACCACGACATATATCGAAGTGAACCACATTACTTTTTTTTGTTTTACTAATCCTTTTTCACACTTCCATGTCGTGCGCAAGTAAACAGTATCACTCTCAAAAGTGAACCTCAAGATTCCCATAAACGGACCATGACACTACCGAAAGAGAACTACGTGAGTTTTTCTCAAACTTACTATTTTTATGTGTGTAGTCCGGATGAATGGACCGCAAGGACTGAGCGAGTGAACTACATGTAATGAGAAGTGAGCTTCTTCCGAGGTGTTTTTGTTTCGGATCACCAAGTGAACCACGAAGGAGTTTTATGGCGAACTTCATGAGATAACCAAGTGAGCTTCAATGTATACATATCCATTCACTGTTTTTACACAGCCACGCACACACACACATACATACAAAAAACCAACACTGTCGTTAGCCGAACCGCAATTGAGGACTAGCAGAGCTACACTATAAAACAAACCTAGCACCGAGACCGCACCTGCAAAATTTAACCAAAGTTCAAATTGGAAGCCACGGCTATGGAGAAACCGAGTTGCGATTGGGAAAGAAGATAAGCACAGACGCCATCGTCGTCGGTGAATTTTCTAGGCTGCACGCGCACCGACAAACGAACTGCACACATATTTTTTTGCTCTGCACGGGAGCATGCAGAGAACTGAATCAAAATTTACGACACAATACCCAACTGAATATCCCTAGGCAGAGAACATCTACACTCCACCGCTAAAACAACAAACAACACAAATAAACTGCACCAGACAGAGAACTGCACCGAGTAGTTCATCTTTTTATCTTTTTTTTCTTTTTTTACACCCTCCCGCTAAAAACAACAAAACTTAAATTGGTTAATATGACCTACGGGGTCGAGAGCAATAGACCCCACTGGCCTCCTGGGAGCACGACCGGGGCAACATTTTTTTAATCATCCACATCGACTTAATAGACCTGCACAAGCGACACAATCGAGCTGCAATCGACATGCCCAGTGCACCGCACGCGCCACCCTGGCGAGCTGCACACATGGTGGCAGAGGACGCGGCGCCCGTGCACGACTTGATGCAGGCGAGCCGACGAGAGGCGCCCCGGTGAGCCTTCACCAGCGGTGCCCCGACGAGCCTTCGCCGGCGCAGCTCCTTCAACAAAAAATATTAGGAGATGTGGGAGAAGGGAAACGGGGGAACATGGCCAGTGATCACCAGAGGATCCTGCCGGCGGACAATCGGTGGAGCTCATTGAAAGACCAAGCCAGTCCAGTACTAGGATTCCACTCATTACTGCGTTGTCCCATGGGACGTACTTCTCGTCCCCGTTGGCCGAGCTGCACATGACGCCCGCAGTGGCTGACGCTGATAGCTGCGCATGACCACGAACAAGGACGAGAACAAGGGGAGGAGCACGACTGCGGCCGTTCGGCGGTGGCGCTGCCGTTGCCCTCCTTGTGCGCCTCCCGAGCGGCCACGGTTGTACTTCAGAGTTTCCATTGAGGAGCACTAGAGCTCGAGCTCGAGAACGGAGAGCCTCACGGGAAGAGAACTGCATGGAGTGGAGGGGCTCACGACAGCTGAATCTCGCAAGCAAGGGATCCACTTGTCATGGATCCAGTGGCCCTGACTGCCGAATCCGGCGCGAGACAAGCTATGGCATGGCGGAGATCGCTGGAATTCGGCCAGAGGAGAGGGGAGGCCGTCCAGGGGAAGATGGTGGCTGGTTGTCGCACCCATGGCCATTGCGGTCTATTCCGATGGTTTCATGGCGCATCGGGGGCCGGTGGCGGCCGGAATCCGGTGGTTGAAATGCCGCGTCATGGGCCGGTGGCGGCCGGATCCGGTGGTTGAGGCCGTGCCGAGGGCCATGGTGGTCGGATCTGGTGGTTGAGGCCGTGCCAGGGTACAGTGGTGGTGGGTCTCACCATTGCCGGGGGTGTGACAAGAGAAAGAGGGGGAGGGTGACAGCTGGCGTAGAAGGAGGGC
>LR738712.1:402781459-402840875 GCA_902687465.1 Secale cereale
AAGGTGGAGGGGATTGGGGTCGGGGGTCGTGCGTGTGTAGGTTGTGTTCGGTGGATTCGTTTGCCTCTATGTGTGGTGCGAGTTGGGAGGTGTTAGCAGATAAAACGTTTTGTGTGCAGAATAAGGATCTTAAGGGTGTTATCATAATAGACCCACCCTATATATATATATACATACATATATATATATATATATATATATATATCATATATATATATATATATATATATGTGTGTGTGTGTGTGTGTGTGTGTGTGTGTGTGTGTATAACAACATGGGTTCATCACATAGTTCGTACAGCCCGAACACACTCATTCAAATATTACGTCCTTAGAAAACTTACCCTCTATCACGCGGGCTCCTTCTAGGACATCATCGAAGTACCTCTCTAGCTTCCGATGATCTTTGCCTTCAGGTAGACTTGCGGTTGCCACTTCGGTGGCCTTCATCTTCGCCCATTGCATTTTGACGAGAGCGAAGTCCATTGCTACTTCTCCAGCTTGCGTTGTGTTCCCTCGAAGAGGAAAGGGTGATGCAGCACAGTAGCGTAAGTATTTCCCTCAGTTTTTTAGAACCAAGGTAGCAATCCAGTAGGAGACCACGCGCGAGTCCCTCGCACCTGCACAAACAAATAAGAACTTTGCAACCAACGCGATAAGGGGTTGTCAATCCCTTTACGGTCACTTACGAAACTGAGATCTGATAGATAGGATAGCTTGATATTTTTGGTATTTTTGGATATAAGAACAGAAAGTAAAAGCAGCAAAGTAAAGTAGATTGTAGATTGATATGTTGAGAATAGACCCTGGGGCTATAGGTTTCACTAATGGCTTCTCTCATGATAGCAGATTTCTACGGTGGGTGAACGAATTACTATCGAGCAATTGATAGAAAGCGAATAATTATGAGAATATCGAGGCATGATCATTATATATAGGCATCACGTCCGTGACAAGTAGACCGAAACGATTCTGCATCTACTACTATTACTCCACACATCGACCCCTATCCAGCATGCATCTAGAGTATTAAGTTCATAAGAACATAGTAATGCTTTAAGCAAGATGACATGATGTAGAGGGATAAACTCAAGCAATATGATATAAACCAATCTTTTTATCCTCGATGGCAACAATACAATACGTGCCTTGCTGCCCCTACTGTCACTAGGAAAGGATACCGCAAAATTGAACCCAAAGCCAACCACTTCTCCCACTGCTGGAACTATAGATCTAGTAGGCCAAACCAAACCGATAATTCGAAGAGACTTGCAAGGATATTATAATCAAACATAAAATAATTCAGAAAAGAACCAAATATTTCTCATAGATAATCTTGATCATAAACCCACAATTCATCGGATCTCGACAAACACACTGCAAAAATATTATATCGAATAGATCTCCTCGAAGACCGAGTAGAACTAGGTATTGAGATCCAAAAAGAGAGAAGAAGCCATCTAGGTACTAACTATGGACCCGAAGGTCTGTGGTAAACTACTCACAACTCATGGTGAGGCGATGGTGTTGATGTAGAAGTACTCCGTGGAAGATCCCCCCTCCGGCGGAGCTCCGAAACAGGCCCCAAGATGGGATCTCACGGGAACAGAAGGTTGCGGCGGTGGAATTAGGATTTTCTCTGTTGCTTCGATGTTTTCAGGGTACATGGGTATATATAGGAGGAAGGAGTACGTTGGTGGAGCAACATGGGGCCCATGAGGGTGGGGGCGCGCCCAAGGGGAGGGGGCGTTCCCTGGACCCTCGTGGGCACCCCGTATGTCCTCTGCCTTGGTGCTCAAGTCTCTCGTGAAGATATCGTTCCAAAAATAACTCTCCCGAAGGTTTCATTCTGTTTGGACTCCGTTTGATATTCCTTTTCTGTAAAACCCTGAAATAGGCAAAAAAAACAACAATCTGGACTGGGCCTTTGGGTTAATAGGTTAGTCCCAAAAATAATATAAAAGTGTATAATAAAGCCCATTAAACGTCCAAAACATCATATATAATAGCATGGAACAATAAAAAATTATAGATACGTTGGAAACGTATCAAGCATCCCCAAGCTTAATTCCTGCTCGTCCTCGAGTAGGTAAATGATAAAAATAGAATTTTTGATGTGGAATGCTAACCAACATAATTTTCAATGTAATTTCTTTATTGTGGCATGAATGTTCATATCCGAAAGATTCAAGAAAAAAGTCTATATTGACATAAGAAATAATAATACTTCAAGCATACTAACAAAGCAATCATGTCTTCTGAAAATAACATGGCTAAAGAAAGTTATCCCTACAAAATCATATAGTCTGGCTATGCTCCCTCTTCATCACACAAAATATTCATATCATGCACAACCCCGGTTTCAGCCAAGTAATTGTTTTCAAACTCAATTTTTTTTCAAACCTTTCAACTTTGACGCAATACATGAGCGTGAGCCATGGATATAGCACTATAGGTGGAATAGAGTAATGGTTGTGGAGAAGACAAAAAGGAGGAAGATAGTCTCACATTGACTAGGCATATCAACGGGCTATGGAGATGCCCATCAATAGATATCAATGTGAGTGAGTAGGGATTGCCATGCAACGGATGCACTAGAGCTAAAAATGTATGAAAGCTCAACAAAAGAAACTAAGTGGGTGTGCATCCAACTTGCTTGCTCATGAAAACCTAGGGCATTTGAGGAAGCCCATCGTTGGAATATACAAGCCTATAATGAAAATTCCCACTAGTATATGAAAGTGACTAAACAAGAGACTCTCTATCATGAAGAACATGCTGCTACTTTGAAGCACACGTGTGGAAAAGGATAGTAGCATTGTCCCTTTTCTCTTTTCTCTCATTTATTTTGGAGGGGCTTTCTCCTTTTTTTTAGCCCTCTCTATATTTTTTTGGGCCATTTTTTTTATTTGGCCTTTCCTGACATGGGACAATGCTCTAATAATGATGATCATCACACTTTTATTGATTTACAACTCGATACTAGAACAAAGTATGACTCTATATGAATGCCTCCGGCGGTGTACCGGGATGTGCAATGAATCAAGAGTGACATGTATTAAAAATTATGCATGGCAATATGACAATATGAAGCGTGTCATATGAACGGAACGGTGGAAAGTTGCATGGCAATATATCTCGGAACGGCTATGGAAATGCCATGATAGGTAGGTATGGTGGCTGTTTTCAGGAAGGTATATGGTGGGTGTATGGTATCGGCAAAAGTTGCGTGGCACAAGAGAGGCTAGCAATGGTGTAAGGGTGAGAGTGCGTATAATCCATGGACTCAACATTAGTCATAAAGAACTCATATACTTAATGCAAAAATTGACGAGTCATCAAAATAAAGCAATCAACACATGCTCCTAGGGGGGAGGTTGGTAGGAGTTAACCATCGCGTGCCCCCGACCTCCACACAAAGGATGACACTCTACAAATACCTCATGCTCTAACTTTGTCACATAGCGGTTCACCATACGTGCATGCTATGGGAATCACAAACTTTAACACAAGTATTTCTCAATTTCATAATAACTCCACTAGCATGACTCTAATATCACTACCCCCATATCTCAAGACAATCATCAAGTATCAAACTTCTCATCATATTCAATGCACTTTGTATGAAAGTTTTTACTACATTCATCTTGGATGCCTATCATATTAGGACTAGTTTTATAACCAAAGCACATTACCATACTGTTCTAAAAGACTCTCAAAAGGATATAAGTGAAGCATGAGAGATCAACAATTTCTACAAAATAAAATCACCACCGTGCTCTAAAAGATATAAGTGAAGCACTAGAGCAAAACCATTTAGGTCAAAAAATATAAGTGAAGCACATAGAGTGTTCTAACAAATCCTAGACCATATTTATCTCTCTCAAAAAGGTGTGTCCAGCAAGGATGATTGTGGCAAACTAACAAGCAAAGACTCAAATCATACTTGACGCTCCAAGTAAAACACATATCATGTGGTTAATAAAAATATAGTCCCGAGTATAGTTACGGATAGATGAAGACGAAAGAGGGGATGCCTTCCCGGAGCATCCCCAAGCTTAGGCTTTTGGTTGTCATTGAATTTTAACTTGGGGTGCCTTGGGTATCCCCAAGCTTGGGCTCTTGCCACTCTTTGTTCCAGAGTCCATCAAAGCCATACTCAAAACTTGAAAACTTCACAACACAAAACTTAGCCAAAAATCTCGTGAGCTCCGTTAGTATAAGAAAACAAACCACCACTCAAAGGTACTATAATGAACTCATTCTTTGTTTATATTGGTCTTAAACCTACTGTATTCCAACTTCCCTATGATTCATATCCTCCAATACTACTCATAGATTCATCAAAATAAGCAAACAACACACGAAAAATAGAATCTGTCAAAAAACAGAACAGTCTGTAGTAATCTGTAACTTTTGCATACTTCCATAATTCCAAAAAAATTGAAATAAATTGGTAAACGTGAAGAATTTGTCTATTAATCATCTGGAAAAATAAATAGCACTCTCCGGTAAAATCTGGTGACTATTCTCGTGAGCGCTAACGTTTCTATTTCTTACAGCATGATCATATAAACTTCACACTAGTCTTCCCAAAGGTTCTACTTGGCATGAACACTAATTAAAACACAAAACCACATCTAAAAAGAAGCTAGATGCAATATTTATTCATAAACAGAAGCAAAAAAACAAATAAAATAAAATTGGGTTGCCTCCCAACAAGCGCTATCGTTTAACGCCCCTAGCTAGGCACGATACACGGATAGATCTAGGTATTGCCATCTTTGGAAGGCAATTCTTTAATTAATCACTTATAATTCTTACGAACTTCTTTATTCCTATTGATAATAAAACTTTTGGGCAAGAAATCAAGAAATTCATTCGTATCAAAAGGTTCTCATGCGAAAGTGAGAAAATTAGGATGAACACTTATAGATTTAAGATCTGTGATTCCCTTACTAGATGATTCATCCTTATTTTTAGGAACATACATAAGCTTAGCCAATTTAGTGGTAGAAGGATTTGAAGTAGTTTTCATAGCAGAAAGAGCAGAACCTATATTAGTAATAATATCCTCAAGTGTATCGATTCTAGTGGAATCTTGATCAATTTTCTCTTTAACTATGGGTTCCTTTTCCTTAAAAAAATTCAGAATAACCCCTACCTTGGATCCATATTGGGTAATTTGGTTGTGGATCTTCCTATCCAAACTCTCAACCAACTCTAAAGTAGCAACTTTGTTTTCAATGATTTCTAGCCTTTGCATAACATGTTACAGAGTTAAAACAGCCCCATTAACCATAAGAGGTGGTGAGCCAAATAATTTAGTCATAGCATTATAAGAATCAAAAGTATGGCTACCCAAGAAATTCCCTCCGGTAATGGTATCTAAAATATATCTATTCCACGGAGTTATGCCAACATAAAAATTGCAAAGAAGCACGAAAGTGGAAAGCTTCCTAGTAGGTGTATTTTGAGAATTGCAAATTCTATACCAGGCATCTTTTAGATTTTCCTCCTCCCTTTGTTTAAAATTAAGAACATCACTCTCGGGAGTATTGATAATGATAGGTGTGCTCGACGTGGTGACAAGCAAGCAATCCAACACACAAGCAAACAAGAAGCAAGCGAACAGTAAACACACGGCAAAAAGAAGGGCAAATAAAACGACAAGGGTGAAGTGGGGGAGAGGAAAACGAGAGGCAAAAAATGTAATGTGAAGGATAAGGGTTTGTGATAGGTACTTGGTATATGACTTTTGCATAAGCCTCCCCGGCAACAGCGCCAAAAATTCTTCTTGCTACTTCTTGAGCTTGCGTTGTATTCCCTCGAAGAGGAAAGCGCGATGCAGCACAGTAGCGTAAGTATTTCCCTCAGTTTTTGAGAACCAAGGTACCAATCTAGGAGGAGACCACGCGTGAGTCCCTCGCAGCTGCACAAACAAATAAGAACTTCGCAGCCAACGCGCTAAGGGGTTGTCAATCCCTTTTACGGTCACTTACGAAAGTGAGATCTGATAGATAGGATAGTTTGATATTTTTAGTATTTTTGGATATAAGAATAGAAAGTAAAAACAGCAAAGTAAAGTAGATTGTAGATTGATATGTTGAGAATAGACCCGGGGGCCATAGGTTTCACTAATGGCTTCTTTCATGATAGCAGATTTCTACGGTGGGTGAACAAATTACTGACGAGCAATTGATAGAAAATGAATAATTATGAGAATATCTAGGCATGATCATTATATATAGGCATAACATCCGTGACAAGTAGACCGAAATGATTCTGCATCTACTACTATTACTCCACACATCGACCGCTATCCAGCATGCATCTAGAGTATTAAGTTCATAAGAACAGAGTAATGCTTTAAGCAAGATCACATGGTGTAGAGGGATAAACCCAAGCATATGATATAAACCCCATCTTTTTATCCTCGATGGCAACAATACAATACGTGCCTTGCTGCCCCTGCTGTCACTGGGAAAGGACACCGCAAGATTGAACCCAAAGCCAAGCACTTCTCCCATTGCAAAAACTATAGATCTAGTAGGCCAAACCAAACCGATAATTTGAAGAGAATTGCAAGGATATTATAATCATACATAAAAGAATTCAGAAAAGAACCAAATATTTCTCATAGATAATCTTGATCATAAACCACAATTCATCGGATCTCGACAAACACACCGCAAAAAGATTACATCGAATAGATCTCCTCGAAGACCGAGGAGAACTTGGTATTGAGATCCAAAAAAAGAGAAGAAGCCATCTAGGTACTAACTATGGACCCGAAGGTCTGTGGTAAACTACTCACAACTCATGGTGAGGCGATGGTGTTGATGTAGAAGCACTCTGTGGAAGATCCCCCCTTCGACGGAGCTCCGGAATAGGCCCCAAGGGAATTAGGGTTTTCTCTATTGCTTCAATGTTTTCAGGGTACATGGGTATATATAGGAGGAAGGAGTACGTCGGTGGAGCAACGTGGGGCCCACAAGGGTGGGGCGCGTGCCTAGGGGGAGGGGGCGCGCCCTGGACCCACGTGGGCACCCCGTATCTCCTCTGCCTTGGTGCTCAAGTCTCTTGTGTAGATATCGTTCCAAAAATAACTCTTCCAAAGGTTTCATTCCATTTGGACTCCGTTTGATATTTCTTTTTTGCAAAACCCTGAAATAGGCAAAAAACAGCAATCTGGACTAGGCCTTTGGGTTAATAGGTTAGTCCCAAAAATAATATAAAAGTGTATAATAAAGCCCATTAAACATCCAAAACATCATATATAATAGCATGGAACAATAAAAAATTATAGATACGCTGGAGACGTATCAGCCATCCAGGCACCCTCTATGCAGGCCGAGCGCTTTACAGCATCAATCCGTGGTCGCACATCGACAAGCCGTGTCACCAAACCGAAGTAGCTACTAGGGATCAGCTCGGTCGGCCAGAGTTGGACTATCAGGTCCTTCATGGCCAAACATCCCACCCTATGAATCTACACCAGCTGCTTCAGATGATTGTTCAGAGGCATCGGGTGTTCCGGTGTGAGAAATTGCGACCAGAATAGTTTCTCGGTCGAGTTCCACTCCTGGGCTCGGAAGAACTGTGCGGCATCAGTGGCACTCTTCGAAAGATCCGCAAATGCGCCTAGAGAACTCCACACTCGGGTGAGCAAAGCATACCACTGACCTCCAAAGATACTCTGCTAAAGAAAGTCCTTACCAGCCGCTATCTACCTTGCCTGGTGGATCTCTTCGTGAGCACTCCGGGACTCGCTCCGCGCCTCTTTGGCATCATGGAGACCCTTGGCACGCTCACACGACTGGTCCGACGTCTTCTGCTCCAAGGTTTCGCATTTGCTGATCGCATCCTTCAGCTCCTGCTCGACTTCGGCCACCCGAGCTTCGTGTTGGCGGCGGACAGCTTGTTCGGCCTCCAGTTCAGCAGCCACTTTATCAGCGGCTGCCTTATTCACCTCTGCCTCCTTTTTTGCCTGGGAAAGGGTGCCTTTGAGTGTCTCAACCTCGGCTGCGCTAGCTGTGATCATAATCAAAGCATCCTATGAGTTAACCTCTAAATATTCATATCATCTCTGATATGAAAATGAAAAATTTGAACATCATGTGCATACCTTGCGTGTCGTCGAACCACTTGTTGATGCGGTCGAGCTCCTCGTCGGCCACCCAAAGCATCTGGTTGAGTTCGGAAACTTCTGCGGCTTGGGCGGTTGCTGCCAACATGGAGGTCTATTTCAATAACAACACAATAGGTTACACTCCTGAATACTATATGGATCCTCTCTCTGGTTTCTTCCCAACCGGACAGAACATCAGGGGCTACTGTCTGTACACAGGTTCATTCTTCTACATGAATAACTGTAAAGTTTTTGAGAACATTATGTCGCATACCTCAAAGCCCATTAGTAGGCTATTGAAGGCTTCATTTAGTATGCTTTTAGCAGACTAAACCTTCTCCATAACCGCACCCATCAGGGTGTGGTGTTCCGCCACGATGGAAGCACTTCGCAGTGCTTCCTCCAGAGCGTTGGGCGCCTCCGGATTAGTGGAGGCTACCGATGGAGCTGGTGCTCCTCCCCCTCTTTCGCAGGGGGTTGCTTATCCGATCCCGGAGCCGTACTGGCCGCCGGAATGGTGTTCGGCTGGAGCTCGGATTGCTTGGGCTCCCCACCGTCGGTTGTCATGGGGATCGCCTCCCCTTTGTTTTTGGCGCCCGAGGTATTAACCTTGGGCGCTCTCTTGTCGGCCCCGCTCGCCCCCTCTCGGCCAGGGGATGTCCTCAGGGATGACACTTTGGTGTCCTCCATGACGGTAGGCGAGGGGACTCGTGGCAGCGTATCACTCTCTGCCATTTTGGGCGACGGAGAGTTCCCCTCCGATAATGGAGTGTCGGGGAGCACGCGGGGAGGGATAAAAGACAAATAACAAAATGACTTACATAATAAAAGCAAGCAGACCAAAGATAACAGTGAGTTTCCGAATACTTACGATTCGGCTAGGGGCTTCACCCTGAGAGGTCTCTTGGGGACTACTTCAGACCCTGAGTCTGAACTGTCCGGGAGGGTCAGCTTCCTCCTCTTGGGCGCCTCCTCCTCCGGGTCTTCGGAGGCCGCCCTCTTCTTCTTCCTCCCCTTATGGGGGGAGTCGCTTTCCACCTCCTCCTCTTGTTCCTCCTCGTCTTATTCATGGGAGAAGAGGGCTTCGGTCTCTCCGGACACTATTTCCTAAGGACCCTTGGGGTGGGGGCCTCCCTTGGCTTCCTTGCCCTTCTTCTTCTTGGTATTCTTCTCTGGTGCCTAATAGGGCGCCGGGACTAGCATCTTCGTCAGCTGGGGTGTGGCCGAGCCCTCGGGAAGTGGTGCCGGATAGTTGATTCGCTCAGCCTTTGACGTCTAGACCAATAAGGAAAAGCGAACAATATAATTACTATTATATCTGAAATATTAACCGGATAGGGCTTCGGAAACATCATGCTTACCGCCGAGGGTGGGTTCTCGATGTCGAGTTCGATGTCCTCGTTCTTGTTCGGCCACCTTTTCTGAGCCTTGAAGAGCTGCTTCCATATATCTTCGTGCGTGGTGCCGAAGAAGCGCTTCAGGGTCCGTGGCTCCAACGGATTGAACTCCCACATGGAGGAGGCCCGGAGCTGGCAGGGAAGGGTGCGCCGGAACAGCATCACTTGAATCACGTTAGTGAGACCAGTGTTCTCACCCAACATATCAGAGATGCGTTTCTGGAGCATCTTCACCTCCGATTTTGACCCCCAGTCGAGGCCCTTGGCAGTCAATGAGTTGAGTCTCACTAGGGGTCCGGATCTGAAGTCGGTCGTGGCCGCCCAGGTGGCTTCACAGGGTTCGGTGATATAAAAACACTCCTGCTGCCATACCATGATTGTTTCCACGAGTGCCCCTTTTGGGCAGATGGCGTTGGGGACCTTGCTTACCATAGCTTTGCCACAATCCGCATATTGTCCGTCAACCACCTTCGTCTTCAGATTGAAGACTTTGAGCCATAGGCCGTAGTGTGGGGGGATGCGTAGGAGAGCCTCACACACGACTATGAAATCCGATATGTGGAGGAAGGAATTTGGGGATAGATTTGGGAAATCTAGCCCGCAGAAAAACAGAAGACCCCGGACGAAGGGGTGGAGGGGAAATACTAGCCCCCGAAGGAAATGGGGGATGAACATGACCCTCTCACCAGGCTCTGGAGTAGGAATAACCTGATCTTTGTCTGGGATCCTATGCGCGTCTGTAGACAGATAGCCGATGCTCCGGAGATCCTTGACGTCCTTTTTAGTGACGGTGGAGGCCTCCCACTTGCCTTTAGAGCCGAACCCGGCCATTGCTAAAGAAGGGGGCATCGGTGGAGGAGATCAGAGTTGTGGGCGCTGGAGCTTGGAGATTGGGAGACAGAGGTTAGAGGAAGGTGTGAGGAAAAAGGAGGAGTCTTTATCCTTTTATAGACGGTAGAAATGCCAAGCGTCCCCCTCTCAAAGCCATAAAACTCGCATGTTCCCAACGAGATCGTGTGTAAGGTGCGATTGGGTTACACAAATCATATTGATGAGAATCCCGTAATGGGCAGGCATGACCTCTGTTCCGACGAGATGTGCCAATGGAGGATAGGCCTCGAAACGCGAAACAGGAGGCGTGAAAACAAATCGAAATGTTAAAGCGTCAAGTGTGACGCTTCGCCGAAAAAGTTGTCCGTAACGACATTGTTCCTATTTTAACGTCTTGCCTTCGTGGCTAAGGGTTGTATTAATTATGCAGAGCCGGGCACAGTTCCTTTATGCAGGAAGCTAACTTAAAGTATTCAGGAGAAGGTACCAGCCTTGCAATGCTGAAGTCAATTTGCTTGCTGAACACATCATCGTCGAAGACTGGTTTAGGGGCTACTGAGGGAGTCCAGGACTAGGGGGTCCTCGGGTGTCCGGACTATTCGATATGGGCCGTGAAGATAAAGCACGCGCCTATCCCCCGTGTCTGGGTAGGACTCCTATGTGTGTAGAACGGCAAGTTTGGTGTCGGGGTGTAATGTTTCCTTCCTCCGCAAGCCAACTATGTACAACCCTTGGCCCCTCTGGTGTGTTTATAAACAAGAGGGTTTAGTCTGTAGAGGCTAATAGAAGAATCAGGCTAGACAGCTAGAGTTTAGCCAATACGATCTCGAGATAGATCAACTCTTGTAACACCTATACACATCGAATACAATCAAGCAAGACGTAGGGTTGTACCTCCTTTAAGAGGGCCCGAACCTGGGTAAACATCGTGTTCCAATTGTCCCTTGATACCATTGATCATCAGACACACATCTTGGGACCCCCTACCCGAGATCTGCCAGTTTTGACACTGACACTTTTCCTTTATTTGCTATTTTTATTTTCAGATCTATATTATCAAAAACACAAAAATACCTCTCTAAGTTTTATTTGCCATTCTTCCATTTGAAATTAGCAATCTATCTATTTATCAATCAACTACCCGGGAGGGATTGACAACCCCTCTTATATGTCGGGTTGCAAGTATTTGTTATTTGTGTGCGGGTACCGTTTACATAGTGTTGCGTGGTTCTCTTACTGGTTCGATTACCTTGGTCTCATCACTAAGGGAAATACTACCGTAGCTGTGCTGCATCATCCCTTCCTCTCTGGGGAAATACCGACATAGTTCTAGCGACATCAATGTTCTTGGAGTTCTATTCGACGTAATCACTTTTTGCGGTGTGTTTGTTAGGATCCAATGAATTTTGAGTTTATGATCAGATTATCTATGAATATTATTTGAGTCTTTTTCTGAAATGTTTTATGCATTATTATTATAGCTTCGTATTTCTCTCTGATCTATTGATATTGTTTTGCCACCTAGATTGATTTCTCTTGCATTGGAAGAGGTGATTTGTGATGGGTTCGATCTTGCGGTAGTCAATCCCAGTGACTGAAAGGGACATGACATGTATTTGTAGTGTTGCCATTAAGGATAAAAATATGGGGTTTACTCATACGTGAGTTTACTTTGTCTACATGTCTCGGACGTGATGCCTATCTACATGATCATTGCCTTGGATATCGCCATGATTATTTGCGTTTGTATCAATTTCCAATAGTAATTTGTTTACCCACCATATGCTATTTTCAAGAGAGAAGCCTCTAGCGGAAACTATGGCCCCGGGTCTACATTTATCATATATTAAAATCCAAAAATACCTTCTCCAATATTTATTTATTTATTTTATTTTGTGTTTTATCTATCTATCTATCACTGCAAAATTTAATCTTGCAAATAATCACCAAGGGATTGACAACCCCTTGTTCGCGTTGGGTGCAAGTATTTGTTATTTTGTGTGCAGGTACTACTGATGAGGTGTTGCGTGATTCTCCTTTTGTATTGATAACCTTGGTCCTTAACTGAGGGAAATACTTATCCCTACTATGCTGCATCATCCCCTCATCTTCGGGGGAATCCCAACGCATCTCACAAGTACACTACAAAAAACAGACACATCCATGACATTTTGGGCCGAACGATTTTTTTTCCTGCCATGATTATGACACTTCTATGACGATAATTGTGACAAAAACACGTATGATCATATATGTGCTAGGCTCCTACTTGTATGACCAAAAATCATGATAGAAAATGGGCTTTTCATCCTGGGCGGGCCGTGGACGCACCTGCATGACATTCTTTGGGCCGTCCATGATGGAAAAAATCATGGTAGAAGCGAGGGCGAGGAAAATTTCAGGGAGTTCCCAGTTACGGTGGGTGGTCGGGGCGGAGCGATGCCTAAGGTTTGCGTGTTTCTCTCGTACATGTCGCGTGTATATGCGAGGCATTGGCCTCTATCTGAACCCAAGCGAGGTGTTCTCTTACTGAACCCGAGCGATTGCACTAGCTACGTTACTAAACCTGAGCGATCGATCCTTGGCATTTAACTGAACATGAGCGATACCTTCGCTACTACTGCTAACTGAAGCCGATCAAACCTGCTGCTGCCTCTTTATGAACAGTGACTGTTGTTGGGGTTGGATGAACAGTTCCCAGTGGGGGTTGGATGAACAAGACCCTGTGGTAGGAGAGGACGTTGTCGCTGCATGAACAGGACCCGATCAAGAGGAGGTCGCCACACACCCGAGCAGGTTGGGGGTGGATGAACAGGACCCCATGGAGGGCTGGTTGAACAGGCCCCCCCATGTGGAGGGCTGGTTGAACAGTAGCCAGTGGAGGCTGGATGAACAGGACCCCGTGGTGAACAGTAGCTGGTGGAGGTCGGAGGAAGACGACGGTGGATGAACAGTAGTAGGTGGATGCTGGAGGAAGTCGACAGTGGATGAACAATAGCCCGTGGAGGCAGGAGCGAGGCAGTAGACGGTGGATGAACAGTAGCCCGTGGAGTCCCGTTTTGCGGTACGCCACACCCCTCTCGATGAATAGGACCTCATTTCAACCGTAGGCGCTCCAACACAAGTCTCTCTCCTCCATTTTGCGGTACACCATGCCCCTCCCGATCAATAGCACCCCGTTTCGACCGTAAGAGCTCGAACACAAGTCTGTTTCCTTCGTTATGCGGAATGTCAGGCCCTTCCCAATGAACAGTACCCCATTTCGACCGTACACAATCGAACAGAAGGACATTTTCCTCCATTTTGCGGTACGCCGGACCCTGTTCCAGCCAAGCCGGTTGGCTCCTGTTGAACACGACGCATTCCGAGACCTGACAGTACATATGCATGAGTACGTGTTCGAGACCCCGCCATTATGTATGTACGTAGTCGTATTTACTTTCCTGTAGCGTGGCTGTATGTACGTGTACACGATATGTATAGACGGGACCGTGTGACATTCTATGTCCGTGCCTCTACTACGACACGTTCATCTCTTTACTCGGCCACAATTCATCGCTGCAGAGAGACTGATCGACCAGTATGTACATACACGTTCGCGACTAGATAGGCAACCCTACGTACGGTTCGACCCGGCTGGTCCCAGCTGTCAGGGGGGATAAGGAGGCACTTCCTTGCATGCGAAGATATATCTGGTGGGTCCCACCTATCAGGGGAAGAAACATTTTTTTACCCGTAATATGGACGCACTTCCTTGCGTGCGAAGATGTAGCTGGTGGGTCCCAGCTATCAGAGGGGAAACATTTTTTTCGAGGCCCTTCCGGTAGGTCCCACTATGAGGTGGAGGAATCACTATTTTGCTCGTAATAAGGAGGCACTTCCTTGCTGCGGTTGTGGACCCACCTGTCAGCCTCTCCACGTACAGTCCTCTCCCAATGGAAGTCGTTTCTTGACAACGTTGACCATGCCGCGCGGATAGCACCAGGCGGTGGACGACGGTGAGGTAGGGAACAACGCGGAGCCTGGGAACATGCGGAGGGTAGTACGAGGGTTGACTGGTTCGGCTGCGGTGTGAGGCTGCCGTCGCCGTAGAATAATAGGGGTGTGGGTGAGTAGAGGGATGACCTGGCCAGCGGTGGGAGTAGTAGGGGCGGTGAGTCCTGCGCGGCAGCATAGCCGGCCATGGGAGGAAGGAGCATGCAAGAACAGGCGGTCCTTTCGGCGCTGGATTAGGCGGGTGGAGCAAGAAGATCAGAGATTGAAGAAGCACGATGGCCGTTGGATTGACATCCAACGGTCACGTCTGCTAGAATCGTTTGTTGACGTATATAATAAGTAAAAAAATCTTGCATACGCGTCAACATAATAGGCCCACAAGTCAGACCATTCCCTATTGTTTTAATAATTTCCAGCTCATTGCAACTTCTTATGCAAATTATTGCAGTCTGTTTATTGTTGGCCAGGTCCAAGGTAAAATTTAAATGAAATTTCACATATTTCGGTGGTGTCCAAACTATTTTTAATACCGAAATGTCAAGCCAGATTTAAAGTACTTTGAAGATATATTTGAATTAGGTTAACGACCAGTGAAATTGGAATATGAAAATGTGAAAATATTCAGAAATTTGAAAGTAAATGCCAGTTTATCGTCTGTTTTCTATATTTACAGCCTATTTCATATTACTTTGAAGATTTGCAGCCGTCTTGAAAGAGTTCTAGCCCAGCAGGGCGTAGAAAAATAAGTTGGCCTGGATTGGGTATTCATAAAAAAAAATAAACTAGGCTCATTTTCACGAAAAAAATAGCTGGGTTGGTCATGTGGTGAACATAAAATAGAAGTCTGGGCTAGATGGGCCACAGCCTAGTTGAAACCCTGCTCTGTCTGAACAATAATAGAAAAAAATACTGCTCGAGTAGCTACGTCCTAGGTGTCAACCGATCTTGTGTTGTTCTCTTGTCTATTGACTGTACGCTCACAATGTCGTGGGTCCCAGATGTCAGCAAACCACTAGGAGGAAGCATTTTCTTTTTCTATACGCTGACAATGGAGTATATACAACAAAAAATGAGGAACTTTGTTGCGTACGACCATGGACATGGTGGGCCCCTAGTGTCATCCTCTCTCCATGGTGGGCCCCTAGTGTCATCGTCTCCATGTTGACAACGCGAGAGGGTGGCGCTGCGACTAGCGCACCAAAGCACGCGGAGGACGATGGCGAGGCCTCGGATGTCGGTGTTAATGATTTAGGAGATGGGGGGCGATGCGTGCGCTGAGGCACAGCCAACCGTGGGAGGCGGAAGCAGGCGGCCCCGCCGGTGCTGGTTTGGTTTGGGCGGCTGGAGGAAGACAACTTTGAAGAAACACGACAGAATGTAAAAGCAGCAGGTGTACTTAACAACCTTAACTGAAACCAGCAGAGGCACTTAACAACAAAAGCTGAAAGCAGTATGAGTACTTATACATGTTCAACCGTAGAAAGCATGCCTCGAACAGTGCTACTTTGCCTACAGTTAACCAAGGGTCAGGCCACCAAGCCCCAGGACAAGCAAATGCGCCACCCCACGCATCCACAACCTTCTGAAAGCGGCTTCATCTCATAAAGTAGTCAATAAACAGGATAGTCGCTTCAGAGCCATGGAAAAGCATGAGCATAACCTTCTGCCCTATTGTCCAAGATGGACGGGCCTTCATTATTTGAGAGCACCCATGAATAATTATCTTTTCACCTCCAAGCGCAAGTCTGACCCAACCATAAACATCATGTTGTGACCAAGCGCAAGTCTGGCCCGACCATGGTCAGGCATCTGTATAGGAGCAATAGAACTGGGTAGTTTTTGTTTCAAGTAGATCACAGCTGTAAAATTGTGTATAATCAAGAGTTTATGAACAACATACATAATAGAAAACAGCTCATATCATAAGTTTCTCGACACAGTGGGACATGTTTAACGTGTGCAGCAGTGGCACACATATCCCACATGGCCTTCCACCATTGAAACGCCCCACAAGGACCTCAAGATGATCAATAATGTGTAGGAACTGGTGGATGTCATCCTAATCAATTTCAGTGCCATTAATAACGATCGAGTTCTTACAGAATAACAAACGAGTAGCATGCTTAACTTTGAAATAACCTACACGTGCCACTAATTATAAGAAATATTGGTTAGAAGTAGAATCTTCGTGATAGAAGGGAATCACAAATCGTTGATACTTCTAAAGTTAAATTAGGATTAGTTAGACATAATAGGTGGATTAAGAAGTAATCGAGCCAACATGGAAGAACCAGATACAAAAGTAACATGGATGAACTACTGGAAATATGTCTCAGTGGAAGATCACAGTGAAGATGAGACCAGGTTCTGCTATTTCCATCAACATTCGTGCGCCAACTTTCAGTCCTTAGCACTTGAGAAAGTTTATCCAAGTTCGGCCATAAAAAAGAAGCGATCTTCTTAGTTCATGAACCCAACTCGGAACTTATATCCATGGCTTGAATTCAATGTGACCATTAACTGGTGGATTCAGTTATGGCAAGGCCGACCATCTTGAGTACATTGGTTCTCACAGAGCAAGGAATGCACTACATGAAAGATAATATGAGAACACAATGTATTCGTTATCCAAATCTAGAAATAATATCCTCCTTCATGTCAATGTTGACCATGCTACTAGTACCTTTTATCCAAATATAGCAATCCAAATTTCCAAAGTAGTTGATGGCATGTTCAAAAACTGCCACCCCCCGCATAGAAAAGATGATTCTAGCAACATACTATGCGCGTTTTAAAATCATGTGTTAGGATGAGAAGGAACAAGTGTGGCGTCTAGCCAAGGGCGCAGAAACCTGTAGGTTCCTCGCACTTTGGGCACTACAAATAAAACATACTAGATTTAGTAGGAAGAAAAATGCATCAACGGCGGCGACTGCCATCCGAGGATTACCCGTGATCAAGGGACTTGGATTTATCAGGGATGGATGAAGAAGTCGTACCTAGTTCTCCATGAGAAATACCTATGCAACCGCTGAGAGGGGGTTTTATATGAACAACAGACGAGGGAGAATGGGATTCAAGCCCAGTGAAATATTGCTTCTTTGTCCATCCAGCTTATTGCCTGGAAATGTGTTTTTCTTTGTGATTTGATAGCTCATTGGGCATTATTGTGGCGCAATGACCGGGGTGAGTCTACTGTGCAGTTGTGCACTCTAATTTGCTGCATGGCACATGGACCCCGTTGTCGGATGGCCCACATATCAGCGAAAGGAAGTAGCAAGGCAGGAGTAACTAGTTCCACATAAACATATTTTTGACAGAGAGATACTCCCTCGGTAAAGAAATATAAAAATCTTTCATATCACAACTTTATACTTACATAAGAAAAATCTAGGGGAATATATATGACATAATATGGGGGTTCAGCTGAGAATATAATTTTCAGACATGCTCACGTTTCTGGACTTTGAGCCACAGGCCGGTGGGCCTGCATGTTAGGGGGCCCATGTTTTCTAACTCAGTGCACTTCATATTGCAAGCGATCGGTACGGCGCTAGTTTTAGATGTTGTCCCAAGGCGAATACAGAAAATTAAGTAAATCACGACAACTGTTATAATGAAATCGAATGACAGTTCCTAACAGGTAATCAGAGTTGCAATTCTTTCACAATATCCTACGTGATAAATAATACTGTCGTACTACTTATGCACACATGACACTTGTTTTACCATGCCATATAATTACATCAAAAGCTCTCGGAGGATAGATAAGTTCAGCAATTGCGTGCTGCTACTGAATAATTTCAAAGTTGATTAGGACCATCTCTCCTTGCCGAGAAAGTACAATTTTTACATCATCCCCAACCGCAAGATTTCATAGAGTTTTGAACCTTGGCCATCCTTTAGCATCAATCATCATGCGACCATCCTTTGTACTTACGGTATATTGAGCAGATTCATTCACACCAAGGCTGCGCATGGTAAGAGAAACTTGGCCATGGTCGCGCGGATTATTGAATGACTCCCTCGTTGCTCTAGGAATTCTCGGTTAGCAAACAAGAAGACATACATAAATAGTTAGATCAACACAGTGAAAACTATGAAACAACATGGAAAGAAAAGAACGAAGCACTTGGGCTGTCAATTCTTACCAAGAAGGTGGAGATGTCGGTTTTCGGAAGGACTTTGGAATACGCAGTGCAAACTGCAACCCAGTCTATTGCCGGTGCAAGTGTTGGCTCAATTGCCGCTGCACGTGCCGGAGCATATGCATGTGCAACTTGAAGTGTTGGTGCAGGTGCTGGAGCCGTTGCTGGTGCCCATGCCGGTGCGACTATTAGTGCCGCTGCTGCTGCCAGAGATGGTGCTCCTTGTGGATCTGGTGCTGGTGTCGGAGCAGGTGCCCGTGTCGGTGCCCGATCATCCGGTAGATCAGCCTGATCCTCTCACATGGTAGGTGCCCAATCCTTTAGTGGATCAGACTGAGTTGTTGCCGCTGTGAGTGCTAGAGCCAGTGTCGTCGGAGCAGGTGCCGGTGCTCGATCCGATGCTGAAGGAGGTACCGATGTGAGAGACAGTAGCGATCATCTCTGGTCCGCTACAATTTTGTAATTCAGCGTTCTAACTTTGCTAGGCTCCGTGACCTGGATCCAGTCTTTTTCTTCACTTCTTTTAATCACAATAAGGACTAATTGTCACGTTTTTGTTCAAACAAACTGTAGTTCATCACAGGGCTTCAGATTGTACTCAGACAACAGACTGACCCAATTGTGTCAAGTAATATAACTGATGGACAGTGCTTTCGTTACTGACACGTCATAAGAAGTCAAAACTGCTAAAATAAGCATCATAAAGCAAACCAAACGGTTTATTCTGCAACGAATGTGACATGGCAAAACCTGCATCGCAAAACTGCAACAAAACTAAGAAAACATGACAATAAATCAATAAGATTTACTTGATGTGACACGAGTCAATCCTTACCAGGATATCACCATGTTCAAGTTCTAAATAGAAGGTTGATTGTCCAATTAGGGGTGGCATGCAGGGCCCCCACTTACTGCCACAAGCAGGAGAGTCCAAAGGTCGTGACAACTCATTTGGAGCGAACATCCATGAGACTGGAAATCCTGGTAGGTGTGATAAAACCTACAATGCATACATATATTGGAGTGTAACCATAATTGATAAATCATGCTCACAAAAAAATATGATCTGGATACTTCAAAATATACAGACTAAATTGAGTGGACAAACATTAACATATACTATTCTCAGGACTCACCACACAACAAAGCGGCAGTACTATACAATACATGGTTCACACACACAAATCAAGTACTGAACAAGTAGTGCTTACTATAGAGAAGCGAAGTTGCAGTAATTAAACTATGCAGACTATTTGTTGCCACCGACCTATGAGATGTACCCCACATAACTGACTAGGCCATGGACTTCGTGAGAGATGTCTACCGGCATCATCGCCATCTGGTCAACCTTGTAGAACCTAACAGAGTGGTCTTTCCACTCATAAACATGACAATGAAGATAGTCCACATCAGATTTGTCGGGAAGCTTTACGAGAACCACACCCTTCATAATCGAAGGCACAACTAGGAAATTTTGTGGTGAAGTACACCCTCGAGAACACGCCTGACAATAATGCTACAGGAAAACGCTTGTTCACCACACGTGGTGACGAGGACACAACAGCTGGATAGTTTAGTAGTAGAACTCATCCTTAGGTCTTCCAGTTCACATGACATAACTTTGAGAGCTTCATCTCCACCATGGTCCTGGTTCTAATTCAAACGGAAACCAAATATTTTATTACTACCTCCGTTCAAAAATATAAGATGATTTTTGATAGACTCAATATAAGACTACATATATGCACAGAAATGAGTGAACAAAGACACTAGAAGATGTCTTCAAAGGCATGGAGCAAAGGAATTACTTGCAATTTTCATAACACAAGTTACTAAGGCTACTATACTCTCCTCAAAGGCATGAGAGCTAAAATCTTGTGTTTCCTACAGCTAGCATTGATGTTCATAAAGTAGTTGAAAGTAATCTACAAGAAATCAATGTTATGTGCAAAAATCATATGTATGTCAACCTCTCGCATGTTCTGGTCAAAAGAGCAGTTTAGAACCGTGTTTTGGCACACAAAAATCAACTGCAAGATCACCCAGGAAGTTGTACTGCTAGTACTAATACTGCGTGTTAGATGAAAAAACATGATCAAGATCGCCAAAAAGATCTTCAAGAAGAGATATTAACTGGACCGGCTTAACGTGGAATCACGGAGAGGAGGCCTTGGACAGGGTAATGGCCTTGAGCTTGTCTGCGGTAGTCTTGGCAGGGTTCTTGTGCTTCTTTGTACCCTGAGCCCCAGCGGCTTTGGCCAGAACCAACATCACTTCGGCCAATGCTCCAGGGTCCATCAAGAAACTGTCAAATAGAAATAAAAGTATATAAACCATAATCACAAACCCAAAAGAAGAACAGAGAGGGAGTTAGGATTGGTCACATGGTTGCCCGGCCTTGGCCAGAAGCAACACCATTTATGCGCTCACCTTTCCTTCTTTGGGAGAGAAGAACAATGACAGAAGCGTGTTGGGGTTTTCTTCAAGAGAGGAAGATGAGGGAGAAGAGTGAAATGATGGTTGCTTCGTCCGTCCAACTTACTGCTAGAAAGGTCAGGGTTTATTGATTTGACGGCTCATTGGTGCTTCGACTGGTGTAGTCTACCATCCAGTTGTGCACCCTAGTATGCAGTAATTTAGTGCATGGCAAGTGGACCCCGATGTTGGCTGTCCCACACATCGACGCAAGTAGAGGAGGATCAGCATGGTAGAGCGCGCCCAATGTTTCAAAAAAATATGATTACATCAAGTGTTTCGACTCTTACGACGGAGGAGTGCAAAACATGGCAGCCACTAGAACTTACAAAGTACTCCTGCTACTAGGCATGTGCAGTTGTTCATACGTCCGTACTATAATCTTGTAGCTAGCGTAGGAAGATATGATGATTAAAAAGATGTTGTGGGCAGGTCAACTATATGAATAGTTATGTAACATGCCCCTTTTTTGACTGTCCGGTCGAGAAGAATGAATGATGAGATCAATGTTAACACAACTAGGACTACAACGCACGGAGAGTACGGTGCTACAGAGCATGAAGGGTGCATGAGCCCATACTAGGTTAACACAAATACACTAGGAGCATGTAGCGCATGTATGAAGAGGGGTGCTGTCGTGGATTTAGCACGGCAGATGTCCTAGCAAAAGGACTTAGTCGTGAGGCCATCGCTACGGGTTAGCTTAAAGGGGTTAAAGCGGACAAGGACACAGGGATTTTATACTAGTTCGTCCCCTTCGATGAAGGTAAAAGCCTACTTCTAGTTTGGTGTGTATTGCTGGGGTTTCGATGACCAGGGAGCAAATCCGCTTTGCCTGTGTCTCGGTCTGTTGTTCTCTGTCTTGAACCGTCACCGGGTCGTCCCCTTATATAAGAGGTGATTCCCGGTCCGGTTTACGGAGTCCCGAGGCCGGCTCATAAACGTGTCCGCCTCGGTATTTACTCTTTCTATCTTACATCCCAAGTTACATAGTATGACGGTTTACAAATCATGGGCCCTAACACTTGGGCTCTAAACCTCTTGGGCTACAACCTTCTACTTCATGCTCCGCTGGGCCTTTGATAAAATAATCTTCATAACGTAAACCGGCCCCTCCTGGGCGGTTTATACTTGGTAGTAATATCATTGACATTAGGCCCTAGATTGATTTGAACCTGTTCATGTCAATCTTCAAAGTCTTGTACAGGTCTTCCTTTCTGCTGCTTCAGAATGCTTTGTAAACCGGCATGATGTCATCTCCTAAAATCACTTTAAACCGTCGTGATGCCATCTTGTGCATTTAATGCTTGTACCTATTTTTTACCTTTACTCATTAAAGCTCTGAAGATCGAGGCGACAACATCGTCCATATCCGCCTTTTGGGCTCCTCGATTCCCGCGCCTACCGTTTTATCCCTTCGGCTAATAAATAGGGCCAAAGGGCATCTCTTCTTCCCCCTTGCTTCTTCTTCCTCTGTCCTCTGACGCTCGAGCTCCACCGCCGTCCGCCGAGTTATGCACCTCCCTCGATTCTGGCCGCTGCATCAACCTGAACGCGTCCAGAGATTCACCGGTGCCCTTCCGCTTCCATTGCCTCGGGTACGTTCACTTATTTCCTTCCCGTAGATCCAGTTCTAGGGTTTCCTGTGCATTCATAGATGAATTCCGATTCTTCGCGGTTCTTCTCCATAGATAATGTTTACCCGTAGATCTTCAAGCTTTTTAGGTCAACTTTCGTTAGCATGACTCCGCTCCGTCCTTGTAATCTGTCTTCTCCAATATGATTAGTCTGGACTGAATCTTCTCAAGACCTTCACTGTTTCCGCTGAATATACTTTGAATTAACTTTGAATTTTCCATATGCTGTAGATCCATATCTTACTGCCGCTTGTGTGAAAATTGTTTGCCCACACTTTAGATCTGCGCCTTACCTGCGTGTGTTTGGCGGTTTAACTTTCCTTTTCAAACTTCATAATCCGGCAGACGTCATGCTTATAGCTGTTCCAGATGTTTAATTCGGTAGATACCATTAGGCCCCTGCTTAAACCGCCAGTTAGCTCAGTACCTTCATAGAATATACCAGTTTAAATCTGCGTAAATCATAAACTGGCTCTTTATTGTATTTTCAGCCTTCCCTTTTGAAAAAGATAACTTCGTGGCCAAGCAGTTTGTCGCATGCAACTGGGTCCCATCCCGGATCACCGAGGATGATTTAGAAAAGATGGCCTCAATTGGTGCTTTAGGTCCAAAGGAGGTTCTTCACTGGACGGCTCCTGGAAAAGAGTGTCCTCCTAAACCTAAGGAGGGAGAAATTATTGTCTTTTTCGATCACCTGGCTCGGGGTTTTAACCCTCCAGGGTAAAAGTTTTTCTGCGACGTGTTGGCAGACTTTCAGCTCCATCCCCAAGACATAGGTCCCAAGTCCGTATCAAATATTTGCAACTTCCAAGTCTTCTCAGAAGCCTATCTGCAAGAGGAGCCATCCATGGAGCTATTTCGGGACTTCTTCCATTTGAACCGTCGGACTGAGTTTCATGATGGCCCAAATACTGAACTTGGCGGAATGGGTATTCAGAAGAGGAAAGATGTTAGATTTCCTCACGCTACTCTCCATAGCCATCCCAAGGAATGGAACCAAACTTTGTTCTACTGTGTTGACACTTCACCGGAAGGGGAAAATCCAATGCCGGGTTATCGCACCCACCGTCTGTTAGCAGACCACCCTTTTCCACAACGCTTAAGTGCCCAGGAGCGAGCTCGATATGCCCCCCCAGCTTTCAAAGCTTCGGGCCTTCGTAGCCAACGGATTAACAGGAGTTGACTTCGTCCGCTGTTGACTCTCTTGGAGTATACTCCCGTAAAGCCGGCGCTCCGGCTTAATGTGCGAATACACTGGGGACCCCAAGGACCCTCTGCGCCATACAGAGATGGTGCTTCCAGAGAATGAAGTTACTGAATCTGCCAAAAATATGCTGAATATACCTCTGGAAGAGTTCAGTCAGACCGGATTAGCGCCCTTCTGCGTGACTAATAAACCGCCGTCGGTAAGAGATTCTTCTGTCCCTTTACTTTGTTTAACCCATCCATATAGCTTGGCTTGATATGCTTTTACTCCTTTAAACAGGCTAATGACCCTTTCTAGAAAAGGAAAGTCCAGGACAAACCGGCGAAGCCATCCCGCAAAAAGACCCTGGCTGTGAAGAAGCACAAGAAGAAACCTGCCGCTATGTCCGGTTCAAACGCGGAGGAAGATGATCCGGCCTCTGAGGTACCACCAAGCTCTTATGACTTTTTAAATCTTTCCTTTGTCTATATTTCTATTAACAATGACTTTTCCCAGGATCCGGCTAAAGGTAGTAAAGCGGGCGATGTTGAGGTAATCTCTCTTTCCTCTGACTCAAAACCACCGCCACCCAAAGTTCGTCGGGTAGTCCGGAAGTTTCAGTTTTCTCATCCTTATGCTCAATTGGATCCAAACTTTATTTTGAAGAAACAGCAACATGAAGCTCGCCGCACCACTCGCCACAGCGGCCATGTGGTTGAATCCACCGCACTTACTCACACTCCTGTTCGAAGGCGTCGTTCCGAGGTTTTACTTACTCCAACTGCTCTTCATCCCAAAGCGGGTCTTATTCGTCAACCTCTTAACCCATCTGACCCGAATTATCATGAAACTCCTCTCTCATCCTCTGGCGATCAACCGCCACACAAGTCCCTGTGCTCAAGACTATTCACGGGTAAGCTGTCTTTCACTCTATCCGGTTTATCTTTCCATTTTTGACTTGTGATTTTCATTGTCCCTTTAATCTTTTCTTAGTATGCCCAAGCCTAGCAAAAAAGCAAAATTGAGTAAACCGGCAGTCGATAATACCACTTCTGGACCAGCAGACGATCCTAAACTTGCCAACCCATTGGAAGAAAATATTGAAATTCCACATGATGATCCTTCTCCTATGGATCGAGAAGACCTTTTTGTTCCGGGGGATGACCCCATGGAGTACACTGCTGAACCGGCCAGCCCTGTCCGGGTTAGCCCAGCTCGGGCTAGTCTAGCTCCTACTAGTCCTGCTCAAGTTACTCCCACTGCTGTCAATCCTTCCAAGCCAACTGCTGCTTCAAATGATGACGTTGAAATTACTGGGACCGGTTTTACCACCCCAAGAGAGCCTCTCGCTTTAGCCAACCACACTGCCAAGGAGGAGTTCCTCCAAAAAGATAAGGGCAAATGGAACACCGATCTTTCCAGCTACGCCCAACTTAGTGCTCAGGAGCTCCATTCCGGGTTTTAAAACCGGCTATACACCAGCCGTGACTATGAAGCCGGTCTGGTGAACTTAATGAAGGAACGCTATGAGGTAATTTCTTTTCTTTGTCTTTTATTTTTGCTTGTGCCTTGTAACTGTACCTTTAGTCCATCGTAGCCCCCAAGTGCCGGTTTAGCCTTTAAGGGTGAATCGGGACTTCAATATATCCACTAGAATAACTTTGATTTGCACGTGTAGCCCCCAAGGGCCGGTTTACTCCATCGCGAGTGAACCGGGACTTCTCCTATGTTTAGAATGATGTCACATTAGCCCCAAGTGCCAAGTATATAACTTGTTATGTGCTTGGGAATTGTCTGAAAAATTGCTTGTTTTCACTGCAAATGTACATTAGCCCCCAAGTGTCAAGTGCATAACTTGTTATGTGCTTGGGACTTTGACTGAATTGCTTTATGAATATCTGATATACTTTATCCTTGGCAGACTGACTTGAACCGGAGGGCCTCTGAAATAACTAAACTCCGGGATAGCCTAACCTTCCAAGAGACTGCTTCGGTTAAAGTTAAGGAGGAGCTTACCCTTGCTTTAGCTAATATGGAGACGCTGAAGAAGGAGTTTGAAGTGGAGCGGTCAACTTGGGAAGCTGAAAAGGCTGCCCTGGAAAAGAGGGCCAGTGATGCAGAGGCGGCACTTAACCCGATGATGGAGGAGCTGTCCGGGTTAAAGCAGCATATAAATGACATGACATCTGCCATCTTTGGTAAGTTCTTGTTGACATAAGCTTGTCCTTTCTATCTTGCACTGCTTCGGTTTAATTCATAACTCGTACGCAGGGAGGCGCGTTACTCATCTTGGGGATGATGTGCGGAAGAAACTGAAGGCTGCTTACACTTTGGTGGAGTAGCTATACGCAGGCACACAAAGGGCCATTAGTGCTATCTCCCACAATAAACTGGCTCCAACCACCATCCAAGGTACTTTGGAGAAACTATCAATTTTGCCTGCCCGTATTGTCGAAGTAACGAAGTCATCCACAAGAGCCGGCACCTTGACGGCTTTAACCCGAGCCAAGGCGTGGGTTCCTGACTTTGATCCGGCGAAGGCAATGAATGGCTATCCAAGCATGAAGAGGACAGATCAGCCTTCTCCAGTGATGATCTGTGTGCTTTAACCAAGGATATGCGGCCTCTAGCGAGTAAACTTGCTGATGAAGCAGATTTATCAAGATATCATCCGGGTTTTGATTTGGAGAACGTACGGGTGGAGCGTCCATCCTATGACATTGAAAATCTTATTCCACCCGTCCGTAAGCATACCTTCGCTCCTGACATTGAACCGTCAGAACTTATAAATGACGAAGTTCATTTCCGAGCGCTTGCCAAGATTGACCGGAGCACCACTGATTTCCAACAGCTGGAAGAAGCCGCCGAAGACCCGGAGCAGGCTGACCATCAATCGTCACGATGGGATGATGTAGAGTCTTAAACCAGCTCCGGTTTAACTTTATGTCCCGTAGTTTGAGAAAAACTGATACTCTTTTGGGCCTTTTAGTGCCTTGTAATAGGGTAGTTAAGATACTGTCTTTGTCCCACACTATCTTTTGTGATATTGCTTTGATTTTGGCAGCCACTGAAATATATCCTGCTTTCAATGCTTTTGCCGGTTTGTGCTACCTGTTTATGCACAATACAAAGTTTAAAGTGTCCTGGCGGTTTATCGCCGGACGGGTCATATTGCCCAAACACATGATCTAAGTTAATAACTTGAACTGTGTATAAAATATAACCATGTACCATACGTGCGATTAACTGTATCTTAATAAACCTTAATCCGGCAGAAATCCTTCAAGGTGTAAGTGCTGATGACTCCCTTGATTATTTGTCGGCTCGTCATCAAGGCCGAACCGGGTTATAATGAGATCCGGTTTAACAGTAAATTAATACTGGTGTTTATAACCCAGACTATAACTCTGTCAATACAGATGTAGCGGCAACTTTGTAGTCATCCACTCTTGAATCAATGGACTTGGTTGAATAACCAATGACCTTGAGGATAAAGATTTGAGAAAACGTAAAAAATGAAAAATAAAGTTTTTGGGCAAATAAGACCATGTAGTCGAGGCTTTTTACGAGCTGCGAGGCTCCAAATTTGAGGCTTTTTATGAGCTGCCAGGCTACTGTCATTAACCATTTTAGCAAAGCCTATTAAGATGGTCCGCAATCCTTAACCAAATCATCAATCTCAAATACTACCAATGTTCAAAATCTTGTAAAGATTTGACTTGTGTAATCACTTGATGATCGTCAATTTAACGTTACCAAGTTCAGGGTCCCTAAGGATTGACTTGTGTGTACGTTCGACGGGTCGTACCAGGTTTACCTGGGCGGCGTGACTTACTTGATGCAGGCAGGTTAATCCGGGTTTTTAGGTGTATACACCAAGCTTCCAAGTCGTGTTCACTACAAGAGTTTTCAACTCGCTGATGAACTTGCATCAGGAGCCCCCAGGTAGCGTTTGAGCATTACTCGTCGGGGCCTATGTTTGAGTTGTGCTAGGCATCAAAACTCTCTTTTGCCCCTCATCATCATGTGGAAATTGCCGAAGCAACCAGAGTTGTGCTCTTATGATGGTCTTGATGTGGCCGCCGGTTTAAGAGGCCATAGGAAACTCCCTTGCCCACGGAAGCCCCCATGTGATACTCTTATGAACAAAAAAGACGGTTGATACCCCGATTTATCGAGGGCGCCGGTTTAAGAGGCCATAGGAACTCCTTTGCATGCAGAAGCCCCCATGTGATTCTCTTATGAAAAAGATGGCTGATACCCCGGTTTACCGGGGGCGCCAGTTTATTATATTGATCATAATATATACATTGTACATAAAGCGGAGCCGATGGCTCAAGTATAGTAAGGTCGAAGAAGAGCGATGTTCCACGGCCGCTTGGTATCCTCCTCCGCCATAAGTGAGTCCTTATGTTCTCGAACGTCGACGAGGTAGTAAGATCCATTGTGCAGGTTCTTGCTGACCACAAAGGGCCCTTCCGAAGGTGGGGATAGCTTGTGCATGTCCGTCTGGTCTTGGATGAGCCGGAGCACCAGATCTCCTTCTTGAAACGTCATGGTCTTAACCCGGCGACTGTGGTACCGGTGCATGTATTTCTAATAAATCGCCGATCGAGCTGCTGCCATGTCCCGTTCCTCGTCCAGTCGGTCCAACGCATCTTGTCTTGCTTGTTCATTATCCGCTTCAACGTAAGCCGCCAACCGCGGCAAGTCATGACGGATATCACTAGGGAGGACCGCTTCAGCTCCATATACCATGAAGAAAGGCGTGTACCCTGTGGATCTGTTAGGTGTAGTGTTGATGCTCCATAGTACAGAAGGCAACTCCTCCACCCAACAACCCGGTGTTCTCTGCAAAGGAACCATAAGCCGAGGTTTGATGCCTCTCAAGATCTCTTGATTGGCTCTTTCAGCTTGGCCATTAGACTGAGGGTGAGCTACTGATGATACATCGAGACGGATGTGCTCTCGTTGACAGAACTCCTCCATAGCCCCCTTGGATAGATTGGTGCCATTATCAGTTATAATGCTGTGTGGAAAGCCAAACCGGAAAATCACCTTTTTGATGAACTGAACCGTTGTTGCTGCATCACACTTACTGACAGGCTCCGCTTCAACCCATTTGGTAAACTTGTCCACTGCCACCAAAAGGTGGGTTTTCTTATCTTGGGATCTCTTGAAGGGTCCAACCATATCAATCCCCCAGGTCGCAAACGGCCAAGTAATTGGGATCATCCTCAAGTCCTGCGCTGGTATATGAGCACGCCGTGAAAATTTCTGGCAAGCCTCACTTTTTCTGACCAAGTCCTCTACATCAGCATGAGCTGTTAACCAGTAGAACCCATGATGAAAAGATTTAGCCACCAAAGATTTTGAACCAGCGTGATGGCCAGAATCCCCTTCGTGAATCTCTCTAAGAATATCACAGCCTTCTTCTGGTGACACACATCGCTGAAATGCTCCAGAAACACTGCAATGATGATGTTCTCCATTGATAATAGTCATGGACTTAGACCGCCGGGTTATCTGCCGAGCCAAGATTTCGTCCTCTGGTAACTCACCTCGGTTCATATAGGCCAGGTAAGGGAGCGTCCAATCCGGAATGACATGAAGCGCTGCGACCAATTGTGCCTCCGGATCAGGAATAGCCAAGTCCTCCTCTGAAGGTAACTGCACTGACGGATTATGCAACTCATCCAAGAAGGTATTAGGTGGAACCGGTTTATGCTGAGAACCTAGCCGGCTTAACACATCGGTCGCTTCATTCTTTCGCCGGCCTATATGATCCACCTGATAATCCTTGAAGTGTCCGGCGACAGCATCCACCTCTCGTCGATATGCTGCCATGAGCGGATCCTTGGAGTCCCACTTGCCAGATACTTGCTGTGCCACCAGATCTGAATCACCAAAGCACTTAACCCGGCTAAAGTTCATTTCCTTGCCCATCCGCATACCATGGAGGAGAGCTTCATACTCAGAAGCATTGTTAGTACAGGGGAACATTGAACGGAGGACGTAACAGAACTTATCACCTCGTGGGGAAGTTAACACGACTCCAGCCCCCGAGCCCTCGAATTCCTTGAACCGTCAAAGTGAATAGTCCAATATGTGTGATCCGGCTTCTCCTCAGGTGCATGCAACTCTGTCCAATCGTTGACGAAATCCACTAGTGCTAGGGACTTTATCGTAGTACGAGGCACATACTTTAACCCGTGCGGGCTAAGTTCAATAGCCCACTTTGCAACCCACCCTGTAGCTTCTCTGTTCTGGATTAGATCCCCTAACGAAGCTGAACTGACAACGGTGATTGGGTGGCCCTGAAAATAGTGCTTCAGCTTCTGCCAATGCGGATATCTCTGCTTTGACTCGATGAGCACCTCACTGATGTAGTAAACCAGCCGCTGAACCAGATATTCTTTGCCTGCCTCCTTGCGCTCTACCACAATGGCAAAGCTTACTGCACGGGCATTAGCAGCCACGTATAACAACAGCGGCTCATTGTCAACTGGGGCAGCAAGGACCGGCAGCTCTGCCAATTGCCTCTTCAGGTCCTCAAACGCACAATCAGCAGCATCGCTCCAGACGAAGCGGTCTGTCTTTTTCATCATCTGATAAAGCAGGATAGCCTTCTCCCCTAAACGGCTGATAAACCGGCTGAGCGCCACAACACGGCCCGCCACGCGTTGGACATCGTTGATGCACGCCGGTTTAGCCAGGGATGTAATCGCCTTGATCTTCTCCGGATTAGCTTCGATTCCCCTGTTCGATACTAAGAACCCCACGAGCTTGCTTGCCGGGACACCAAAAACGCACTTCTCCGGATTAAGCATCATTTTGCAAACCCGCAGATTGTCGAAGGTTTCTTTCAAATATGCTATTAACATCTCCTCCTTTCTGGACTTCACCACAATGTCATCCACATATGCATGAACATTCTGCCCAATCTGCCCATGAAGGCAATTCTGCACACAACGTTGGTAGGTTGCCTGAGCACTCTTAAGCCCAAACGGCATAGATACATAGAAGAAGGCTCCAAAGGGAGTTATGAAGGCCGTCTTCTCCTGGTCCTTAACTGCCATTTTGATCTGATGATAACCTGAGTATGCATCCAAAAAACTTAGCCGCTCACATCATGCCGTAGCATCAATGATCTGATCAATACGGGGGAGAGCAAAGGGATCAGTTGGGCAAGCTTTGTTCAGATCTGTGTAATCAACACACATTCGCCAAGTGCCATTTTTCTTAAGTACTAGCACCGGATTAGCCAACCACTCCGGATGAAACACCTCAATTATAAAGCCTGCAGCCAAGAGCCTAGCTACTTCTTCTCCAATAGCCTTGTGCCTCTCTTCATTGAAGCGGCGCAGATACTGCTTGACCAGTTTAAACTTAGGATCAATATTAATACTGTGCTCAGCGAGTTCCCTCGGTACACCGGGCATGTCAGAAGGCTTCCATGCAAAGATGTCCCGGTTCTCATGGATGAACTCGATGAGCGCGCTTTCCTATTTCAGATCTAGGTTAGCACTGATAGTGAACTGCTTGGATGAATCGCCAGGAACAAAGTCCACCTGCTTAGTCTCTTCAGCTGATTTGAATTTCAACGCCGGATCATGCTCTGTGGTTGGTTTCTTCAGCGAAGACATATCTGACGGATCAACATTGTCCTTATAGAACTTCAGCTCCTCAGTTGCACAAACCGCTTCGGCATAATCTGCATCACCTTCCTTGCATTCCAATGCAATTTTGCGGCTCCCATGGACCGTAATAGTTCCCTTGTGGCCTGGCATCTTGAGTTGTAGATAAACATAACACGGCCTAGCCATGAACTTGGCGTAAACCGGCCGCCCAAACAAAGCGTGCTATGGTCTCTTGATCTTTACCACCTCAAAGGTTACAGTCTCGGACCTAGAGTCATGCTCATCTCCAAAGGTAACTTCTAGATCGATCTTGCCAACTGGATAAGCCGATTTACCGGGCACCACCCCGTGAAACACCGTATTGGACTGTCGAAGCTTTTTATCTGTCAGCCCCATACGCCGGAAGGTCTCATAATACAGGATGTTGATGCTGCTGCCTCCATCCCTAAGCACTTTGGTGAACTTGTAGCCACCCACCTGAGGTGCTACCACTAGATCCAGCTGACCCGGATTGTCAACTCAGGGCGGATGATCCTCCCTGCTCCACACAATGGGCTGTTCCGACCAACACAGGAAACGTGGCACCACCGGTTCAACGGAATGTACTGCCCTCTTTAGAACTTTCTGGTCACGTTTGCACAAGCTCGTGGTGAAGACATGATACTGCCCACTGCTCAGCTCCTTCGGATTATTCTGATATCCGGATTGCTGCTGCTATTGACGCTGCTGATTTCCCTGATTGTTATATCCACCCTAACCATGCTGTTGGTTATGCTGATTGTGTCCATTGTGATTGCCGTTATTACCTTGATATCCTGAACCGGATCCCCCACCTTGATAACCCGGACCTTGGAAACCAGGGCCTGATCCGCCAGGGGGCCCGTGATCATACCTAGTCCGGTTCATGAATTCCTGCATAATAAAGCAGTCTTTCCAGAGATGCGTGGCTGGTTTTTCTGGTGTACCGTGCTTCGGGCAAGGCACGTTCAACTGGCGTTCCAGATTAATAGGCGGCCTGCCATTACGCGGAGGTGGTCTACCCTTGCGACGTTGTCCATCCTCCTGAGCATTTGTGTTCCCCACAAAGTCCGAACTACCATCCGCCTTACGCTTACCGTTGTAACCTTGATTCGCCGGATTGGGCTGCGGCGATTTAACATTCTTGCTTTCCTTCCCTGACTTGTCTCCATCAGCATCTGGATGTTTGGTGTTATCAGAGTCTCCATAGTTCACTAGAGCGCCCATGAGCATCCCCATGTCATTGCAATCATGTTTAAGCCGTCCCAACTTCTGTCTCAAAGGTTCAAACCGGCAATTACCTTTCAAGGTTACCACTGCTGTGCTTGGGTTGATGCTATTGGAGGAATGCAAAATCTCTAATACCCGACGCACCTAATTGCTTGTAGACTCATGCCCCCTTGAACACAGGCAGCTAAGTCGACGGCAGACATCAGCTGCTTGCATGTATCCTTGAAGTTGTTGATAAACCGGTGCCGCAATTTAGCCCATGATCTGATGGAATTAGGTGGTAAACCCTTCAGCCATGTTCGGGCCGTGCCTTCAAGCATCATTGTGAATTACTTGGCGCATGCTGTCTCATCCACATCGAGCATCTCCATTGCCATCTCATAACTCTCAACCCATGCCTCCGGAGCCAGATCCGCCGTGTAATTGGGTACCTTGCGTGGTCCTTTGAAATCCTTGGGCAGCTTCACATTCCGTAAAGCGGGGATAAGACACGGCACTCCCAAGGAACTATACATGACCCCGGTTCAATTGTGGTGGTGGGACGAACCGGCGTCGCCTGACGAGCTTCGTACTATGCTGTTACCTCGGCCTCCCGGCGCTGCTTGGCCTGATCCACCACATCCTGCGTGTTCGCCTCTCCTCCTGCCGGATTATCCTGCCTCGGCTGATTACGTCTCCGTGTACTGCTTGATATGGCCGGTTCATCCAGACGCCTAGTATAACTCCGGCTCGGACGGGGACTCGAGTGAATCCTCTCCCGGCTATAGGAATAAGCTTGATGTTGAGATAGCACTGTGCCCAACAACTCCCTGGCCCGTCGTGCTTCCACCGCTATGGGGGGCGTTCCTTCAATAGGAAGGGTGGCCAGTCGTGAAGCAGCTGCAACTATGTTGTCCAACGGATTGGAATAATGACCAGGAGGGGTGGGCACATGTTGGGCCGGCACTACCTGGCGGGTTGGCTCTACGGCCGGCGGCTGAACAGACGCTCCCGTGCCCGGTGCTCCTCCCCGGTTCAGCTCCGGCTGGTTACTGGTTCCTGCTCCTGGCGTGCTAAAGAGATTCCTTGCCTCATAGACCGGTGGCAAGCGAGATCGTTGCCTTCTCATCATTACCTCGTGTGAAGCGGTTTGATCCAACATGAGTCGATAGGCCTGAGCGTCAAGCTCCGCCTGCTTTGTGGCCATCCTAGCTTTCTCAGCAGCCAGGTCCAACTTGGCTTGTTCAATCCGGCATTTCACCTGAGCGACCTCCGCATCATGCTGCTCCTTGTTGTCCTGGGTTACCTCCGCTGTCAATAACGTCGTCAAAGTGTCGACCAAGGTGGTAAAATATCAGATGGCGACGGGGGAGGATCTCCAGCTCTAGCTCCCATCGTGTCTGTTGTTAACGCCGCTGTTGTTGAGGGCTGCTGCATAGATTGTGATCCGGTCATAAAGACAGCAACCCGGTTTGGCGGATCGAGGGGGCCCGGAATACTGTCACCATCGGAACAGCCCTCCGATCGACCGTTATGCAGCAGATACAAAGATTCTGTCTCTCTGGAAGAAGATTCATCGCCGGAATAGACAACGGTCTCGCCGCCAGAGTCCGATCCGTCCTCGGTTTGTACTCCATGCACTGCTCCAACGAAGACGTGCTTCACGGCGGGCCGAATCCGGGCAGGTCTCGCACGCTGAGCCGGCTCGACGATGTTGGGGAAGGTGTCCGGCTCAAGGCCCGGTTCGCCGATCTATCCACTCAAGACGTGGATGCCGCCGAAGGGGACCCGGTACCGGTATTCGATTGAATCGGCCTCGGGGCCCCAGCCTGCATCATCGATGTAGATCCGGCCACGACGACTCTTAGTCATCCGGCCCACTGCATAGCCCTTGAGTCCTTCAAAGCTTCCCTTCAAGAACTCGAAACCATCGTGCGATAGCCCCACAGTGGGCGCCAACTGTCATGGATTTAGCACGGCAGATGTCCTAGCAAAAGGACTTAGTCGTGAGGCCATCGCTACGGGTTAGCTTAAAGGGGTTAAAGAGGACACAAGGATTTTATACTAGTTCGGCCCCTTCGATGAAGGTAAAAGCCTACGTCTAGTTTGGTGTGTATTGCTGGGGTTTCAATGACCAGGGAGCGAATCCACTTTGCCTGTGTCTCGATCTGTTGTTCTCTGTCTTGAACCATCGCCGGGTCGTCCCCTTATATAAGAGGTGACGCCCGGTCCGGTTTAAGGAGTCCCGAGGCCGGCTCATAAACGTGTCCGCCTCGGTGTCTACTCTTTCTATCTTACATCCCATGTTACATAGTATGACGGTTTACAAATCATGGGCCCTAACACTAGGGCTCTAAACCTCTTGGGTTGCAACCTTCTACTTCATGCTCCGCTGGGCCTTTGATAAAATAATCTTGATAACATAAACCGGCCCCTCCCGGGCGGTTTATACTTGGTAGTAATATCCCTGACTAGTGCTGAGATGAGCATGCACAATTTCGCAAAAAAAGATGAGCATGCATGCCTAAACACCACCGAAGTCCCTCTGCTTCCCGAGGTGCACGATGGTGGTGATGCAGGGTGCCACTGCCCGTAGAGCCCGCTCCCTGTCGATGGGAGCTAGGTCGTCAAAGATGGCACCCAATGGCACGAACGATTTCCGTTGACGAAGCCATGAGAGGATTCCCCCAGCAACGGGGACGGCCGCCCGCAACCCCTCCTTGTCTAGCTCCGCTCCGACCACCGCGCGAAGAAGACTCGGCTCCTCAGAGATATAGGTCAAGAAGGAGACCATGTCAGGAAGTTGCAGCTCGTTGAAGTCAATCGGGTGGTCGAACGGGTTTAGCCCGACGGCCGGCATGGTTACGCTGGCACGGCGGTAGGCATCACGCAACCGCAACACTTTCGTGGCAACAAGGTCTAGCAAGTTGTTGAAGCGATCCTGGACCTTGTCACGATCGGCCTGCTGATACGTCTCCAACGTATCTACTTTTCCAAACACTTTTGCCCTTGTTTTGGACTCTAACTTGCATGATTTGAATGGAACTAACCCGGACTGACGCTGTTTTCAGCAGAATTGCCATGGTGTTATTTTTGTGCAGAAATAAACATTCTCGGAATGACCTGAAAATCAACGGCGAATTATTTTTGAATATATAAAAAATATCTGCGGAAAGAACCAAGCCAGGGGGCCCTCACACTGTCCACGAGGGTGGGGCGCGCCCCCTCCCCCTCGTCGCGCCCCCCTGCCTCGTGGGCCCCCTATTGCTCCACCGACGTACCCCCGGACTCCATATATTCACTTTCGGGGAGAAAATAATCAGAGAGGAAGAATTCTCGCGTTTTACGATACGGAGCCACCGCCAAGCCCTAATCTCTCTTGGGAGGGCTGATCTGGAGTCCGTTCGGGGCTCCGGAGAGGGGAGATCGTCGCCATCGTTATCATCAACCTTCCTCCATCACCAATTCCATGATGCTCACCGCCGTTTGTGAGTAATCCCATCGTAGGCTTGCTGGACGGTGATGGGTTGGATGATATTTACCATGTAATGGAGTTAGTTTTGTTAGAGTTTGATGCCTAGTATCCACTATGTTCTAAGATTGATGTTGTGATGACTTTGCCATGCTTAATGCTTGTCACTAGGCCCCAAGTGCCATGATTTCAGATCTAAACCTATTATGTTTTCATGAATATATGTGTGTTCTTGATCCTATCTTGCAAGTCTATAGTTACCTACTATGTGTTATGATCCGGCAACCCCGAAGTGACAACAATCGGGACCACTCCCGGTGATGACTGTAGTTTGAGGAATTCAGGTATTCACTATGTGTTAATGCTTTGGTCAGGAACTCTATTAAAAGGAGGCCTTAATATCCCTTAGTTTCCACTAGGACCCTGCTGCCACAGGAGGGTAGGACAAAAGATGTCATGCAAGTTCTTTTCCATAAGCATGGATGACTATATTCGAAATACATGCCTACATTACATTGATGAACTGGAGCTAGTTCTGTGTCACCCTAGGTTATAACTATTACATGAGGAATCGAATCCGACAAAATTCTCCATCACCTATCCAATGCCTACGAGCTTTTCACATATTGCTTGTTGCTTATTTACTTTCCCGCTGCTACTATTACAAAAACTACAAAAACACCACCGTTACTTTTATTGCTGTTACCACTATTTCCATATTACTTTGCTACTAAATTACCTTGCTGCACATACTAAGTTTCCAGGTGTGGTTGAATTGACAACTCAGCTGCTAATACTTAAGAGTATTCTTTGTCTCCCCTTGTGTTGAATCAATAAATTTGGGTTGAATACTTTACCCTCGAAAACTGTTGCGATCCCCTACACTTGTGGGTTATCAAGACTATTTTCTAGCGCCGTTGCCGGGGAAGCATAGCTATATTCTTTAAGTCACTTGGGATTTATATCTGTTGATCACTATGAAGAATTTGAGGGACTCAAAAACCAAGATCTTTCCCTCAACTACGAGGGGAGGTAAGGAACTGCCATCTAGCTCTGCACTTGATTCACCCTCTGTTATGAGTAAATTTACGACACCTACTCCTGCTATTGAATCTGATATGTCGCACGTTCTTGATGATGCCACTTTTGCTATGTATGATGAAACTACTTCTATGCTTGATAATTCGGTAGCACTGGGTGAATTTCTAGATGAACAAATTGTTAAGGTTAGGGAGAATGCAAATATTGAAACTGGTAATATTTATGAAAGTGATGATGAAGATTCTCCCCCTAGATATGAATTGCCTATTATTCCTGAGGGTTATGTTATGGATGAAGAAACTGCTAGAGACTTTCTTGCTTGCAATGATAGATATGATCTTAAGAAATTATTAGCTAAGCTGAAAGAAAAGTCTTTGAATGCTAGAATGAAATATGACCCTGATTTTGCTACTTCACCTATCTTTGTTACTGATAAGGATTATGATTTCTCTGTTGATCCTGAGTTAATTACTTTGGTTGAATCTGATCCTTTCCATGGCTATGAATCTGAAACTGTTGTGGCACATCTTACTAAGTTGAATGATATAGCCACCCTATTCACCAACGATGAAAAGATTCGTTATTACTATATCCTTCAGCTATTTCCGTTCTCGTTAAAGGGTGATGCTAAGACATGGTTTAATTCGCTTGATCCTGGTTGTGTGCATAGTCCCCAGGATATGATTTATTACTTCTCTGCTAAATATTTTCCCGCTCATAAGAAACAAGCTACCCTACGGGAAATATATAATTTTGTGCAAATTGAAGAAGAGAGTCTCCCACAAGCTTGGGGGAGGCTTCTCCAGTTACTTAATGCTTTGTCTGATCATCCTCTTTAGAGTAATGAAATACTTGATGTCTTTTATAATGGACTAACCAATTCTTCCAGAGACCACCTGGATAGTTGTGCTGGTTGTGTTTTCAGGGAAAGAACAGTTGATCAAGCTGAATTACTATTGAATAATATGTTAGCCAATGAAAATAATTGGACACTTCCTAAACCAGCCCCTCAGCCAACTCCGAAGAAAAGGGGTGTTCTATTTCTCAGTCCTGAAGATATGCAAGAGGCAAAGAAATCTATGAAAGAAAAAGGTATTAAAGCTGAAGATGTTAAGAATTTACCACCTATTGAAGAAATGCATGCTCTTGATAACCCGACACAGGTAGTAAAGGTAAATTCTCTTTATAGATTTGATGAGGGTGATAATCCTCGTTATAAGTCTGCTAGCCAATGCTTAGATGAGTTTGACAATTTTATTGTGAAACAAGAAAACTACAATGCTTATGTTGGTAGACAATTGCAATGTAATGCTTATATGATTGAACGCTTGAGTGATTATATGTCTAGAGTTAAAGGAGAATTGAAACTCATTAGTAAACATGCTTCTATGGTTACCACTCAAGTAGAACAAGTACTTAAAGCTTAGAATGATTTGCTCAATGAATTAAATAGTAAGAATAATGATTATGTTGTTAGAGTTGCAACTAGAGGTGGTAAAGTGACTCAGGAACCTTTGTATCCTGAGTGCCACCCTAAGATAATTGAGCAAGATTCTCAAAGAGCTAATTTAGATGCACCTAGTTCTTCTAAGAAGAAGAAAAAGAAAAATGATAGGACTTTGCATGCTCCTAGTGAACCTGTAGCTGACACACCCGAGAATCCCAATGATATCTCTATTTCTGATGCTGAGACACAATCTGGTAATGAACATGAACCTAGTGATAATATTAATGATGATGTTCATGATGATGATCAACCTAGCAATGATAATGATGTATAAATTGAACATGTTGTTGATCTTGATAACCCACAATCAAAGAATCAACGTTATGACAAGAGAGACTTTGTTGCAACGAATCACGATAAGGAAAGAGAACCATGGGTTCAGAAACCCATGCCTTTTCCTCCTAAACCATCCAAGAAAAAGGATGATGAGGATTTTGAGCGCTTTGCTGAAATGATTAGACCTATCTTTTTGCGTATGCGTTTGACTGATAGGCTTAAAACAGATCCTTATGCTAAGTACATGAAGGATATTATTACCAATAAAAGAAAGATACCTGAAGTAGAAATTTCCACCATGCTTGCTAATTACACTTTTAATGGTGGAATACCTAAGAAACTAGGAGATCCAGGAGTACCTACTATACCTTGCTCCATTAAAGGGAATTATGTTAAAACTGCTTTATGTGATTTTGGAGCCGGTGTTAATGTTATGCCTCTTTCTTTATATCGTAGACTTGACTTGAGTAAGTTGACACCTACTGAAATATCTTTGCAAATGGCCGATAAATCAACTGCTATACCTATCGGTATTTGTGAGGATGTGCATGTTGTAGTTGCAAATGTTACTATTCTGACAGACTTTGTTATCCTTGATATTCCCGAGGATGATAGTATGTCTATTATCCTTGGTAGACCCTTTTTGAATACTGCAGGGGTTGTTATTAATTGCAACAAAGGCAATGTCACTTTTCATCTCAATGGTAATGAGCATACGGTACACTTTCCGAGGAAACAACCTCATGTCCATAGTATCAATTCTATTGGAAAAAATTCAAACATTACTATTGGAGGTTTCGAATTTCCTCTTCCTACTGTCAAGGAGACATATGATATTCTTATTGTTTGGGACATACATATCCCCATTGAGGTAACCTAGTGTTATTCGAAAATTCTCTGGTTTCATGTTATTCGGAAAGATTTTATTAACAAGACCTGATTAACCTTGTTAATGGATTCCTTTTGATGAGCATGAGATGGGTGAATCTAGATAGTACAACCTTCTATACCCTCCTTTTACTTTCTGCTAATTAGATTAAATAAAGAAAAAATAGTATTTTCTGCCTGTTTCCAGACTTATCCGTGCAATAAAAAAATACCCCAAAATAGAATTTCTCCAAATGCCCTGAAAATGAAGTATGATTTTTTCTAGAATATTTGAGAATATTTGGCACAGAGAACACAGCAAGGGGAGCCAGCACCTGGCCACGAGGGTCCAGGGCGCGCCCACCCTCACAGGGCGCGCCTCTGCCTCATGGGCTCCACATGGCCCCCCTACACTTATTCCTGCACCCACACACTCCTTCTTCCTCCCAAAAAATCACTATCCAGCTCAAGCACGAGTTCTAGCTCATCTTGCTGCCATTTTCGATCTCCTTGCTCAAAGCTCCATTCACGAAACTGTTTGGGGAGATTGTTCCTTTGTATGTGACTCCTCCATTGGTCCAATTAGTTTTTGTTCTAGTGCTTTATTTATTGCAAATTTTTGTTGTTGTGGTGACCTTGTTCTTGAGCTTTCATGTCAAATTTCTTTGGTCCCAAGAAGTTCCAATGCATGATATAGTCTCTAGACACTTGTAGGAGTTGTTGCTATCAATCTTGTTGAGTTTGGTTCACTTTTATTTTGAGTTACTAAAAATTTCAGAAAAATGCATAGGAAAATCTTCCAAGGTGGTTCCTCAAGGATGCAAGAACCAAGGCTCGCGATGCATGAGCCAGACAATGAATTGCCGAGGGAAGCTGAAGTGCGGCCTTATGAATGGCCGTCAGAAGAGTTTATGGTTCGGGCAGGCATTAAGGAGGAGTTTGACGCATATGTGCGTAATGCTGACCTCCAGGGCTTCATGCAAGATAAGTGCCCTCAATACCGTCACTTAACTGATACCTTTGTGAGAAGGTTTAAATTTTCATCTTCACATAATTCTCACACTGTCCTGTTTGATATTTATGATAAATCTTACACCATGGACCTAGAACATTTTAATGATGCTTGTAAGCTCCCGCAGTGGGGCAATATTAGTGATCCTCGCAAATCTGAATATAAAGACTTCCTTGCTAGTATCACCGTGGGGGGAATCTAGAGAGATCACACAAGCTACCATAGGAAGCATTCATTTTCCTGCTATACATTATTTTGCTCTCTTTTATTGGTAGATGCATCAACAGTAAAGATGAGGCTTGTCATATGTGCGTCCCAGATCTTAGTGTTCTCAAGAGTGATGTGTTAGGAGATAGACAATATAACTTGGGAGCCATTGTTGCACGTAGGTTACATCATAATGGTTTAGATGGAGATTTATTTGGTGGGATTTATGCCACTCGCAAAGCCCGCCGTCTTGGTGTGCCTATACATGAAAATGATGAACTATTACCGCATGCTTATTTAGATTATAATGCTATGGTTAGCCATCGGTTTATAGAGAGGGATGAACAATCCCTCCAGTGTCGACTAATCTTTGACATGCGTCACACTGTCCATATTGCTCTCCCTGCTATTACCTTCTTTGACTTTCAAGCAAAAGGGAGATATATTATAACCAGGGAGGAGGCAAATGAGTATAAGGAGACAATGAGAGCAGCTCGTCTCCAGGATGCAGCTCGCCAGGCAGTAGCCGCTGCATCTCAGTACAACCCCAACTACGACTTTGGATATCCGCCAGGCCAATATTGTCCATAGACCAACTTAGGCCAAAAGCATAAGCTTGGGGGAGTACGTGTTTCTCACCGACATTACATTCATGTTCACACATTTATTCTAGTTTTCTGTGCTCACACTCTTTCATTGTACCATCCATGCTCAGTTTCATTTCTTTTCTTAATCTTTTTCTTGTATGTTAGAAAAACCTTAAGAAAAACAAAAAAATAGTTGTAGCTTTTAGCTAGTTTACTTTCCATGCTTGTAGTAGTAGTAGTTAAAAGAAAACCCAAAAATATTTCTCGTTCTTCTTTTGCTTGTTGGGAGCTTTCCCGTGTAAATTGTTTCTTTTCTTTTCTTTGGGGATCAAGAGTAGAAGACCATGATGAAAATGTATAGTGGATCTCATATGCTTTATTGCTAATTCAACCTTGAGCCATATTACTTTGTCTGCTCTCTTGTATTAAATGCTTGCAGATTCCAGCTTAGTCCAATGCACGTGCACTATTATTATTATCCACACCGTTCGGTCGTGCGAATGAATGGCAATAATGACGATATATGATGAATTCATTGAGATGAAAAAAGCTGGTATGAACTCAACCTCTCTTGTTTTTCTAAATATGATAGTTCATCGTTCCTGATTCAGCCAATTATGAATGAAATATGCTTGCAATGACAATTAGAGATCGTAGCTACTTATGTCTGCGTGCCAACATGATATTAAAATGCTTGTGATGTGGTATGATAGGGAGGTATCCTCCTTTGAACGATTCAAGTGGTCTAACTTGGCACATGTTCACGCATGTAGTTGAAACAAAAACAACATAGCCTCCATGATATTTATGTTCATGGTGATTTGTATCCTACTCATTCTTGCATTCATTGTTGAGAAATTTTAATGCATGTTCATTACTGTTGTCGCTCTCTAGCTGGTCGCTTCCCAGTCTCTTTCTAGCCTTCACCTATACTAAGCCGGAAGACTGCTTGTGCATCCACTTCCATAAACACCAAACTTATTCCATATGAGTCCACTATACCTTCCTATATGTGGTATCTACCTGCCGTTCCAAGTAAATTTGTATGTGCCAAACTCTAAACCTTCAAATGAAATTTTGTTTTGTATGCCTGAAGAGCTCATGTATCAACTAGGGTTGTCTATATCTTTCATGCTAGGTGGGTTATTCTTACGATGAGTGAACTCCGCTCATCATTCATGAGAAAATGGCTGATAACCGGGATGCCCAGTCCCATGCTCAAATCATAATAATTAAAAAAAACTCCCCTAGGACTGTTGCTGGTTTGGACGGTACCCATTGTTTCGGGCTAGTTGTGGAGTGTGCTTGTTGGTTGTTGGGGGAGTATAAACTTTACCATTCTGTTTGGGAACCGCCTATAATGTGTGTAGCATGGAAAATATCGAGATTATTGGTTGTTATGTTGACAATGAGAGTATACCGCTCAAAATATTATTCATCTCTATTTAAAAATCGAGCTCTAGCACCTCTACAAATCCCTGCTTCCCTCTGCGAAGGGCCTATCTATTTACTTTTATGTTGAGTCATCATCCTCTTATTAAAGAGCACCAGTTGGAGATCACCTCTGTCATTTGCATGTATTGCTATTAATTTGCATTGAGTATGATTGTGGCTGGATCTCTTTTACCATGAATTACAATGTCTAGTCAGTCATTGATCTTTAAAGGTGCTCTGCATTTATGCTTTGTGGTCTCAGAAAGGGCTAGTGAGATACCATCTTGTTATATCATATTATGATTGTTTTGAGAAAGTGTTGTCATCCGAGGTTTATTATTATTGCTCGCTAGTTGATTATGCCATTGATATGAGTAGACATGACACCTGAAAGTTATTGTGAATGTGGTTAGTTCATGATCTTTGCTAAAAACTTGAATGCTGGCTTTACATATTTAAAACAACAAGAGCAAAAAGAGTTCGTCAAAGTTTTTCTTTATCACTTTCAGTTTATCAACTGAATTGCTTGAGGACAAGCAAAGGTTTAAGCTTGGGGGAGTTGATATGTCTCCAATGTATCTACTTTTCCAAACACTTTTGCCCTTGTTTTCAACTCTAACTTGCAAGATTTGAATGGAACTAACCCGGACTAACGTTGTTTTTAGCAGAATTGCCCTGGTGTTATTTTTGTGCAGAAATAAAAGTTCTTGGAATGACCTGGAAATCAACGGAGAATTATTTTGGAATATATTAAAAATACCTGCTGAAAGAACCAAGCCAGGGGCCCACACTCGGTCCACGAGGGTGGGGGGCGCGCCCCCTCCCCCTGGGTGTGCCCGCTGCCTCGAGGGCCCCCTGTTGGTCCACCGACGTACCCCCGGACTCCATATATTCACTTTCGGGGAGAAAATAATCAGAGAGGAAGAATTATCGCATTTTACGATACGGAGCCGCCGTCAAGCCCTAATCTCTCTCGGGTGGGCTGATCTGGAGTCCGTTCGGGGTTCCGGAGAGGGGAGATTGTCGCCATCGTCATCATCAACCTTCCTCCATCACCAATTCCATGATGCTCACCCCCGTGCGTGAGTAATCCCATCGTAGGCTTGCTGGACAGTGATGAGTTGGATGAGATTTACCATGTAATCGAGTTAGTTTTGTTAGGGTTTGATCCCTAGTATCCACTATGTTCTAAGATTGATGTTGCTATGACTTTGCCATGCTTAATGCTTGTCACTAGGGCCTGAGTGCCATGATTTCAGATCTGAACCTATTATGTTTTCATGAATATATGTGTGTTCTTGATCCTATCTTGCAAGTCTATAGTCACCTACTATGTGTTATGATCCGACAACCCCGAAGTGACAACAATCAGGACCACTCCCAGTGATGACCATAGTTTGAGGAGTTCATGTATACACTACGTGTTAATGCTTTGGTCTGATACTCTATTAAAAGGAGGCCTTAATATCCCTTAGTTTCCACTAGGACCCTGCTGCCACGGGAGGGTAGGACAAAAGATGCCATGCAAGTTCTTTTCCATAAGCACGTATGACTATATTCGGAATACATGCCTACATTACATTTATGAACTGGAGATAATTCTGTGTCACCCTAGGTTATAACTATTACATGAGGAGTCGCATCTGACATAATTCTCCATCACCGATCCAATGGCTACGAGCTTTTCACATATTGCTTGTTGCTTATTTACTTTCCCGCTGCTACTATTACAAAAACTACAAAAACACCACCATTACTTTTATTGTTGTTACCACTATTTCCATATTACTTTGCTACTAAATTACCTTGTTGCAGATACTAAGTTTCCAGGTGTGGTTGAATTGACAACTCAGCTGCTAATAATTAAGAGTATTCTTTGGCTCCCCTTGTTACCACTATACTTTACCCTCGAAAACTGTTGCGATCCCCTACACTTGTGGGTTATCACCCGCTCGCGCTCCAGCCGGCTCGTCTGACCACCTATCATATCTCCCACTTTCTGCAGCAACACCGCTGATGCCTCGAGCATCTTTGTGGTGGACGCCTGTCGCTTTTGAAGCTCCGCGAACTCCCGCACATAAAGGAGGAGCATGGCACTCCTCTCCTCCTTGAGCTCACGGAGCTCCGCGTCATTGGCCCTGAGCTCCGCATCCTTGTCATGCAGATCCTGTGTCAAGCGCCACACCTCAGAGTCCGTGATCTGGTGCGCCTCCATGGAACCAGGTAGAAGCAATGGGGAGAGGAAGCAAAGGGGGCGAAATGGCTGAAAGCCAATGCAATCTATGGGAAGGCGGAGGGATCCTGCCCAATCGATGACTTTTCACTTCAGGGAGCAGTGGGTTTTACAGGCGGAGTCATCATGACTAATTGTTGTCGCGCCTAATGCCGTCAAGAAAAAAAATAAAAATCTTGCCGCACCCAAAGACCAGTGCAGCGCAATGGTGAATATTTAAATTTACCAACCGGCAAGGAGAGGAAAAAAGGGGTGAAAAAAATGTGGCGGCGGCCTAGGTAATCGGTTGCACTAGCCCAACTTGCTAGCCATCGTTCTTCACTGGCGTATTCGGCAGGAAAGGTGGGATGTTGTGATTTGATGACTCATTTTTACTTGCTTCGACCGAGGAGGACCCAGAAAACACGTGGTAGGGCGTCCCACATCTCGGCAAGGAAGAAAATATATGTGCACCACCCGTGAGGACCCAGAAACCACGCGCTAGGGTGTGCCACATCTCGACACGGAGGAAAAATGTGCGTGTAAAAATAAATTGTGTCAAACAACCTATGGTTCGACCTCGGGACTCAACTAATCAGTCGCAAACACCCCACCAGCCACATGGCTTCATCATGCTAACGTGGCACGGAGGATATGTGTGGTTAGCTCTGTCTCGACTAGCCACAATGTCTCTTGCTCTAGGCGATTCATCCAATTTCCAAGCATTTTTAGTTATAATAACACCACGGTAAGCTCACGCCACTCTTCGTGTGTGTCCGTGCTTTCTAAAGGTCATACTAGTCAGTCAATGTTCATGCACGTGTTGACGAGCCACTCCCTCTATACTATATGGAGAGGAGAGAGAGATGGCATACATGGGACCCACCAGTAAGTTAGTCAACATTAATGCACGTGTTAAAGAGCTACTCCCTCTGCACTGTACTCAACGTAATACTATTAAAATCAAGTTATGCGACAAAGCCAACAACCGTTGCGGTTTCAGGCTATCGACGTACGTTCAATGCAAAAAAAATACCGACATACGCTTTGTACTCCAGGTTGCCGGTTCGAATCTCATCCTTCAGATTTGTTAGTTTGAGTTCCAAATTTGATTAATGACAAGTGCCCCCCCCCGTGTGTTGTTCGGATATTTCGGTGTAGGATGGGTTTTTTGCACAAACACTTTGCGCGGTTAGACAATTTACGACTGCAGTTACATGTATTTTGCAAGTTTAGGAACAAAAATAACATAGGCATAGAATATCACATGCTCCTGGTAGCTTAGATGCTATGGTGATACGAGATTTTACGTTGTTGGATCTGAGATCCAATGTCTTGCAATTTCCAAACTCTCCAAGGGTTTGTTTGGAAAAAAAACTTCCAGTCCTCGTGTGAGCTGCTAGATCTTGGATCCAACGGCTCCCAGTAGCTCATATTAGGTGATCCCGCAGCTTAGTTAGCCGCTACGGTGATACGAGCATATATGTTGTTGGATCTGTGATCCAATGCCATGTGTGTAGTATTTGTACTTTCTACGCAATTCACAAACTCTTTGAGGCCTATATTGCAACATTCAAACTTCCTACCGTAAGCCGTTAGATCTCCCGGGAACTCGTATCACCATAGAATCTACGGTGTGGGAGCACCTCATATTCCCCCATGCGAGAAAACATCAGGTGCTCTCGCAGCTTGGATGCTATAGTGATACGAGCTTCGAGGTCGTTCGATCTGAGATCCAATGGCATCTGAGTACTCTATGTGCTTGTGGGTTGTCTCCGAACTCTTTGGGGGCTTTTCTGCAAAAAAAATAGTCGAACCACCAAGTAGCCGTTGGATCTGAGATCCAACGGCTCCGAGGAACTTGTGTCACTACAACATCTAAGGTGTGGTAGCACATGATATTCTTAAATACAAGACAATATGAGGTCTTAACTCATCTTAGATGCTACGATTATACGAGCTTCGAGACCGTCGGATATGGGATACAAGGGCATCTAAGTAGTTTTGGTACTAATTGTGTGCAATTCCCACACTCATTAAGCTTTCTTGTAAAAATGTTAAGACATCTTGGGAGCCGCTATATCTTAGGTCTACACACTCCAAGGAACTCGTATCACCATATAGCATCTAAGGTGTGGGGGCACATGATATTCTCCCGGGGGTGGTGCACAACCCATTGGTGTTTGGGAGGGTGGGCGAAAATATAATGTTCAAAAAAATATAATCTAAACAATCCTAAACAGAGCTTCACAATTTTGTCTAAGGTCGAGGGGTTACCCCCTGACAACCTACATAGCTCCGCCTATGCAAAAGGTGTAGTGGGAGCGTCTCGGTGTGAGAGAGACGACACGAGAAAGCGGGGTCAATCGAGTCATTTATAGAGGGAGAGATCGAGTGAGTGTGGCCTAGCGTACACTCGAATGTTAAAGACGGTACACCGACATATCGTGCGGCGAAGCTGCGGTGAGGGCTGGAGGGAGATAGTTACTGAGAGAGTGTAGCCTAGATAGACTTTGTGTGTGCGCACATGCTACCTCTTGAGCATGCTTTCGTTTTCCCTTGAAGAGGAAATGGTGATGTAGCAAAGTAGCGCAAGTATTTCCCTCAGTTTTTGAGAACCAAGGTATGAATCCAGTAGGAGACTATATGCAAGTCGCCTAGTACCTGCACAAACAATCAAGAACCTTGCAACCAACGCGATAAAGGGGTTGTCAATCCCTTCACGGCCACTTGCAAAAGTGAGATCTGATAAAGATAATAAGATAAGTATTTTTGGTATTTTTGTTGTATAGATTGGAAAATAAAGATTGCAAAAATAAATAGTAAACTAGAATAGTAGATCGGAAACTTATATGATGTAAAGTAGACCCTGGGGCCATAGGTGTCACTAGTGGCTTCTCTCATGATAGCATATATTACGGTGGGTGAACAAATTACTGCCGAGAAATTGATAGAAAAGCATCACGTCCGTGTCAAGTAGACTGAAACGATTCTACATCTACTACTATTACTCCACACATCGACCGTTATCCATCATGCACCTAGAGTATTAAGTTCATAAGAATGGAGTAACGCCTTAAGCAAGATGACATGATGTAGAGGGATAAACTCAAGCAATATGATATAAACCCCATCTTTTTATCCTTGATGGCAACAATACAATTCGTGTCGGTTCCCTGTCTGTCACTGGGATCGAGCACCGCAAGATTGAACCCAAAGTTAAGCACTTCTCCCATTGCAAGAAAGATCAATCTAGTAGGCCAAACCAAACTGATAATTCGAAGAGACTTGCAAAGATATTAAATCATGCATATAGTAATTCAGAGAAGAACCAAATATTGTTCATAGATAATCTTGATCATAAACCCACAATTCGTCGGATCTCGACAAACACACCGCAAAAAGAATTACATCGAATAGATCTCCAAGAACATCGAGAAGAACTTTGTATTGAAAACCAAAGAGAGAGAAGAAGCCATCTAGCTAATAACTATGGACCCGAAGGTCTGTGGTAAACTACTCACACATCATCGGAGAGGCTATGGTGTTGACATAGAAGCCCTCCATGATCGAATCCCCCTCCGGCGGAGCGCCGGAAAAGGCCCCAAGACGGGATCTCACGGGTACAGAAGGTTGCGGTGGTGGAAAAGTTGTTTCATGGCTCCTCCGGATGTTTTCGGGGTATAACAGTATATATAGGGAAAAGAACTAGGTTGGTGGAGCTACAAGTCGCCCACGAGGGTGGGGGCGCGTCCTCCTGCCTCGTGGCCGCCTTGTTGCTTCCTTGACTTCCACTCCAAGTCTCCTGGATTGCTTTTGTTCCAAGAAAGATCCTCGTGAATGTTTCGTTCCGTTTGGACTCCGTTTGATATTCCTTTTTTGGGAAACACTGAAATATGCAAAAAAAAAAACAATAACTGGCACTGGGCATCTGGTTAATAGGTTAGTCCCAAAAATAATGTAAGAGTGTATATTAAAGTCCATTAAACATCCAAAATAAATAATATAATAGCATGGAACAATAAAAAATTATAGATACGTTGGAGACGTATCAGTATCCCCAAGCTTAATTCCTGCTCGTCCTCAAGTAGGTAAATGATAAAAATAGAATTTTTGATGTGGAATGCTACCTAACATAATTTTCAATGTAATTATTGTGGCATGAATATTGAGATCCGAAAGATTGAAGACAAAAGTTTAATATTGTCATAAAAATAATAATACTTCCAGCATACTAACTAAGCAATTATGTCTTTTGAAAATAACATGGCCAAAGAAAGTTCATCCCTACAAAATCATATAGTTTGGCTATGCTGCATCTTCGTCACACAAAATATTCAAATCATGCACAACCCCGGTTTCAGCCAAGCAATTGTTTCATAGTTTAGTATTCTCAAACTTTTTCAACTTTCACGCAATACATGAGCGCCAGCCATGGATGTAGCACTATAGGTGGAATAGAGTGGTGGTTGTGGCGAAGACAAAAAGGGGGAAGATGGTCTCATATCAACTAGGCGTATTAATGGGCTATGGAGATACTCATCAATCGATATCAATGTGAGTTATTGGAGAAATGAGAGGCTTGAGATATTCAATGAATATAATTTAAACAAGTATATTCTTATCCCTTATGTGCCTCCTATTGACCCTTTGCATCCAACCCCCGATGAGTATCTTGACATGGTTGACAATATTAGAACAATTGATCTTATCATTAGAGGATTGCTTAGAAATTTACTTATATGCTTACCTACCTTTGATTGCGCATATACAGTATGGAGATATCTTGAGGAACGACTCCTAAATTATTCTTTGAAAAATATTGGTGTGATTCTTCATAAGTCCATTACTTTCCAAAAGATGAATCCTCATGATCCCAAGTTTGATGAATGCTTTTTCGAGCTTCATGATATTATGCATGCTAAAGGTGATGTTGGAGTCATTAGTACCAGTGTCAAGGAGACAATTAGAATTCACAAACATGCACATTGTCATGATGGTATATCTAATGAATCACTTCATCTAGGTGATGATCACACACATGATGATGATGATGATGTTGGGCATGTCTATTATGATGAAGTCGGAAAAAGTGACATCGAATTTGAGAAGACTATGAGGAATCTCAGTCTCATGGCAAATCTTCGCAATTACACATAAATAAGAAAGGAATGGGTTCTTTACAATGGTTGTATCGATCACATGACCGGAGATAAAGACATGTTCCGAGATCTTGACAAAAACGATGGTCCACTTAAGTATGTAACTTTTGGAGACAACTCCAAGGGTATGGTACCTGGCCTCGGTAAGGTTGCCATATCAAATGATAGCTCTATTCAAAATGGTATGCTCATTGAATCTCTTGGCTAGAATCTTCTTTCCGTATCTAGACTAGCCGACTTTGGTCTGAATGTTCTATTTACCAAAGTAGATTGCCAAGTGTTTCATCAAGATAATCATAATATGGTCTTTACGGATATCCGTAGAGGTGGTCTATACATTGTCGATTTCACTAAAAAGGCCAACCTCGTACTTGTTTGACTGCTGAATCTTCTAAAGGATGGTTATGGCATAGAACATTAGGTCAAGTTGGCATGAGAAATCTTGATAAACTTTTTAAAGGTGATCATATCCTTGGTGTTAAAGATGTTATATTTGACAAGGATAGACTTTGTAGTGCTTGCCAAGCAGGAAACCAAGTTGGAGGAAGTCATCCCATCAACAACATCATGACCACAAGAAGACCACTTGAGCTGCTTCACATGGATATCTTTGGACCCAATGCTTATAAGAGCCTTGGTGGTAACTCTTGTGGTTTGGTCATTGTTAATGATTTTTCCATATTTACATGGGTATTTTTTCTAGATCATTAATCACGGGTCCAAAAGGTCTTCAAGAATTTCGCTAGGAAGGCCCAAAATCAATTTGAAGTGAAGATCAAGAAGGTTCGAAATGATAACGGAATGGAGTTTTAGAACGCAAATGTGGACACCTTTCTTGACGAAGAAGGGATTTCACATGAGTTATCAGCTATGTACACACCTCAACAAAATGGAGTTGTTGAGAGGAAGAACCGGACACTTCTTGAGATGGAAAGAACGATGCTTGATGAATACAAGACGCCAAGACATTTTTGGGCGGAAGAGGTTGAGACACCTTGTCATATCTACTATATCGTCACAAGATTCTCGGCAAAATGGCATACGAGCTAGTGATAGAGGCAAAGGTGTCTCGTCTTTCGATGAGATGGTGGCTATCGTTTTGGAGGAAGCCGACTTTGACGACCCGACTACGAACGTGCGAGGACGTTTGTAACATCCCAAATTGTCAATTTGGAATGTTATACATAGGTCATCTTGCATATCATATTTTATTTGCATTTGAGAGTTGCGATCCACGAAATTCTAAGCAACTCAAGGATCCACGGAGAGAGTTGGGGATTTCACCGTTTCAATATTTGATTTTTTTTCAAATATCAGAACAAGGATCATTTTGGTTTTAATTGTTTTTCTCTCCGAAAATATTTCATATTAAAATATATGAGTGGTGATAATATGACTTCTCCAAGCTAAATAGAATATTGGAAGAAAAATATTAAAATCAAATATTCTTATTTTATTTGGTTTTCTCCTACTTTATTTGAGTTAGAAAAAAATTGCATAGTTTAAAAGTTACATTTTAGGTCCAAGAAAATGTTCATCATGTTCTAAATATTTTATTTAGACGGTGAAAATTTGTTTTGGCATTTTTAGGTTTTTATTTTTTTTCTAGGATTTTTTTTGGAGAAATTCATTTTTCTAAACAAGTCAGACCGCACTAGCCCGAAGGCCCAGCCGGCCCGTCGCGCCGCCACAGCCTCCCCGCTCGTGTCCGATCCGGACTCCCGCCGGAGTCCGGGACGCCACCACCGCCGCTTGGCCCCTCGGCCAACTCACCCCCCGGCCTTTAAATACCCGCCCCCCTCGCCGCCTCCTCACACTGTCGCGCCGCCTACCGCTGCTGCCGCCCGTGCCGCCGCTCCGCCTGCTCCCCCGCGCCGCCTGCTACCGGAGTCGCCGCCTCGCCGCCGCCAGAGCCGCCGCCCCGAGAGGGAGCCGCCCGCCCGCCGCCCGTTAACCCGACCCGTTAGGTAACCGCCGTTTTTTAAATCGGTATTTTTAAAACCCTAGAATGGTTTGTTTTTTAGTGAGATCGGTTCGGTTTTACTCGGTTTAGTTATTTAGTGGACGTTCGTTCATTCGTTCGTTTTAACAAATGATTTTCGTCTTTTAGTTATAGACAGCGAACATTCGTTCGTTAGCCTGTTCGTCTCATTTTCTTTTTTAGGGTTTTTCCGCGATTATTTTTTATCGCGATTTCTGCCCTGATCTTCATTTTAGTATAACTTTTTGCTCGTTAGTCGGAATCAGGTGAAACAAGTGCCTAGATCTTCGTCTCGAAGACCTCTTTCTGTTTAACCAACTTGAACAATATTTTGGTACTTTAAAATTTTGACTTTAGTACAATTTAGTAAACGGATCTTGTTTCTTTCGTGGTTTGAGTTTCGTTGCTCCGTTTGATTTGATTCTTTTTGCAAACCGAAGTTCTTCAGTTGAACTTTCTGGTTAGATCTTCTTATTTGAGATTTACCCGTGCTTCTTTGCTTGGTTGCTTATGTATGCTATTGTTTGTTTGCAATAGAATTCCCGGAGTGGGAAGCGTGCTACTACGAGTCCCTAGGTTTTGTGAATCATCAGTAAGGCAAGTAACACTTTGATTATACCATTTATTACCCAGTTTTTATGCATTAGTTTCAACTCTCACACAATGCATGAGTAGGATCTCTTAACATGTGGGTCTGGGAAGTAGATTGAGGTAGAACCTATTACCTGCTTTATTAGCAAACCCTGGGAGTTACTTCTACGTTATGCTTAGGTTACCATGCTATGCTCGTAGACGTGGTTTGGGTTTGAGAGTATCCATGATAGATGTGAGATTGATAATTAATGGTTCAACTTAAGGTGGCAACTTTAATACACATCTGGGTGGATTGGTTGCAGGGCACCTCGAGAATCCAGTGTTGTCCTAGGAATTCCCGGAGGAACCATGTGATTATCCTATGGAATGCCACCCAGGCTCAAAGGGATCATAAGACTATTCATGCTAGAAACTTCTGTGTGCAGCCACCATGCCATTATGGGCTCTTGCATAGTTGAGTATGTTGTGTGAGCTCTTTCAGTGGTGGACTAGCAGATGTAGGGGAAAGTAGGTGTACCGGTCCACCTGGGGTAAAGAGTAAATGCTTCTGAAAGACCGTGTCCCAGTCATCCGTTTCTCAAACACCATGCAGTGCGAGAAAACCAACGGTGGAGATTGAGTCTTGTGGGGAAAAGTGCGCAAACCTCTGCAGAGTGTACAAACTAATCATGATTAGCCGTCTCCCTGGTTATGGACATCTTGAGTATCTGGTACTTGAATTATCGGATTGATCTCATCACTCTAAAACTAATTTGTTGGGTAAATAAAGATGGCCTGGGATTGAGTTGGAGGAACCTTCTCAATGATGTTTCAACTACCATGATAGTTAAAATCAAATTATTCCTTTGTTGTAGGAAAAAATTGGCTTTATGCAAAAACAGTATAACCTTAGAGCCTCCACCAACCATATATGCATGTAGTGTTAGCCTTTATCAGTTACTTGCTCTACTGTGTTATCTTGCCAGCATATTCCATGTGCTGACCCGTTTCGGGCTGCAACATATCATGTTGCAGACTTATTAGAAGAAGAGTAAGGTATGCTAGGTCGTTTGTAATGCACTCAGCTATGCCGTTGGAGTTGATGGACTCACTTATCTTCCAAGCCTTCCGCTGTTATCGTGTTAGATGGCCTTAAGCCATATATTTTTGTAATAAGATCTCTTTTGAGACATTTGATGTAATAAGTGTGTGATTGCCACTCTGTTATAAATCCTTCACGTACTATGTGTGTGAGCATTACCGGTCCAAGGATGACACAGAACACACAGACTTCATTCCATGCAGATTGTGGTCACTACAAGATGGTACCAGAGCACACGCTAAATGTAGGACACGACCACTAATATAAACCTTAGGTCACTCTTCTCTATTCAATTCTGACTTATCTCCATTTTCTACTCTTTAGGATGGTGGTGTGACACCCCCGATTTGTCCGTACACTAATCATGCACGCAAATGTGTACGACCAAGATCAGGGACTCACTGGAAGATATCACAACACAACTCTAGACACAAATTAAAATAATACAAGCTTTATATTACAAGCCAGGGGCCTCGAGGGCTCGAATACATAAGCTCGAAAACACAAGAGTCGGCGGAAGCAATAATATCTGAGTACAGACATAAGTTAAACAAGTTTCCCTTAAGAAGGCTACTACAAATATAGCAACGATCGAAAAGGCAAGGCCTCCTGCCTGGGACCTCCTAACTACTCGTCGAAGCCGAACTCCATGTAGAAACATCCTCGGGATCCTCTGGGTCCTGGACTCCACCATCTGGTTGCATCAACCGAGAAGAAGGAACAAAAGAGGAAAAGGGGAAGAAAAGCAACCGTGAGTACTCATCCAAAGTACTCGCAAGCAAGGATCTACACTACATATGCAATGATATATGTGTAAAGGGGCAATATCTGTGGGCTAAACTGTAGAATGCCAGAATAAGAGGGGGATAGCTAATCCAATTGAAGACTACGCTTCTAGCAACGTCCATCTTGCAGCAGATGAAGAGAGTAGCTAGAAGTAACAAGTATCCTCGCTTCTGGCAGCCTCCGTCTTGCAGGAGTAGAATAGAATAGATGGTAAGTTCACCAAGTAACAACGTATAGCATAATCCTACTCGGCGATCCTCCCGCACATCACCCTGTGAGAGAGCGACCACCGAGTTGTATATGGCACTGGTAAGGGTGTGTTTTATTAAGTATCCGGTTCTAGTTGTCATGAGGTCGGAATACAACTCCAGGTCGTCCTTTTACCGAGGGACACGGCTATTCGAATAGATTAACTTCCCTGCAGGGGTGCACCACATAACCCAGCATGCTTGATCCCATTTGGCCGGACACACTTTCCAGGGTCATGTCCGGCCTCGGAAGATCAACACGTCGCAGCCCTACCTAAGCACAACAGAGAGGTCATCACGCCGGTCTAAGTCCTAAGCACACAGGGGTCTGGGCCCATCGCCCAATGCACACCTGCACGTTGCGAGGGCGGCCGGTGAGCAGACCTAGCAACCTCCATTACTAAGGAAGTTACGTTACGCGGTCCAACCCGGCGCGCGCCGCTAAGCCGCTGACGTCAAGAAGGCTTCGGCTGATACCACGACGTCGAGTACCCATAACTATTCCCACGTAGCTGGTTAGTGCGTATAGGCCAACGGCCAGACTCAGATCAAATATCCAAACTCGTTAACCGTGTTATTATGAAATAACCGCGGACAACGACCAGGGCCAGGCCACCTCTCCACTGGGTGTCTCAACCTACCCTGTCGCTCCGCCACAAAGATCCACTCGGGGGCCGTCGGGAACTCAGGCCCACCACTACCTGGATGGAGCCACCTGTCCTTTCAGCCCCCATATCGGAATCACTTGCGGGTACTCAAAGAGCCGACCCGACTTTAGTCACATCATGTATCATGTAAAGTGTATGTAGTATATACCCGTGATCACACCCAAGTGATCACGGCCCGATAGAATAGCAGGGCAGATGGACAAGGGTGTAGGGCCACTGATGGAGTACTAGCATCATATACTAAGCATTAGGATGGTAGGTAAAGTATCAACAGTTGTAGCAACAATGACAGGCTATGCAGCAGAATAGGAGTAACCGAACAGTAACATGCTATACTACTCTAATGCAAGCAGTAGAGAGAAGAATAGGCGATATCTGGTGATCAAAGGGGGGGCTTGCCTGGTTGCTCTGGCAAGAAGGAGGGGTCGTCGTCAACGCAGTCGGTCACAGTGGCACCGTCACCGGTCTCAGTCCCGGTGTCTATCGGAGATAAGAGGGGGAAGAAACAATAAATATAAAGCAAACATCGCACCACAAAGCATAACATGGCTATATGCGGTGCTACGTGTGACCTAACGCGGTAGGAGGTGTTACCGACGAAGGGGGCAAACATCCGGGAAAGTATTCCCGGTGTTTCGCATTTTCGGACTGATGAAACGGAGGGGGAAAGTTGCAGGTTCGGTATGATAGAGGTATGTGGCGGACGAACGGACCGCGTATTCGGATGCGTCTCGAAATTCTGAGCAACTTTCATGTACAAAGAATTTTCATCCGAGTTACGGTTTAAAAGATATGATTTTCTAAAGTTTTTATTAATTTCTGGAATTTAATATTAATTAAATTAATTCGAAAAAGGATTTATGACATCAGCATGACATCATGCTGACGTCAGCATGGTTGACTGGTCAACCTGACCAGTGGGTCCCACCTGTCATTGACTGTTTAGATAATTAACCGTTAATTAACTTAATTACTGTTTAGGTTATTCTAAACAGAATTAATTAATTAATTAATTAATTAAAACTTTTATTATTATTATTTTTACTTATTTATTTGTTTATTTACTTATTTTTATATACATAACATTTTGGGTGGCCCCCCTGTGTCATAGGCAGGGGGGTACTGTGCGGGCGAACGGGTTACGGGCAGCGCTGCCTAGCCCGACCCGATTGGGCATCTGCCCAGATCGAAGGGGGAGGCGCCGGCCATGGCATGACGAGGCCAGTCGCCGGCCAGTGGTGACGAGCCCCCGGCGAGGCGGGCTCGCACGGCCGGAGGTGGGGAATGTGGCGACGCTGGGGGAACAGGGAAGCGGCAGTGCTGAGAGTGGCCGAGCGCGTTGCGCGAGGGCAGCACGCGGAGGCCGCAGGCGTCAACGGGAGCCACGGCGGGCGCGGCGCACGGGCATGGCGCAGGGCGAAGAGGGTCGACGACGGCCAGTGCGGGCGCGCAGTTCGGCAGGGCCGAGCAGCGACAGGTAGGGGGTGATGCGGCTGTGCACGGTGAGCGCGCTTGCGGCCGCGGGGGAGGTGACCGTGGGCAACGAGACGGCGCAGAGCGAGGGCCGCGGGGCAAATCCATCAGGGGGAGAGGAGAAGGAAGGAGGGCTCACGGGGCCCTGTAGGTGTGCTAACGTGGGCTCGGGGCAGCGCCGGAGCTTGGGGCGTGTCGAGGAAGCACTCGGGGAGGGTCGTCGGCGCCATGGTGGTGAGCAGCAGGTCGAGGCGCCGCGGAGGACGAGCAGCCCGGGCGCCGCGGTAGCGCCAAGGTGGCGGCCTGCGTCTGCATCTTGGAGGCGAGGGGTCGAGGGCGAGGAGGAGGGCTAGGAGGCGTCGGCGGTCCGGCGGCGGGATCCGGGCGACCGCGATCGACGACGGGGTCGGGGGTCGGGGTCGATGCTCCTGATCCAGATCGGGCAGAGGGGGCGTGGGAGAGATAGGGATCGAGGGGGGAGTGGGGGTCGTGCGGGACGAGGCGAGCGACGGCTAGGGTTATGTCGCAGGTGGGGGCCGGCTGGGCCGACCCGACTGGCCTCGAGGCCACCAAGGCCGGCTTCGGCCAACTGGGCGAGTCGGCCCAATGGGGGGTTCTAGTGTGTGTGTGTTTTTTCTTTGTTTACGTTCCCGAAGTTTTTATTCAATTTTCCTTTAACTCATAACCTATTTTAGTTTTATAATTTATAAGGTTGAACCCTACATCAGTGTTACAACATAACCCATTGGCACCAAAAGTTTTACCCCAAAACAAAACAGTTTAGTATTTTATAAAATACAACATGCATTTAACAAATGGTTTTTAGCTACTATTTTAATTAGTTTTATGCATTTAAACTTTTTATAAAGACTTGGTTCATCCATCAATATTACTTATGAATCATTTGACACCTCCCGAACATTTAGTTTTTAATATTTGAAAACCTTTATTGTCGACTTGATTTTGAATTCGAATTTGAATCGGTTTCGAATCAACGTGAGATTAACAATAGTAACCGTGGTGACGTGGCATCGTTAACATGGGATTACTGTAGCCTAATTATCCGGGCGTCACAGGTGGACTCAAGGAACAAGTTCACCCAGCCGGATGAAGACACACCTTTTGGACGACACTTGAAGGAAGTCACTAGGTACCTGAAAATCGGAATACCAAGCTTCACCTGGACCTACACCGCCACTTTACCAGAAGAGGAGCGATGGATTATTCATGTTCAAATCCCCGGGAGGGCATTGACGCCAGTAACTGAGCCCATAGAGTTTTCTTTCATGCACCAACCTGGAGCCTAGGTAAGAGTATGGCTGCCCACATTATTATGGGACAAATTGGAGAAGTCTACAAACAGGAGCTGAAGGACACTATCTACCAGATATGTGGACGCCGAGATGAGCAATGGGATATGATCAACACCCAGAAGGACAGGTCCATTGCAGCTTTCATCCAAGAGTTAAACCAGCACATTCGTCGACAGGAGCACCAGATGTGCGCAGGCATGATAGATTTGAAGAAGGCGTTAACCAGGAACACAGAGCTAGAAGAGGAACTCAAGTTTTCACGTGACTGATATGAGGAGGAAATCACAATACTTGTGGAGAAGAATGACGACCTGACAAGGAAGCTAGGAGTATTCATGGGAGACCCCGCGCTAGGAGGAGAAGACGACGAACCCAAGGAGATTCATTCTGAGGACTACATCATCATCGACGACACCGACCCAAACCCTCATGATAGTGATGATTACTATGAAGACGAAGCTGGAGCAGATATCATGGAATCTTCCACAGATCAAAATTTCTAGATGACCACCATATGTATAGTAGTTTTTCCCCCATATAGTAGAAATCTGAGCACTTTTGTAACGTTAGTTCTAAACCTTTTGTATGCCCTTGTTTGAAATTTGTTGGTGTGATATGATTGTGTTTGTATCATGTGCATATGGGTAGTGAATTCTCCCCCCTAGACCTCATTTCTATTCTAATCTCAACAACAACAACAACAACAACAACAACAACAACAACAACAACAACAACAACAACAACAACAACAACAACAGCAACAGCAGCAACAGCAGCAACAGCAACAACAGCAACAACAGCAGCAACAACAACAGCAACAACAGCAAC
>LR738712.1:402844955-402914317 GCA_902687465.1 Secale cereale
ACAACAACAACAACAACAACAACAACAACAACAACAACAACAACAACAACAACAACAACAACAACAACAACAACAACAACAACAACAACAACAACAACAACAACAACGGTGGACAACCTAGCCTGGTTTCTAGCAGCCGCTGGTGTTTTCCACTAGCGTCGAGCAAATAGTTGCTGATGACTGGCTACGCAAGATTGGAAGGGAGTTGACCACCGCAGGTTGCACAGATGCTGAGAAGGTGTGTTTTGCCGCACATCAATTGGATTGACCAGCAGCCTCATGGTGGGAGAATTACACAGCCACCTTCCCTACAGCCAATGTCACTTGGGATCAGTTTCAGCAAGCTTTTCGCATCGCCCATGTCTCAACTGGAGCTATGATCATGAATAAGCATGAGTTTTGCAACTTGCGCCAAGGAAACCGTACTTTGGCTCAGTACGTAGATGAGTTTAGTACTCTATCTCGCTATGCCCCTGATGATGTGGCCACACATGCCGCAAAGCAGGAGAAGTTTATGGAAGGGCTGAATGATGAGATGAGCATACAGTTGATGGTGGCATCATTCAACAACTACCTGGAGTTGGTAGATAAGGCTCTTATGATTGAGGGGAAGCAGCAGCAGATTGAGAGCCGCAAGAGGAAGTATGGACAAGAAAAGAATAATTCTGGAGCCCAGCAGAAGCCCCGTTGGTTCCCGAATTCGGGAGGATATACCCATAACCATGGAGGCCACACCCATAATATAGGGAGTTCTCATAACCACACAGGCCCCAAGAATGGGAACGGGAATGGAGCAAGCAATAATCAGAACCGCTCCACTCCAGCCACACCCGTCAAGAGAGATCTAGGTCACATTACCTGTTTCAAGTGCGGGAAGAATGGATACTATGCCACGGAGTGCCCTAAAGTGAAGAAAGGGAACGACAATGGAAGCTCTGGGAAGAAGCCCAACCCTTTCAACAGGGGACAAGTGAACCACGTGAACGTGGAGGAGGTTGAAGAGCAGCCTGATGCAGTTGTCGGTAAGTTTTTGGTTAAGTCATTTACCACAATAGTTCTTTTTGATACTGGTGCATTGCATCCATACATTTCAAGGGGATTCGTGGATAGATATAAGTTGCCCACCCAAGTACTTATGACACCTATGTTAGTAAGCTCACCAGGAGCGGAGTATATGGCAAGTCAAGGATGTTTTCAGATGCCATTGACCATTGGACGCCATGTTTTCCCCTCAGACCTGATAATTTTGGAGTCACAAGGATTGGATGTGATACTATGTATGGATTGGCTATCGACGTATGAAGGGAACATCGATTGTGCCAGTAAGTCGATTCAACTTACCACCCCGGAGGGAAAAAGGATCAAGTATGTATCTAGGCATGTGCCTAGGAGGACACAAGTAAATTCTCTCTCGGGAGTTGTTCAGGAGGAAGTGCCTGTAGTGAAGGATTACCCAGATGTAATTCCAGAGGAGCTACCAGGCATGCCGCCAGATCGGGACATTGAGTTTTTGATAGAACTACTGCCAGGCACCAGACCAATATCGAAGAGACCATACCGGATGCCAATGAATGATCTGGAGGAGATCAAGAAGCAGATTAAGGAGTTATTGGAGAAAGGATTCATTCGACGAAGTTCATCACCCTGGGGAGCCCCAGTGCTCTTGGTAGAGAAGAAGGATGGATCTTTAAGGATGGTCGTTGATTATCGGGCGCTGAACGAAGTGACGATTAAGAATAAGTACCCACTGCCGATGATCAACGATTTATTCGACCAACTACAAGGAGCTAAAGTATTCTCCAAAATCAATCTACGATCAGGATACCACTAGTTGAAGATCCGAGAAAAGGATATACCTAAGACAACTTTCACCACAAGGTATGGGCTATATGAGTATACGGTTATGTCATTTGGATTGACTAACGCCCTGCCTATTTCATGAGTATGATGAATAAGGTGTTCATGGAGTTCTTGGATAAGTTTGTCGTGGTATTCATTGATGATATCTTGATGTATTCAAAGAACGAAGGGGAACATGAGAAACATTTGCGTTTGGTTCTGGAGAAGCTTAGAGAACACCAGTTATATGCCAAGTTCAGCAAATGTGAGTTTTGGTTGAAGGAAGTTGGATTCTTAGGGCATGTCAAATCAGGAGAAGGTATAGCAGTGGACCCTACCAAGGTTCAGTCAGTCACTGAGTGGTTGGCACCCACCTTAGTTGGAGAAATCCGCAGTTTTCTTAGACTCGCGGGATATTACCGGAGATTCATAGAGAATTTCTCCAAGATTGCAAAGCCTATGACGGCATTGTTGAAGAAGGACACAAAGTTCCATTGGACGGAAGAGTGCGAAGAAAGTTTTTAGGAGTTGAAGAAACATTTGAAGACAGGCCCAGTGATGATCTTGCCAAATATACGCAAGGATTTCCAAGTGTATTGCGATGCTTCACACTTAGGACTTGGAGGAGTACTCATGCAGGACGACAGAGTTGTTTCTTATGCATCCCATCAACTCCGACCGCACGAGTTGAGTTATGCTACACATGATTTGGAGCTAGCTGTTGTAGTGCATGCGCTCAAAACCTGGAGACATTTCCTTATTGGAAACCATTGTGATGTGTACACGGATCACAAGAGTTTGAAGTACATTTTCACCTAGAAGGAACTGAACCTCAGATAGAGGAGATGGTTCGAGCTCATAAAGGATTATGATATGAAGCTGCACTATCATCCAGGCAAGGCCAATGTCGTTGCAGACGCTTTGAGCCGGAAGAGTTATGTCAATACACTAGTAAACGGAGGACTGCCATCGGAGTTAGCTGAAGATCTTAGGGAACTTCGTTTGGAGATAGTTCCTAGAGGTTTTGTGGTAGCCTTGGAGGTTCAATCAACATTATTGTGAAAGATACGAGAAGCTCAAAAGCATGACAAAGAAATTGCAGAATTAAAGGAGAAGATGAGTGAAGGACAAGCCAAGGGTTTTCGTGAGGTCGAACACGACACCTTGTGGTTTGAGGACCGAGTCTATGTGCCCAACAATGCCGAGATCAGGAAGTTGATACTACAGGAAGCACATGATTCGCCATACTCGATACACCCCAGAAACACTAAGATGTATTTGGATTTGAAGGAACGTTTCTGGTGGAAGGGAATGAAGAAGGACATTGCCGAGTATGCAGCCATATGTGATGTATGTGAGAGAGTGAAGGCAGAACATCAGAAGCCAGCAGGATTACTGCAGCCTATGCTGATACCCGAGTGGAAGTGGGACAAGCTTAGCATGGACTTTATCACCGGATTACCCAAGACCCGATCGGGATATGACTAAATCTGGGTAGTAGTGGATCGCTTGACCAAAGTAGCCCGCTTTATCCCCGTGAAAACCACCTATACCAGTGCGAAGTTGGCCAAGATATACATGACTAGGATCGTATATCTGCACGGAGTTCCAAAGACCATCGTATCAGATGGAGGAACACAGTTTACTTCAAAGTTTTGGCATCAGTTACACCAGACTTTGTGTACCAGGCTAGAGTTCAGTACAACCTTTCACCCACAGAATGATGGACAGATCGAGAGAGTCAATCATTATCTCGAGGACATGTTGAGAGCTTGCGCGCTAGATTATGGATCTAGTTGGGATGACAACTTTCCCTACGCAGAATTTTCGTACAACAACAGTTACCAGGCCAGCTTGAAGATGGCACCGTTCGAAGCATTGTATGGGAGGAGATGCTGAACGCTATTGATGTGGGATGAAATCGGAGACTGTCAGTTATTTGGACCGGATCTGATCAAAGAGTCAGAAGAGAAGGTTAAGTTGATCCGGGATAGACTGAAGGTAGCTCAGTCTAGGCAGAAGAGTTATGCAGACTCAAAACGCAAGGAAGTAGTCTATGAAATCGGAGACAGAGCGTACCTGAGAGTGTCACCTCTGCGAGGTGTTAAGCATTTCGGTATTAAGGGAAAGTTAGCCCCGAGATATGTGGGACCATACCGTGTTTTGGAATGCATGGGAGAGGTTGCCTACAAGTTAGAGTTACCCGAAGGATTGTCAGGGGTTCATGACGTGTTTCATGTTTCCCAGCTACACAAGTGCCATGCTGAGATGGCCGATATTCCTCTGAGAGATACAGTGCCCCTGGAAGCAATTCAGCTAGATAGTGATCTAACTTACGAGGAGAAACTAGTCAAGATCCTAGAGTTTGCAAGCAGAGTCACCCGCAGCAAGGTTATCTAGTTTTGCAAGGTTTAATGGAGCCATCATACCGAAGATGAAGCCACCTGGGAACGAGATGATGATCTACGCAAGGACCACCCACACCTACTTTCTAGCCAACCCGAATCTCGAGGGCGAGATTCATCTTAAGGGGGGTAGGTTTGAAACATCCCAAATTTTCAATTTGGAATGTTATACATAGGTCATCTTGCATATCATATTTTATTTGCATATTTTAAAAGTTGTATTTTAGGGCCAAGAAAGTGTTCATCATGTTCTAAATATTTTATTTAGACAGTGAAAATTTGTTTTGGCATTTTTAGATTTTTTTTTCTAGCATTTTTTTCTGGCAAAATTCGTTTTAAAAAAAAGTAGGACTGCACTGGGCCGAAGGCCCAGCCGGCCCGTCGCGCCGCCACCGCCTCCCCGCTCTTGTCCGAGCCGGACACCCGCCGGAGTCCAGGACGCCGCCGCCGCCGCTTGGTCCCTCGGCCAAGTCAGCCCCCTGGCCTTTAAATACGCCCCCCCGCCTCCTCACACCGCCGCCCGCACCTCGGGCAGCCGCACAAGCCGTCGCCACCTGCCACTGCTGCCGCCCGTGCCGCCTGCCGCCCCGCGCCGTGTGCTGCCGAAGCCGTCCGCCCCGCCGCCCGTTGACCCGATCTGCCGCCCGTTAATCCGACCCGTTAGGTAACCGCCGTTTTTTTAATCGTTTTTTAAAACCCTAGAATGGTTTGTTATTTTAGTTAGATCGGTTCGGTTTTACTCGGTTTAGTTATTTAGCAGATGTTCGTCCGTTCATTTGTTTTAACGAATGCTTTTTGTCTTTTAGTTACACACAGCGAGCGTTCGTTCATTAGCATGTTCGTCTCGTTCTCTCTTTCGGTGTTTTTCCGCAATTATTCTCGATCGAGATTTCTGCCTCGATCTTCGTTTTAATGTAACTTTTTGCTCGTTAGTCGGAATCAGGTGAAACAAGCGCCTAGATCTTCGTCTCGAAGACCTCTTTCTGTTTAACCAACTTGAACAAGATTTTGGTACTTTAATTTTTTTACTTTAGTACAATTTAGTAAACGGATCTTGTTTCTTTCGTGATTTGAGTTTCGTTGCTCCGTTTGATTTGATTCTTTTTGCAAACCGGAGTTCTTCAGTTGAACTTTCTGGTTAGATCTTCTTATTTGAGATTTACCCATGCTTCTTTGCTTGGTTGCTTATGTATGCTATTGTCTGTTTATGATAGAATTCCCAGAGTGCGAAGCGTGCTACTACGACTCACTAGGTTTTGCGAATCATCAGCAAGGCAAGTAACACTTTGATCATACCCTTTATTACCCTGTTTTTATGCATTAGTTTCAACCCTCACACGTTACATGCGTAGGATGTCTTAACATGTGGGTCTGGGAAGTAGATTGAGGTAGAACCTATTACCTGCTTTATTATCAAACCCTAGGAGTTACTTCTACATTATGCTTAGGTTGACATGCTATGCTCGTAGACGTGGTTTGGGTTTGAGAGTATCCATGACAGATGTGAGATTGATAATTAATGGCTCAACTTAAGGTGGCAACTTTAATACACATCTGCGTGGATTGGTTGCATGGCACCTGGAGAATCCATTGTTGTCCTAGGAAATCCCAGAGGAACCGTGTGATTATCCTACGGAATGCCACCCAGGCTCAAAGGGATCATAAGACTATTCATGCTAGAAACTTCCGTGTGCAGCCACAATGCCATTATGGGCTCTGGCATAGTTGAGTATGTTGTGTGAGCTCTTTCAGTGGTGGACTAGTAGATGTAGGGGAAAGTAGGTGTACCGGTCCACCCGGGGTAAAGAGGAAATGCTTCTAAAAGATTGTGTCTCGGTCATCCATTTCTCAAACACCATGCAGTGCGAGAAAACCAACGGAGGAGATCGAGTGTTGTGGGGAAAAGTGCGCAAACCTCTGCAGAGTATACAAACTAATCCTGATTAGCCGTGTCCCCGGTTATGGACATCTTGAGTATCTGGTACTTGAATTATTGGATTGATCTCATCACTCTAAAACTAATTTGTTTGGTTAATAAAGATGGCCTTAATTGGGATTGAGTTGGAGGAACCTTCTCAATGATGTTTCAACTACCATGATAGTTAAAATAAAATTATTCCTTTGTTGTATGGAAAATTTGGCTTTATGCAAAATCAGTATAACCTTAGAGCCTCCACCAACCATATACGCATGTAGTGTTAGCCTTTATCTGTTACTTGCTCTACTGTGTTATCTTGCCAGCATATTTCATGTGCTAACCTGTTTCGGGCTGCAACATATCATGTTGCAGACTTTTCAGAAGAAGAGTAAGGTGCGCTAGGTCGTTTGTCATGCACTCAGCTATGGCGTTGGAGTTGCTGGACTCACTTATCTTCCAAGCCTTCCGCTATTATCGTGTTAGATGTCCTTAAGCCATATATTTTTGTAATAATATCGCTTTTGAGACATTCAATGTAATAAGTGTGTGATTGCCACTCTGTTATAAATCCTTCAAGTACTGTGTGTGTCAGCATTACCGATCCAGGGATGACACAGAACACAGAGACTTCGGTCCATGCGGATCGTGGTTGCTACAACGACGCGCCCTAGCAATCGCTAAACCAACTCCGAGAGGTTATTGACCACGCCGGAGCACGATCAACCTGACCACGAGGGTTTATTTCCTGCAAGCAAACGAAGAACAAGCAATAAACTGAGATTGCAATCTGGATATTACGAATTTAAGAGGAAAGCTTTATTGATCAAGTGGGGTTCTGTGACTCCTTGCTAGTGCGTCGCCAAAACAGGTCATCACATCTTCTACCTGTTGACCCATCATTTGCTGAAATTTATCATGCCACTCCTTGTTCATCATGTTCTCCCAGTCTCCTTGTTCGTCATGTTCTCCCAGTCAGTCTCGTCGACTTGTGATCCTGCCATGGTTAGCAGTAATAGAAACATACAAAAGTATGATCATGCAGACTACTAGAAAATGGTGGTGGTGGGGCGTCAAAAATCCGTCAAGCAAAACTCAAATTCTTACCAGTTCTTACCCAACAGCAGGTGGTGATCGGCAACAGTGGTAGTCAAAACTTTCAAAGCTTGGATAAGGCGATTACCATGGAGAGTCAAACGCATGATGTAGATGTATGTGGATCTGGGAAGGCTTATAATATGGTAGCAAAAAGGGTTAGCAATAATCAATTCAGAGATGCAAAGTTGAATAAACGCTCAACGAGGGTACTGTGCTGGTCCTAGGCTAGACCTGTGACACCCCGAGACCGGTGCGCCAGGTGTCAGCTAGATATTCGTTGCCGTTGCCATGTCATCTGCTTGCGTGTTGCATCTTGCCATGTCATCATGTGCTTGCATCAGCATGTTTTCAAAACTTGCATCCGTCCGAGTTCCCTCGTCCTCTCTGTTGTCCGTTCTGAGCCCAGACACACTCACACGCGCCCGCGGCGCCTCCGAATATTTATTTTGTGAGTGGCCGAAAAACGTTCTCGGAATGGGTTGAAACTTGTCATGTGGTCTTATTATGGCATAGGTAGACCGCCTGTCAAGTTTCGTCGCGTTCGGAGTTCGTTTGATAGCCCAACGGTTAACCGTGTTAACCGCCTGAGGCCTTTTCTCTTTTGGCCCAGCACCCCTTTCACACAGCCCATCTAGCCCATTCTAACCCCTCCATGCTCTTGGCCGTTCGATCACGATCGCCTGGCCGCGAACGACTCCTCATTTGGACACTCCTAGCTCCCTCTACCTATATATTTAGCCCTCCCCGTCCAAATTCGCAAATGAAACCCTAAAATCCTCCTCCCCGCGCCCCCGGACATGTCCGCGGAGCATCCGGACATGTCCTCCCCGTTGTCCACGTCGTTCCAGCCAACCCAGACGCGACAACTCATCGGCCCCGCCGCCGCGCCCAACCACACCGCGCCACGTGGCGTAGCCGGCCTCCTCCCACCACGCAGCCCACCGCAACCCACAGCTGGCCCGTCGGCCCATCCGCAGCCGCCGCCGCGCGCCTCGCCGGCTCCGCCTCCAGCCCCGTCGCCCGACTCCACCCCGCCGCCTCGGCAGAGCCTCGTCGCCGGCCCGCCTCGCCGCTGCAGGCGCCCGTCCGCGCCGCCCGACGGTTCCCGTAGCTGCGCCTCGCGCCCGAGCCTGGGGCTCGTCCCAACCGACGCCGTTGCCGGATCCGTCCCTGGCCGCCGGATCCCGCCGCCCCGTGCCCGTTTTGCTCACCGCCGGCTCCTCCGGCGAGCGCCATCGCCGGAGCCGGGCAGAGCTGCCGCCGCCCCTGCCTCCCTGCTCGTGCGTGCGCACGAGGATGAGGAGGACCGACGTCCAGTGCTTCGTGGGCCGGCCTCCCCAGCGCCACTCGGGTCGGCCCAGCTTCCCTGGCCCATCTCCCCGCAAGCCACCGGCCAGCCGTCCTGCCTAGCCTCTTCTTCTTGGGCTTGGCCCAATGGTGAGCCCCGCCTTTTCCCCGCCCTGTGCGTAGGATAGCTATCATTCGCCGTTTCTGTTTTTTTTTCTCAGAGTGTAAAATTTCTGCTAAGTCCCTGTAAATGCTTATTAATGTTGCTACTTTGCACAGTGATAATATTTTGTGTGCTTATCCAAATTGTGTGGATGATATGTCAAAATGATCGTGGTGATGTTCTCTACACTTTGTTCCATTGTGCCATGCTTGTTTGACTTCATCTAGATGCTCTAATCTCTGTTGTAAGAGTGCTACTTGTTATAAACTGCTGCTACTTGTTATTTTGTTGCCATGTTTGAGATATGATAACTTGGTGCATGTCTATCCAAATGATGCATATGATATGTCAAAATGTTCATCATGAGATGTTTTACATGTTGGTTGCTATAGCATGCTTGTTTGAGTCCATATTGCCATGTTAATCTCTGTTGCAAAAGTGCATGTGGCTGTTAGGTTTTGTAACTTGTTACGAGATGCCTAGTTGAGGAGCTCGTTGCTATTGATGTGTTTGTCCCCATGCCACATGTTTAGTTGTTTTAGATTCTCCATGATATGGTCTTTGCTGTGGTGCATGTAACTTTCCATGATATTCCTTGTGTTGACTTAAACATGCTCGCAAACATGCCATGATAATGTTACTGTTTTAACACTTAGTGAAATTTCACTAAGTCTGGAATCTGTCTTATCCTGATGCTATGTTTGCTTGCTGACCTAGGCAAATCCATGTTAGTTTTGGGGTGGCCATTGATCATTCCTTGTTGTATATGTTATTATCTATACATTCATGTCCTTACTTGCTCATATGACGTGTTGTAGCTTATTTTAATCTTGCTCCCAAGTTGCTATAAAATATTACTGTCAGGTTTTTAACGTCATGTTCAATATGTTGTAGCTTGTTGCTATTGATCCATGCCTCCTATGGAGATGCTCCAATGGAGTTGTTTGCTGTAGGATATGTCTACTTCATGTCCATGCTTCTTGTCAGCATGTTTGAGTGCTGTAGAGTATATATTTCTTGCTCCAAAGTTGCTATGTGGCTGTTAACTTCAGCTTCTTGTTATATCTTGTTTCATGTGTATCTTTTAGCCCGTTGCTCCGTTTTGGGTGTGCCTTATATGAAACTTGTGTGATTTTGCATGTAGATTCATAATATCATGTTCTTTTTATGCTTGGAGTGAGTTGGCTTGATGTTTGGGTGCATCTTGGACCGTTGCCATGCTTGTCTTGTTTTGCTCATATCTTCTAGGCCGTAGCTCCGAATTAAACAAACTTTATATGAAACTTGACTAGAATTTCGTGTAGATCATGATGGTGCATGTTAAACTACTGTTTAACAACTTTAACTTAAGGTTTGTTCAGGTCTGGACTAATTTCAAATTATGCATATGAGGGCTTACCGGTTTTGTCATATGTAGTTTCCGGCCTCATTTAAACTTGTTGACTTGTGTTGTTTTTCTGTGCTTCCTACTTTGCCATGTTTTGCATCACATATAGAATTGTCTTGCATCCTACTTGGTTGAGCATATTGTCATGTTCTTGTGTTGTTTTTCTGTGCTTCCTACCTTGCCATGTATTGCTTCCTGTATAGACTTGTCATGCATCATACCTTGCCATGTATTGCATCATATATAGACTTGTGTTATTTTGTTGTGCTTCCTACCTTGCCATGTATTGCTTCCTATATAGACTTGTTGTGCATCATATGTAGACTTGTTTTGCATCATACTTGTTTGAGCATATTGTCATGTTCTTGTGTTGTGTGTTTACCGTATTGCTTGCTTCTTCTCGTTAGTGCTTGTTCCGTTGCGATCGTGAGGATTCGTTCGTCTACTCGTGGTTCTTCTTCAAGGCTTCTTATTCGTCTTCTTCATGGATCCGTTCTTCTTCCTTGCGGGATCTCAGGCAAGATGACCATACCCTTGGATACCTTTACTATCATTGACTTTGCTTAGTTGTCTCGATGCTATCGTTATATGTCGGGCTACCCATCTTATTGTCAGCCCCTCTCCTTGTTGCCATGAAACCTCTAACCTTTGAAACCATCCTAGCAAAACCATTGTTTGGCTATGTTACCCGCTTGCTCAGCCCCTCTTATAGCGTTGTTAATTGCAGGTGAAGATGAAGATCGTTCCAGGTGGGAACTTGTTGTTGGAATATCACAATATCTATTATTATTATTAACACACCTATATACTGGGCATGGGTGGAAGGCTTGGCCTTTTGCTCGGTGTTTTGTTCCACTCATGCCACCTTAGGCGCCGATAAACCGGCATTATGTTCCTTGATTTTGCGTTCCTTACACGGTTGGGTATATGGGGACCCCTTGACACTTCGTCTTTGAATAAAACTCCTCCAGCAAGGCCCAACATTGGTTTTAATTTGCCTCATCATAATAACTTAATTAATTAATTAAAATTGCATAGGGGGTCGCGTCCCCGGGGATTCTTTCTACATAGCAGGGGGGCCAGTGCTGATGGTGTTGGTCCCAAACGGGGGTTCTGCGGGGCCGCCATGGGGAAACTCGAGGTATCTGGTATAACCTGTAGAATCGCCCATCCGATTGTGGCCTGAGACGAGATACGCGCGGCTACTATCAGGGTGTCGGCATGCCGGGAGGTCTTGCTGGACTTGTTTTACCATTGTCGAAATGTCTTGTGCACCGGGATGCCGAGCCTGATCGGATTTCCCTAAGATAAGGGGTGATGATATTATACTTATCACTTCAGCTGATCGTGAGAGCTTGTGATGGGCTAAGTTGGGACACCCCTGCAGGGTTATGATCTTTCGAAAGCCGTGCCCGCGGTTATGTGGAAAATTGGAATTTGTTAATGTCCGGTGGTAGAAAACTTGACAGAGGATCCGAAGTAAAACACACAACTGTGTGAGTAACCGTGACTGTCTCTTTTCACTTTGAGAAGAGAACACGGTGGGGTTATGTTTGACTCGTAGGTAGTTCGGGATCTTTAGCGATCACTACTAGTTTGCGACCGTTTGCGTAGATTCTCATCTTATTCTTGTACTCGTAAGTTAGCCACCATACTTTTGCTTAGCCGCTGGTGCAACCTCACCACTTTACCTCTTCCTACCCCCTTTAAGCTTTGATAGTCTTGTTACCCATGGTTATGGGATTGCTGAGTCCTCGTGGCTCACAGATACTACAACAACAGTTGCAGGTGTAGGTTTTCCGATGTCTTGACGTGACAGCGTTGATCGTTGTTTGGAGTTCTTTCTTCTTCTTCTTCTTCTTCTTCTTCTTCAGTCTTGGGTTAGGTTCCGGGTCGGCAGCCTGGGAAAGCAGATGGATGTCTTTGTTCTTTTCATGTTTGTATCCGTAGTCGGATACTTGTATTGATGTTGTTGTATTCATGTGACTTGTATGTATTGTTGTATCCCCCATGTATGTATGTAATGGTACGATGTAATGATATCCATCTTGCTAAGCGCCCGAAATGCGGTTGTGCCCCAATCACGTAAGTGTCACGTGATCGGGATAGAATCGCATCTTGGGCCTGACAAGACTGTACTAGAGATGCGAGACTAGAACACTAACAAAATCACGATGCCGCACGGAAACAAGGGAAAAGCACACTCTGATTATTATTTTGGCGCTCCTTTTATTTGCGCTCTTTTTTTCGCCCCTTTTTTTCGAAACTCGCTATAATGGCGAGTGTCTCAAAACTCTTCCCAAGTCAAACTAAGATGATAGGCACGAAATTTTTTGACTAATTGTTTTTTGGAAATCAGGGCAGCGACGACCAAAAAGTGCGGTAAAAAACAGTATGATGGCACGTGTCTCAAAAGACTCAGAAAAGCCTAAAAACAGGATAGGGAAAAAATATTTTCACTAGCCAAAATTTTGGCCTAAAAACTGCCCGGGGGTCTCCAGACTCTTTTGACCTACTCAGGCAGGGAAACACAAAACCGAAACTAGATGTATCTCGAAAACAAATCTAAAACGAAAGGAACTCGGATTGGTGTGGATATATGGTGGTAGAATATGGCAGCGGTGGTGGTATATGGCAGGGGTGGTGGTATATGGTAGCGGTGGTGGTATATGGATACGGATCGGTGGTGGTATGTCACAGGGGCGATGAAGATGTTGCGGCGGCAGCGTGACAACTTATGACCAGAACTCGAAACTCTAAAAGACTAGACGCTAAGACCAGTAACTCGACACTACAATGCAACCGCAAATTCAACTAAGCAAACACGAAAAAGATTATGCAATGGCTCAGACTGGTTCGGATATGATGACCTAACCCTATTTTTTTGGCTTTTTCGTGGACTGTAGGTATGAAGAACATACTTGATCTAATCTACAAAAAACTGTAAAATCTCACTGAGCAACCTGGAAATCTGATACCACTTGATAGAGGCAAAGGTGTCCCGTCTTTCGATGAGATGGTGGCTATCGTTTTGGAGGAAGTCGACTTTGATGATCCGACTACGAACGTGCGAGGATGTCGCACCTTAGCAATCACTAAACCAACTCCGAGAAGTTATTGACCACACCGAAGCACGATCAACCTAACCACGAGGGTCTATTTCCTGCAAGCAAACAAAGAAGAAGCAAGAAACTGGGATTGCAATATGGATAGTGCGAATTTAAGAGGAAAGCTTTATTGATCAAGTGGGGTTCTGTGACATCTTTGTCTGGTCGTTAAACACATACTAAGTACGCAAAGTTGTAGCTATGGTGAACTTTAATCTATTCAAAACCCAAAGTCTAAACGATGCCCTAAGGGTTGTATATATGGAGAGAGAGAGAGAGAGAGAGGGGGGGGGGATTTCGTGGCCCCTTGGAGAAGGGGTTCGAAACCAACCCTAACTCTGTTTCCCCCACACATACGGACTCTAAAAACAGCCTATACTTTAGTATTCCGAAATTACATGGGTCTGGCCCAATAATAAGGTGACGCAGCACCTATAATTGACTCTGGATGAAATTTATGAAGTGGCATCTTGTATATTTCGTCCAAGGCTTCATGCACTCATTATGGTGGCTTCAAAGTCCTGAAATAATCACTTGTAACTTCGTTCTTGTTCCCCTTGCGCATGACATCATCTCCATGCTTGATCTTGCTCCAGTGTTCATCCTTTTTGTCCAAGCTAGGCCCTTCATTTGTAAGCAAGGGAAATGTATCCAATTTAGGCAACATCATATTCTCACGAACATTAGAATCATTACCAAGAAAATAAAGTACCTGGTAATTCAATTGGCGTGTGCGAGCTCTAGTAATTGGTCCAGTATGTATAATAGTAGGGGCAGTGGGTGTACCAATGGTATTGATGTTCTCATCATCTAGTCACCGGTAACAAACCCCAAGTTGGATACTTTCCAGTATTTGACTCAAAGTGTTACATTCTTGATAAGCATCGTCGTTCGGAATTTCCTCCTAAATCCCATGATGGTTTCCTACTCGGTTATGGCTCAAACACTCACACGTACCATGTCTATAACAATTTCACGGTTGAAGAGACGGTATATGTGAAGTCTGATGAATCTAACAGCTCGCAAGTTGAGCAACTGCCAATTGATGTAGGAGACACTTCAAAGACCCCTTGGAAACAATTCAAGATCTATCTATTGGGAAGATCAGTCCAAAGGAGGTGAAGGAGAGCACTTCTTCCATTCAAGTGGGAGCCTCAACTTCACATCAAGGTGAACCACAAGTTGACATGGAGGCATCCACAAGTGGAACACGTCAAGATGATGGGAATGAGGAAGCACACCAAGATGATCCACCTCAACCTCCTTCTCCACCTCCACAAGGGAACAACAACACCAGCAACAATGAGGAAGAACAAGATGAAGCGGATGTTCCACCACAACCCAAGCAAAAGCTCTCACGAGTTAGAGCAAGAGTCTCAAGAGATCATCATGTTGAACAAATCTTTGATGAAATCATAATGGAGAAGCAATCGCTCTAAAACTCATTTGGCTAACTTTTGTGAACATTACTCATTCATTTCTAGCATTGAACCTATGAAGGTAGAAGAAGCTCTTGAGGATCCAGATTGGATAAATGCTATGCACGAAGAGTTACACAACTTCAGAATGCATTCTCGCGGCCCGAATCTGGGTAAATGATCCTTGTACTAACTCTTAGACCCGCTCTTTGTACAACCTCGCGCCCGCCAACCGTAGAAGGGATTCCAGTGATCCCATATGTGTCATTTTGTACAGACACACACCCACTTAGTTTTTAGTTTGAGCTGTCATACACTTACAGATCTTAGTGCATCTGTTGCATGGCAATCCCTACTCCTCGCATTGGCATCAATTGAGGGGCATATCCATAGTCCGTTGATTAGCCACGTCAATGTGAGACTATCTTCCTTTTTGTCTTCTCTAAATTAATGTCTACCATCGCATTCTATTACACCCATAGTGCTATATCCATGGCTTGCGCTCATATATTGCATGAGAGTTCAAAATGTTGAAGCGCGTTAAAAAATATGAACATATTGCTTGGCTGACATCGGGGTAGTGCATGATTTATACTTTGTGTTAAGAAGATGGAGCATAACAAGACGATATGATTTTGTAGGGATAGCATTCTTTAGCCTTGATATTTTGGAAGACATGATTGTTTGTTAGGATGTCTGGGTATTAGTTCCTTTATGTCAAATTATGGATTATTGTTTTGAATCACTCATGTCTTAATATTCGTGCCATGATTAGATTATATGATCAAGATTATGTTAGGTATGTAGGATCAAAACTATGTCTAGAGGGGGTGATTAGACTACCTGACCAAATAAAAATCTATGATTTTCCCAATTTTAGTTGTGGGCAAATTTTAGCAATTAGCACAAGTCAAGCAATCTACCTACACATGCAATTCTAATAGTATAGCAGCGGAAAGTGAAACATTGCATATGGAGACACGGATTTGTTGGCATGATTTCGATAGGTGGTGCTATCGTACATCCATGTTGATGCAGACTTAAACCCATGAAGGGTAACGGTTGTCCGAGTCCACGAAGGGCTCCACCCAGGAAGGGTGCACGAAGAAGCAACCTTGTATATCCCACCATGGGCATCGTCCATGAAGGACTTGCCTCACTTAGGTAGATCTTCATGAAGTAGGCGATCTCCTTGCCCTTACAAACTTCTTCGGTTCAACTCCACATCACGACGAAGGCTCCCAAAACCTAACCAATCTAGGAGACACTACTCTCCAAAGAGTTATAGATGGTGTGTTGATGATGAACTCTCTTGTGCTTTAAATGATAGTCTCCCCAACACTCAACTCCTTCTCATAGATTTGGATATGGTGGAAGAAGAATTGGAGTGGGAAGCAACTTGGGGAATGCTAGAAAATCAAGATTCAAGTGGTAGGCCTGGAATCTCTTGATCTCAACACATGAGTAGGTGGTTCTCTCTCGGAAAATGAATGGTGGAAGTGTAGGCACGTTCTCAGGGCTCTCTGACAAATGGAGAAAGGGGTTTATATAGCCTCCACACGAAATCCAACCGTTACACACATTTGACCAATCTCCGTGGGACCGAATAGTTAAACTCGGTGGCACCGATATGTTCAAATATATGAACATTTCAAATCTCGGTGGGAACGACTGGAACAACTCGGTGGGACCAATGTGCTATTGATTAGGGCAAACATCATCTCAGTGGCGCAGATTGCATCAACTCGGTGGGACCGAAGTGAAGCAATTAGCAACAGAGAATCTATCAAGCCAACTTGGTGAGACCGAAGTGGATGCAGTTGATCATATAGCAATGGCAAGGCCATCTCGGTGAGACTAAGATCTGTATCGGTCGGACCAATTTGTTAGGGTTTCTGGCAATGGCTATGTCAAATGAACTCGGTGGCGCCGAGTAGCTAATATCCGTAGGGCCGAGTTTGGAAATAGGGTTAGAACATATTTTGGATGGAGAAAGCGGATGGGGGTTTTGGAGCAATATCATTAAGCACTTGAGCAACAGATCATTAAGAAACACCTCATCCCCTTTTAATAGTACTGGCTTTCCTATGGACTCAATGTGATCTTGGATCACTAAAATATAAATGAAGAGCATTGAGCTTATGCCAATCTTTGTCCTTTGAATTTTGAGGGGTCCACTTAACTAGTCCATGCCATGCCAATCATTGAACATCCTAAAATATTTATCTTGAATGGATTTTTGTCCAATGAGCTGTATGGTGTTATGAATTACGAAAACCACCTCGGGATTAGTTGCACTTTCAATCTCCCCCTTTTTGGTAATTGATGACAACATATAGATCAAAGCTTTGACTAATGATTAAATTAATGAAATACGTCGTCGCTTTGAGAAGTATGTGATAAGTAAGAGCGTCCCCTAGATTTGTGCATTATTAAAAATTTGTGTTTGAATGCAAATACACAATCGATTAGGATCATGGGTTACTCTTCCATGTCACATACATCTTGGTGGAGCGCATAAAATGATATAAATGAAATAACATGCACGCATCACCAAAGACATAAGTGAATGATCATACATAAAGGTGACATGGATAAGCATTAAGCACACATTAAGAATGGTTTTGTCAACCACACACAACCAAAGTAGTATCTCACAAGCATCAAGAAAATAAGTAGCATAGATCAAACAGACATAGTAGCAAATAAAAATCAATAAAACCAAAGAGCAAAAGGCAAGAAACACACACACACACACACACACACACACACACTCTCTCTCTCTCTCTCTCTCTCTCTCCCTCTCCCTCTCTATTGAAGCCTAATGATATATAAAATTTCTCCCCTTTGGCAACAAGTTACCAAAAAGCTCAAAAATGTATAGAGCTATACATCTCTCTAGGCACGATCCTCTGGAGCTCCTGAAGGGGTCTTCTGGCTTGTGGCTCCAATGTGCATAGATGGCATTGAGATAACTACATCTGCAAATGCTTTTGACGATGTCTGCTGAAAAGGTGGTCTAGACACTGGAGGTGCCACGGGAGCAGTGGCAGCTCGTGCAGAGTGAGCGGTCCTCGAGTCTGCAACTGGCACAACTGAAGGTCTGGGTGCCCTTGGCGCAGTCTGAAACCTATTATTAGTAGGGTGCTCATCTCCTTCCCCAGCATCATCTCGAAGCTTCTCCACTATAGACTGGATTTGTGTGACCTTGACATCTAAGTTGTATATCTTATCCTCCACAACCGGCTCTAGGCTCTCCTGGTTCTTGGCTAAGTTAGCCAGACTTTGCTCAATCCTCAGTGTTGCTTCCAGCAGATATGTCATTTGCTCATTCTTCGTCTTTAGATTTGCAACAGGGATAGTGGGTGTAGAGGCTTCCTTTTCTACTTTTGCGGCTGTTGCTGCCCGAGCCTTCCCTTGAGCCTCAACTGATGTAGGGTGTGAAGGTTCCATCATCATAAAAAATTGTCCTCGAACTCTGGCTAAAGAGGGAGGTGCTCACGATCTAGTAGATATGTGCATGTACCAACCTTGGAGTTGATAACCATATGGATTTGTTGGGCATACCCACATGACCTCTTATGATCAGCAGTTGTCCTGTTGATCGTCTCTACAATCAAACTCATGACCTTGAACTTTTCTGAGATATCAAGCAAGTGCAACAAGTTTATGGAGTGGCCACGAATCAACCTCTCATCTCCAGATTTGGGCAGTAGAGTGTGCCTCAAAATGGTGTTTGTGGTGGCCAAACCAGCTAGCAAGTGATATATGGATCCAAGCTTGTGAGTTTCCAAATCCTTGTCAGGAATGGGCTTGTACATGTTAGCCATGGAATTATGATCCATCCTAGGCTTCCCATAGACATCAATGTTATCTTATACATCCTCAGGGGCATTAATGAGTGCAACCCACTCGGAGATAGTGACCGGTACTTGTGGCCCTTAGTCATCCATGCAATTCTTCCATCCGGATAGAAATGTGTTGTGGAGAAGAATTGTATGATCATTTCATCATTATAATTTGTACGCTTTTGACCAACAAACTTGTCAACTCCAGCAACCCTGAAACTCTCATGAACGTGGGGGAAGTAGTCTTCATTGGCATCAATGTACTTCCAGTCCACCCACTTCATGTCAATGACAGTGGGCTTCTTATCAAGCAAAACAGTGGAATCTTGTCTTTCCCTAGTGTGGAAACGGTAGTCGCATGCAACCCTCCTTCTGGCAGAATAGGGATCCACTTTCCTCCATTCTCTCAAACCACTATACTTTTTGAGCGTCATGTTCTCAGCAACTGGATGAGCATTGTCATGCTCTGGAATCTTGGGCTTCTACTTCCTGAGTTGTAACATCCCAAAATTCTAAATTTTGGAATGTTATATTAAATAAATAGTTTTGATTGTTTGTTTGATTGTTGTGTGAATGATTGAGTGCAATTTGAGACTTTTTCAAAGTTGAATGAGAGGGAATAAAATGACTTTCCCACACTTTCACTTTGCGTTTTGATATCAAGGAATTCAAATTCATCCTTTCAGAAAATCCTAGAGGTAAGATAATATGACTTCTTCCATTAGAAATGAAAAGAATTGGATTCCATCTGAAAACATTTCAAATTCACAAACTTTGTGTAGCTCAATGATTTCATGAGAGAAGATAAAATGATTTCTTCAAAGAGGAGTTGGAAGTTTCAAAGAAACAACTTGAAAGTCACTTTCAAGTTATTTGAATTTTCAAATTTCAAATTCTTTGATACTTATTCAAAAAGAGAGAAGCAATATGACACTTCAAAATTCAAAGGCATTTGGAATATATTTGGCCAAGAAAAAAAAGGAAAACATTGAAATTGGTTCAAAACTCAAATTCAAAACCAATTATGAATTATTTGGTTTTTATTTAAATTATTTTTATCCAAAAATAAGATATTTGGAAAATAGGGTAAAATGATTCCTTATAATAGAAATGTGGAGTAAAATAAATTTGAAATCATTTTGGTATTTTAAAATCATTTGATTTGAATATTAAATGCAACAGTAGCATTGTTTGCTTCATTTGAGTTTTTTCTATATTTTATTTGACTTTGGGAAAATGTTCATGATTTATGAAAAAAATCTGAACATTTTGATATATAATATGTCTATATAAAACTCTTATTGTTTTTCCTTTTTTTAGTTCTCTTGTCTGTGCTAAAAAAAGGAAAATGGTTGAAGCCCTCTATTGCCAGCCGGCGCATCTCCCTTGCTCTCTCTCCACACGGCCCAGTAGTGTGGAGCTTGCGCCGAAACCCTTTGTGATCGACGGCCCGATCCCTTCCTTCTCTCACTCTCTGGCTGACAGTGGACTTCGTGCCTTCTTCTTCCTCAAGCCACGCCCAAAATCCTGCACGCATCAGAACCCGATCGAATCGATCGACTCGATCGATCTCCGCAGCCCATTTTGCAAGTTTTGCCCCTATGAATATTCCCCTGCTCCTCCCCATCCAATTTTTGCAAAAATGAGAAGTTCTTGTGCCCGTTTCGCCCTATTACAATATCGCTGGAATCATCCTCTGGCACCGCACCATTGTCATCATCCCCTTCATCTTTGTCACCCCGAGCCACACCACCGCCACCACAGTCATCGCAGTCGTCTGCCGCATCACGTCGACTCTGTGCCCACGCCGAATGACCACCGTAGCCACCGCCCCGTTCACCACCGTTCGCCACCGCTGCTGTCTCACTCACCGGTGCCGTCTCCTTGGTCCCCCAGCCACGTTGAGGCCCTCCACGTGCTCGCCATCCTCGCCTGATGTCGGTGTCAAAACCGGCAGATCTTGGGTAGGGGTGCCCAAGCTGTACATCTAAGGATCGATGGTAACAGGAGACAAGGGACACGATGTTTGCCCAGGTTCGGGCCCTCTCGATCGAGGTAATACTCTACTTCCTACTTGATTGATCTTGATGGATATGGGGTTACAAGAGTTGATCTACCTCGAGATCGTAATGGCTAAACCCTAAAAGTCTATCCTATGTGATTGCTATGATTCTGCTGTCTCTATGGACTAAAATCCTCAACTTATATACACGCTAGAGAAGCCTTAGGGTTACAAAGGTAACTTTGGGAAGAAGGAATCGTTGCATCCATAGTAGTCCTAACCGAATACGGGGGAGGGCCCACTGCTTCTATCTTCATGGCCCATCAATTCGGCCAAGCATCAATGGCCCGGATGCCTGAGGACCCCTAAATGCAGGACTCTCTAAGTAGCCCCCAAACTTGCCTTCAAGGATGAGATTGTATCCGGCTTCATGTCTTTGGTCTTGCAAGGTGAGTCCTCCTTTGATCAGATGATAGTTCAACTTCATATTTAATATTATATCCTATCGATTCCCTGCCACTGTCGTCTTGGCTTCCACGTGCCAGATGAATGCGAACCATCTGGGTATTTTTACAATTAACCCCTCGACTGTAGAGGCAAGGCGCCTATTTAAAGAGACTAGATCTCAGATGCTATTCCATTCCACGCGGAAAATCCTTAGAGCCTGCCACGGAAAATCTTCAATCATGGCCGGCGTTCCCAGTTCTTCCTCGCGCCCTCATGGCCCTCAAACAGGCGATTAGGAGAGTTGCTCAGTATCTCATGTGCATCTAAGAAAGCTTTAGATGTAGGGATATCTCCCTCCCGAGGATCTAGTCCCTGTCCAGGCTGGATTAACTTCTCTCGATGGTCAAGCCCTGGCGGAAAGTTTCCCTAATCCTTCCAAAGAAGAACGGGTGTGCTTCGTGTCCTTCCTCCTAAGATACGTAGGATTTCCTATCCACCCTTTCTCAGGGGACTTCCTGCACATTGCGGGCTTCGTCGCTCTTTGTGAGCTATTTCTGGGCTGCGAGGCTCATTTAGGGCTATGGCGAAAGTTCTTTTGCCTTGTTCCTCGCTCCCAGAAGGGATCTATATTCAAGGTAGGATGAGCCTAAGTGTGGCGCATAGTAGGCACATGTTATCTGCGTACTCCGAAGAAGGCATCCGAAGAGTGGCCCTCAGAGTGGTTTGATATCGTGGATGTGGTCCTGCCGGACCCAATCCAGCAAGGCCTCCCCAAATACTCCAGTGCTCCTCTAAAGAAGCGTTTCAACTGGTGTCTCCGTAGTCTCAAGGAGGAAGACGGTGCGGAGGTTAAAAGACTTGCAAGCAAGATCAAACTACTTTCCCATCTCAAGCTGACGATAATCGAAGTGATGGCGATCTCAATAACGCAATGTGTTCAGCCGCTCCAGGCCAGAGGGTTTCCTATGTGGCACTAGGCCAAGATGATGCCTCACGCTGTCTACGCCAGGGTCCGGACAACCCTGCCGCTCTGGCCGCAATCCTAGTTGATCTCTACATAGGGGAGAAGGAGGATTTTCTTCGCTTGAAGTGTCGGGAGGGTTTCTCTATGTATAACCCCATCGATTGGGCAAGACTTTCCCTAATAGCTAGTTTTAATCAATTTTTATTTTGAGATTCATTAATCGAACTGAGTTCGGTTGCTTCCAACAGGAGTGGAGGAAGGTGGTCAAAAAGATCAGCAGTCTTGTCCCGTAGCCAGAGGACCATAACCGGGACATGGATCCCGGATTTGAGGAGGATCCGGATATTGGCATAAATCTTAAAGACGGAGTTTTTTATCAAACCAGCCATGATGGTACCGAAGTGGCTGTCATTGCCGACTATACTGGCCTCCTTCCTTCCTCTCAGGTAAGTACCCAGGAGACTCCTCTTCAAAGAGAATGTTCCCAACACGCCTCACCCACCGTACTATCCTATCCTCAAAAGGGGCGGCGCTTATCCCGCCATACTGCACCAAGAGCGTTTTCCCAGAGGGCGACGACTGCGCATGGCAAGTCTTCGAAGCAAAAGGGGAACAGATACACAACCGAACCTCCTCCTTTATCGAAGAGGTATGATTCCTTAACATATGTCTGGTGGCGGAGCTGATTCATAATTTTCCACTTTATTTTTTGTTTTTAGGAAGAATATACGCCGGACTATGTCCGGGGATCCTGCTGGTCATGTTGCAACCAATCCAACCCTAGGCCCATCCACAAGGACTAGGGCTGATGTGGGTGTAATGCCGGATTGTCCTCTTCAAGAGGATTCAGATGAGGTATTAGTTACCAATTCCGAAGTGGAGAGCGCAATGAATCATCGGTGGCGAAAAGCAGACATGCCGGATTGTCCTCTTCAAGAGGATTCATATGAGGTATTAGTTACCAATTCCGAAGTGGAGAGCGCAATGAACCCTAGGCCCATCCACAAGGACTTGCCGGAGCCACTCACCAGCTTCCCAAAGATATGCGGGTGAGTATTAATTCAGTGTTCATATGCCAGTAGCCCCCGAGACTTAAAGTAGTTGGCCCAACTGATTTAAGGATCGTTTTGTTTTTAGGTACTCAAGGAAAATAATAATGCATTGTCTAAGGAACTAGAAGAGTGCCAGACCAAGCTTACTACTGTCACCACCGAATTGGAAAATTCAAAGAAGTCCAAGAATGGATGTGATGGTAATAACAATAGTGTCCTAATAGTATGGTCATGTACCGATCAAGGATCTTTAAGTATACATTGTTTGAACTGCAGTAATAGGACCAAGAGACCAGCTGGAGGAAAAGCTAAGGGCTGCTCTCACGGCGGAGGAACAAGCCGAAGGGCAAACAGCTGCTGGTCAACGTGTACTAACATGGACCATAGATGAGAAGAACAATCTGCGGGATACAAACATCAAGCTAGCCGTAGATCTAAAGGATGTGCGAGCCCAACTCTCTGATGCCTTAAAAGAGAACAAGAAGCTTTAGGGCGGCATATTCAGTATGACAATGAACCTAGCTTTCATTATAGTCCCTGGATTCAAAGTGTCTTTACGAAAACTATTCCAGCAGGTGTGTTAACTTGGCGGCCCAAAGGAGAGGTGTCCGGATTTCAAGGCGACCTGCTGCAAGAGCTTTCTAGGGTACACAAGCGCGCTCGAAAGACCATGAAGAACATGGCCAGGGCTTTATGGCCAGCCGATTCTCCTCCAGAAATTATGAAGGAACTGGTGGGTTTATTCAAAGGGGCCCGACACCGGTTTGAATTATGGAAAGCATCAGCATGCCGAGAAGGTGCCCGAGAAGTCTGGGCTATGGTGAAGACACATTATACCGGGTTGGACCCGAACCATATGTCTCGGGTTGGACCTTGAGGGCCTGACGGACTAGAAATCCATGTAAGCTTGGTATATGACCAAGTAAAGATGGCCGCCAAGTATTCTCAACAAGACTGTAAATTAGACAGTCTTATAGACGGTATAGATCAGGAATAGGCATTTGATTCTATGTAACAATGTACTTTATCATCAAACTTATCTCCTACCGAATTTAATTAAAAGATTGTCATGGAAGACCTTCCGCTTTAACCTCCAAAAACCCAAGGCTGGAGTGTTTCCAAATACTATACCTGTGATGAACACGTGGTATGTTCGGTAACCAGGCAATCCAGTCATAATTTCTTGAATAGACAAACTATGTTCGGGGAGCTATGTTATATTACTATTTAACGTAAGAAACATCTTCCAGAGAGAATAGTTCCGTTAAGGGTTCCTTTCCCTGGGTCAGCATGCGTATATATGTGTGCCAAGGCTTTGATCCTGTAAAAAGGATTGTAGGATGTCGTATCCTATTTAGATTTTAAAGTTTATGCGCTTTAAAAGCAATACGTTGTGTATCCGCCGACTGATTATTCCCTTAAGAACGCTAGCCTTCGGCTTCACCCGTCTGAGGTACAGGTCCGGATTACCCGGTTGTAACAATCGCAGAGGTGCTGCCTTGACACCCTAGCAGAATAATTGGGGACTTAGGGTATAAACACAGGAGCCAGGCAATCCATCTTGGCAAAAACTTAAGTCATAAAGGTGCATATAATGGCAAGGAGACTATATGAAACAGACGACATAAATATTTTGAGCAATATGTTTTTTGATAATAGGCTTTGCTATAGAAGCCCCCAAGTATTTTTGAGGTATATACATTTGAGGATGTTCTACCTTGTGATAATTCGGTTGAACCTAAAAAATATTGATAAGAAAGAATAAAAAAAGAAGAGGAGAACATTTAAAAAAAGAACATGGAATAAGACCTAGACTGAAAAACAAAACATGTGCTACCGAACTATCCATAGAATCGTCGGAGCCTGGCGGCGTTCCAGGGGTTCGGCTCAAGGCAATTGTCTGATGCATTTCGAGGGCGATAGGGTCCACCGGTGAGTACTTCGTCAATAATGAAGGGGCCCTCCCATCTTGGTTTGAGCTTGTCTCTTTTATTCTCTATGAGGCGTAATACGAGTTCACCAATATTGTATGTCTTGGCCTGCACTTCTGTGCTTTGGTATCGCCTGGCCTGTTGTTGGTAAAATGTGGAATGAGCCTGCGCAATATCGCACTCCTCTTCAAGGCCGTCTAGGTCATCCTGCCAATCAAGCTCGACCTCTCTCTCTTTGTACATGCACACGCGAGGTGAGTCATGAATAATATCGCAAGACAGCCTCTGCGCTGTACACAATGAAAAAAGTTGTGCATCTGGTTGTCCTGTTAGGTGTAGTTCGCAGCCCCCAGAGTACAGAGTCAAACTCCTCCACCAAGTGTTTATCTGACTCCTGAAGGGACCGCACCAGTCGGGGTTTAATGCCACTCATTATCAAGCCATTGGCTCTTTCTACCTGACCGTTTGTTTGAGGATGGTACACAGAGTCATAATCAAGTTTAATGCCTAACTTATTGCACCAATTTTTCACCTCGTCAGCTGTGAAGTTGGAGGCTTTATATCTGATAATACTGTGCGGGACACCATACTGGTGTACTACGATGGATATAAAATCTAACACTGGCCCTGCCTCAACTATTCAGACTGGTTTTGCTTCTATCCATTTAGTGAATTTGTCCACTATGACCAGTAAATATTTCTTTTTATGGCTTCCCCCTTTAAGAGGTCTGACCATATACAGCCCCCAGACCACCAAGGGCCAGGTAATGGGGATGGTTCTGAGAGCGGCGAGAGGCATATGACTTTGATTTGCAAAAGGCTGGCAGCCAACACTATGTTGGACTAGGGTCTGTGTGTCTACGCGCACAGTTGGCCAGAAGAAACCAGTTTGGAAGGCCTTGCTTACAAGAGCTCGGGCCGCGGCGTGATAGCCGCCCATTCCAGCGTGTATTTCGGCTAAAAGTTGTCGTCCCTCCTCTTCAGAGATGCATCGTTGGAGAATACCAGTAGTGATTTTCTTGTATAGTTCACCTTCGTGGACCTTATAGGCTTTAGAATGCCGAATTATGCGGCAAACCTCATTTTGGTCATCGGGGAGCTCTTGCCTATTAAGGTAGGCTAGGAAAGGCTCGGTCCAGGGGGCTATGACAGCCATAATCTCGTGAGCTGATGGTATGATTTCCATTTCGTGGTCCCTAATGACGTATGTATTGATTTCGGCTGGGGGCGTGTTCGGGTCCAGATTGGCGTCACTGCTCTCATCCTGCCATGTTACTGATGGCTTGAAAAACCTTTCCACAAATGTGTTAGGCGGGACTGGGTCGCGTTTGGCACCCATGCGAGCAAGTATATCCGCTGTCTGGTTACTGTCCCGAGCCACATGGTGAAATTCCAATCCCTCAAATTGAGCCAATATTTTTAATATGGCGTTTTGATAAGCCGCCATTTTTTAATCCTTCGCATCAAATTCTTCGTTTACCTGAGATATGGCGAGGTTTGAGTCTCCGCGCACCTCGAGGCATCGTATACCCATGGATACGGCCATGCGGAGACCGTTCAGTAATGCTTCGTATTCGGCCGCGTTATATGAGTCCATGTACATGATTTGCAGCACCTAGCGGACTGTATCCCCTGTTGGGGATATCAAGATGACGTCGGCCCCCAATCCGGCTAGCATATTGGAATCATCGAAATACTTGGTCTAGTGGGAGTATGATCCGTACTCTTTAGGGAGTTCGGCTTCTGTCCATTCCGCGACAAAGTCGGCCAACACCTGAGATTTAATAGTCCGGCATGGTTTGTATGTTATTTAGAACGATAAGAGCTCTATAGCCCATTTTGCTATGTTTCCAATGGCGTCTTTATTGTTTATGATATTGTTGAGTGGTACCTCGGATGCCACTATGATTGAACACTCTTGAAAGTAGTGTCGGAGCTTCCGGGATACCATGAATACCGCATAGGCAATTTTCTGGTAATGGGGGTATCGTGATTTGCACGGTGTTAGAACCTCGGATACATAGTGTACGGGTTTTTGAACGGGGAATTTATATCCCTCTTCATCTCATTCAACGACGAGCACCGCACTCAGTACCTGATGAGTGGTGGAGATATAAAGCAGCATTGGCTCGCCAACACCTAGAGCGGCTGGGATTAGGTTACGTGCTAATAAGGTCTTTATTTCCTCCAGTCCGGCCTTGGCCGCATCTGTCCATTCAAAGTTGTATGTGCACCTCAGCAGTCCATAGAGCGATAGTGCTTTCTCTCCTAATCTGGAGATAAAGCGGCTCAAGGCTGCTATGCAACCTGCGAGCTTTTGCACTTGTTTGAGATTGGTTAGCGTAGTTAGATGCGACAAGGCCCGGATTTTAGCTGGCTTCACTTCAATTCCTCTATGGGATACGATGAACCCTAATAGCTTTCCGGTCGAAATACCGAAGACGCATTTTTCCGGATTGAGTCGTATGTCATATGTTCGCAGGTTATCGAACGTAAGGCGGAGATCATCCACTAAATGTTTTGACATGTTTAGTCTTAATGACTACGTCTTGAACATATGCCTCCACTGTCTTGCCAATTTGTTTCTCTAAGCATGTTTGAATCATGCATTGATACGTGGCACCAGCGTTTTTGAGTCCAAATGGCATAGTGTTGAAGCAAAAGGTGTCGTAGAGAGTGATGAATGTCGTGGTAGCCTGGTCGGATTACTTCATTTTTATTTGATGGTATCCGGAGTAGGCATCGAGGAAGCACAACGAGTCATATCCTGCGGTTGCATCAATAATTTGATCAATGCGGGAAAAAGGAAAGGGATCCTTTGGGCAAGCCTTGTTTAGGTCCGTGAAGTCGACGCATAGGCGCCAGGATTTGTCCTTTGGCACCTTGACTAGGTTGGCTAGCCAGTCCAGGTGTTTGATTTCCCGTATGAATCCAGCTTCTAATAGCTTGGCTAGATCTTCCCCCATAACCTATCTTTTGGGTTTGGAAAAACGTCGTAATGACTGCTTAACTGGCTTGAACCCTTTGATAATGTTAAGGCTGTGTTCGGCCAGCCTGCATGGGATTCCTCGCATATCTGAAGGATGCCAAGCGAATATGTCCCAATTTTCGCGAAGGAAGGCACGCAAAGCGATGTCTACCGCTGGATCCAGATGTGCCCCAATGGATGCCATTTAATTAGGGTCCGTTCGGTGCACTTGGAATTTTACAATTTCATCTACTAGCTTAAAAGAGGTATGTTTCGATCGTTTGTCAACGACTACGTCGTCCCTATCCACCGCAGATCATAAGGTGGTTAATTCTTCTGCCGCAAGGGCTTCAGATAATGCCTCTAGGGCTAAAGATGCGGTTTTGTTCTCGGCATGGAGTGCTCTATCCGGATCACTTGCAACTGTGATTATTCCATTGGGCCCTGGAATTTTGAGCTTCATGTACCCGTAATGGGGTATAGCCTGAAAGCGTGAGAAAGTGTCCCGCCCTAGAAGGGTGTGGTATCCACTGTTGAAGGGGACAATGTGGAAGAGCAGTTCCTCCAACCTGTAATTCTTGGGTGTACCGAATACTACATCAAACTTAATGCTCACCGAACACCGGGCTTCCCGGCTAGGGATAATTCCTCAAAAGGTTGTATTACTTTGTTTAATGCAGGATTTATCAACCTGCATTTTTGCAAGCGTGTCCTCATATATGAGGTTGAGTCCGCTGCCTCCATCCATGAGTACTTTAGTGAGGCGGAAGCCATCTACTATTGGGTTTAGTACGAGAGCGGCTGTGGATCGGACCGGTCGGACTCATGGTTCGTTTTCGGTAGAAAAGGTGATTGCCGTGTCGTTCCATGGGCTTGCAGTATTGATTTGATTGACCTTAGCAAGTTCGCGATTCACTCTCTTGCGCTAGTTGTTTGAGGAGAACGTCTCGAAGACGGTGAGACATCGAGGTCTTTCCCCCTGGCATTGCGGTGGTGAGGATTGCTTCACCGCTCTTTGGTACCTGCCGGAGTACCCAGCATGCTCTAAGGCAGTGGGTAGGGGTATTGTCTGGGGCGACATGTATTTGGCAAGGTTTATCCAACAGTTCATCCAGAACGGACCTGTATCCTGTGAAAGGTATGTTTTTCTTGCCATTATGTATGTGATCGAACGCCCTTCCAGGGTATGTTCGTTTCGCTTTAGCGGCGTATCGTCCAAAGATGGACTGCTCTAGAGGTGTATTCTGGACTTTCCAAGTGTTCTCCATGGCACAGTACTTTCATACCAAGTGCGATAATTCTGCAAAGCTCCGTATGTGACAACAGTTGTGGGCCTTCAAGACTCCCTCGTCTGCGCAATTGCGGTGAAATATGGACATCGTGTCGTCGTCACAGCAGTCCTTAATCTTGTTTTTAAAAAGTAGGAATCGGGCCCGGAAGTAATGAACTGTCTCTTGGGGCCGTTGTCGTATACACGAGAGATCGCATATGCCCGGTAGTCCGGAGTTGCTTGGAGAGTGTATGTTGTGGTGGGTGGGTGTGGATAAATTTGAGTCCCGACCCAACGTAATGTCCGGGGTTTGTACAACCTTCGCTATGGACGATTTGGGCCCAGCGGGGTCTGAATATTTCCGCGGGCTCGATGTATGCCCCAAAGCTCGAACGGCACAAAGTGCCACGTGTCAGAGGTGTGTCCAGCTTGATGGGTTCGGAGATCCGAATATGGTCGGTCTCTGTCCTGAGAGGAGAAGTATCTTCGGCTCGGTCCTCGATTGCCGCCACCAGATGAGTGACCGGGGTGGAATTGATTTTGTCTTGACCAAATTTAGGTCCAATCTGATCATCTGCTAATAAAAGCCCCAGGGCGGCGATGCAATCTAGCAGCTCGTTTAAAGATGAGGAATCCGTTGAAGTGGCGTCATCAATGTGGTCGGAGCCAATATATGAGTGGTGCTCGATGGCCGCGGGAAGTGCGGCCGGCCTGGCGGCCACACGGGCGCATACAGCGAATCTGCCGAGTTGGAGGATCTGGCCCATGGCTAGGTTGTTCCCGAGGGTGATCTCATTGTTGATGACGAGATGAGCCATCGATCGCCTTTCGCGAGCGCACAGCGGAGCTCTCAATGAAAGCACCATTGTCGGTGTCAAAACCGGCAGATCTCAGGTCGGGGTGCCCAAGCTGTACGTCTAAGGATTGATGGTAACATGAGACAGGGGACACGATGTTTACCCAGGTTCGGGCCCTCTCGATCGAGGTAATACCCTACTTCCTGCTTGATTGATCTTGATGGATATCGGGTTACAAGAGTTGATCTACCTCGAGATCATAATGGCTAAACCCTAAAAGTCTAGCCTATGTGATTGCTATGATTCTGCTGTCTCTACAGACTAAACTCCTCGGCTTATATACATGCCAGAGGAGCCCTAGGGTTACAAATGTGACTTGGGGAAGAAGGAATCGTTACATCCGGACATCTTTCCTGCCTTACTACATATATAGGAGTCCTAACCGAATAAGGGGGAGGGCCCTTTGCTTCTATCTTCATGGCCCATCAATTCGGCCCAGCATCAATGGCCCGGACACGTGAGGACCCCTAAATGCAGGACTCCCTCACCTACGTCGACCAGAGCCTTCCCTGACGTGGAGGACACACGGCAGACGTTGCCTGGATCGACCCATGCTGCCCCATCGCCAATGGCCTCACCAGAGATCTTCACCGCTGCAGTTGTGAGCTCCTTCTCTCCCCCTCCAATCGATCGAAATTCTATGGCTTAGATTAGATCCTCCAAACTGATCGATTTTGGTTTAGTAGACCGTGTTAGTTTATAGTTTTTCTCCGGTTTAGGTCGAACCAGTCGGTTTTCCCTGTTTTAGATTTTGACCGAAACTTTTTTATTTAATTATGGTTGTCCGCCCGTAACACTCGGCCGCCGACTCCGCTGGCCCAATTGGAAACAGCCACGTGTAGCCTATTTGTTCCGTAGTTTTTTTCTTCTGTTTTTTGTTTTTATTTATAGAAATAGTTCCCATTTAGATCTTTAATATCTTTTAGGTTATTGAACCAAATAGAGTGATTCTTTTTTGCATTAGATTCAAAATTTCTTGAAGTTTCTGTTAGTGCCATTGGATTTCGAATTTGAGTACTTTAAAATTAAATTATTTCAAACTTGTTCAGATCACTAATTTGGCCATATTTTGAGTTTTATAAAATATTTTGAATGATTCCTTTTTCTATTGTTTTGTTATTGTTTTGTCTATCCAATAGCAAGTAGTGACTTAGTTTTTGTTTATTTTAAATTAGGTTTTTAGGCAAAACCATATTGTTTTACATAGTTTAGTGTTATTCTCTTTTTCCATAGTATTTAATTTTTTTATTTAGAACTTTTTGTAACTTTTGACAAATTTAGTAATGTTTCTGTTATTGAACACTAGACAATTTTATTCTTGTTTTAAAAATATATTTTCGTTAGTTTTGTAAGAAAACTTGATTAGGTCATAAATAGAGTTATATAGTAGCTTTTTATTTGTTTCTTTTTGCAAATATAATTTTATGAAAAATACTTTCTGCTAACTTTGTTGATTTACTTTTTCTTTTCTATTAAAATTACTTGTCTAGTATTTTCTTTGTCGTTAAGTTTTCCTTAGGACAAAACTATTTTTGTAGTAAGTCAAAAGGTTTTCCTAGTAGGTTCTTTATAGTTTTCCGTATTAGTTTCTTTTGATGTGTTCTTTGCTTTGTAATGGGTTTTCTTATTGATTTATTGATTTAATTGATGTTGCTATAATGATTGTTAGTGTTGTTGATAGAATGATTGCTTATGTGAATGTCATGTTTATTACTATAGATTTCATTGGAGAGTTGCATATAGTCTTATCAAGTTTCCGAGAGTGTTATTATCTTCATCAACTTACCAGGCAAGTTCACTTTGACCAGGTTATTCATACCTATGTTTTTATTGCATCTAGTGTCACCATTCATAATCCCTCCAGTAGTGATATTGACTTCTTGTAGTTGAGTAGAATGCATGAGGTAGTAACCCATCACCATGTTATCAAGCCCAAGAACGTCAATTATTTTAATGCTACGCTTTAGTAGACGGAGATTGGTATGAGAGTTCATTAGTGGTGTGTGTGACGCCCGGATAGTTAAGCTACAGTAACCCTCTGCTAATGACGACGCGCCATCACAAATACTGATTGATAACCTCGCGATGATCCAATCTCGTTTGAATTCAAAAATCAAAATCAAGTCAATCATTAAAAGTTTTCAAACTTTAAAGTTAATATGTTCTAAATGTGTCAAATAAAACATAGGCAATTATGGTGAAGGATCCACATCTTTATATAGTAATTAGAGGCTCTAAGATAATTAAACCAATAGTCAAAACAATTAATTAAATGCCTTTTGAGTTTTATAAAATATTAAGCTAATTTATTTTGGGTTAAGGATTAATGTGGCAGTGGTGGTTTCAATAAAGCTAATTTAGGAATTCATAATATAATTCACAGAACTAGAATAAAATGGAGAATAAAAAAATAAACAAAAAAGAAACAAAAAAAAAGAAAATAACACAAAAAGGAAAATTAGAGGGGGACCTAAACTACCGAACCTTTGGCCCATCTAGCCAAATGGCTGGCCCAGCCCACTCCAGGCACCTCCTCCTTCCTCTGTTCATCAGAGGGGGATCGTGGCGACCATCCAGGCCGCCATGGTCATCGGTGGCGCCGTGGAGGCCATCCCACTGTTCCTCTGGGGATAAGGAGCCCCCTCCCCCGAACCCTAGCAGCCCCAGAACCTTTTCCCCTCTCCCTTCCCGCGTCGTTACTCTCTTCCCCAAACACGACCGTCACCGTGCCGTCGTTGTCGCCGCGGCCATCATGCTCCTCGTCGCCTGAGTAGATGTCCAGAAGGACCGCCACCATCAACTTCGTCCATCCCGAGCACCAAATCGAGCAGAGTCGGCTCGTACGCTCGCAATCGAGCTCCTTTTCTCCGCGTACTTAGCCGGCCGTCGTCGTCGATTGCCTCGTCTTTGGTCCGTCCCCGGCCACATCGAGCTCACCTCCGGCACCGCGGTAAGCCCCTCCTCCGTTTGCCATTTTTCTCCGGCTCGATCCATGCCCGTATTGGTCGTCCCGTGAGCTTCGGCCGCCATGTCCGTTGGAGCTCAGTGTCCGCGCGCGCCCTTGTGTACTACTGCTGCTGCTCCTGCTCGCGCTCGCCGTGACTCTTCGTCGTGCCTCGCTCCCAGCCTGCGCGCCCCGTCCGCGCCCCTGCTGTGCTTCGACCGTATTGCTGCTGCTAACTGCCGCTGCAGCATGCTGCCTCGCCGCGGCTGCTACTGCCGCACCCTGCCGCTGCTCCTCATTGTCGCCTCCGCCCGCCACTGCCGGCGGCCCACTGCCCCGCGCCCGCCACCGCCGCCGGCTGGCTTCCCTCCGGCCCGCCTCCCTGTTCCGGCCGGCGCCCGTGCGGGGCTCCCCACCCGTCCATCGCTCGGGCGGGCGACGCCCACTCCCCCGGGGCTCCGCCCCGTTAGCCCACGCCCAATAGGCCATTAGGCCTACGACAACGGGGGCCCAGCCCTAGAGCGATAAAAAAAAGAGATAAAAAAAGAATTAAAAATAAAATAAAAATACTAATTAATTAATTAACTAAATTAATTAACTTAATTAATCACTGTTTACTTAACCTAATCAATTAACTAAACTAATTAAACTTGTTTAGTTAGTCTTAGACAATGACAGGTGGGACCCACTGGTCAGTTTGACCAGTCAACAATGCTGACGTCAGCATGATGTCATGCTGATGTCATAAATCCTTTACGAATTAATTCAATTAATATTAAATTCCAGAAATTAATAAAAACTTTAGAAAATGATATCTTTTAAACCGTAACTCGGATGAAAATAAATTATATATGAAAGTTGCTTAGAACGACGAGACAAATCCGAATACACGGTCCGTTCGTCCGCCACACATCTCTATCATACCGAACATGCAACATTTCCCTCCGTTTCATCTGCCCGAAAATGCCTAACACCGGGAATACTTTCCCAGATGTTATTCCTCTTCGTCTGTATCACCGAGAACCGCGTTAGGTCTCACGTAGCACCGCGTTTTGCCATGTTATGCTTTGTGATGCTATTGTTTGCTCTGTTATTTATTTGTTTCCCCTTCGTTGCTTATTTTCGGTAGACTCCGATACCGTGATAGACCCCGAGACCATTGATGCTTCGGTGTTCGACTACGGCTACGCTTCCGAAGATTTCTTCCGTCTGCAGGGCTTCCAGGCAAGCCCCCCCCCCTTGATAACCAGATATCGCCTATTCTCCTCCCTCTTACTCTTGCATTAGTTTACTACTGTTGTTGATTCGATAACTCCTATTCTGATGCATAGCCTGTCATTGTTGCTACCACTGTTGATACCCTTACCTGTTATCTTAATGCTTAGTATAGGATGCTAGTTTTCCATCTGTGGCCCTACACCCTTGTCCGTCTGCCCTGGTATTCGATCGGGCCATGATCACTTGGGTGTGATCACGGGTATATACTACATACACTTTACATGATACATGATGTGACTAAAGTCGGGTCGGCTCATTGAGTACCCGCAAGTGATTTGATGTGGGGGGATGAAAGGACAGGTGGCTCCATCCAGGTAGTGGTGGGCCTGAGTTCCTGACGGCCCCCGAGTGGATCTTGTGGCGGAGCGACAGGGGCAGGTTGAGACACCCAGTCGAGAGGTGGCCTGGCCCTGGTCGTTGTCCGCGGTTATTTCATAATAACACGCTTAACGAGTTTGGATATTTGATCTGAGTCTGGCCTTTTGGTCTATACGCACTAACCAGCTGCGTGGGAACAGTTATGGGCACTCGACGTCGTGGTATCAGCCGAAGCCTTTTTGATGTCAGTGACTTAGCGGCGCACGCCGGATTGGACTGGAAAGCCTACTCTGGTATTAGGAGAGGCTAGGTCTGCTTACCGGCCGCGTACGCAACGTGCAGGTGTGCGTTGGGCGATGGGCCCGGACCCCTGCGCGCCTAGGACTTAGACCGGCGTGCTGACCTCTCTGCTGTGCTTAGGTAGGGCTGCGACGTGTGGATCTTCCGAGGCCGGGCATGGCCCTGGAAAGTGTGTCCGGCCAAATGGGATCAAGCGTGCTGGGTTATGTGGTGCACCCCTGCAGGGAAGTTAATCTATTCGAATAGCCGTGTCCCTTGGTAAAAGGACGACCCGGAGTTGTATTCCGACCTCATGACAACTAGAACCGGATACTTAATAAAACACACCCTTACCAGTGCCAGATACAACTCGATGGTTGCTCTCTCACAGGGTGATGTGCGGGAGGATCGCCGAGTAGGATTATGCTATACGATGTTACTTGGTGAACTTACCATCTATTTCCCTTCTACTGCTTCAAGACGGAGGCTGTGAGACGCGAGGATACTTGTTACTTCCATATACTCTCATCTACTGCTGCAAGATGGAGGTGGCCAGAAGCGTAGTCTTCGATTGGGTTAGCTATCCCCCTCTTATTCCGGCATTCTGCAGTTTAGCCCACAGATATTACCCCCTTCCACAGATATCATTGCATTTGTAGTGTAGATCCTTGCTTGCGAGTACTTTGGATGAGTACTCACGGTTGCTTTGCTCCCTCTTTTCCCCTTTCTGTACCTTCTTCTCGGATGACGCAACCAGATGGTGGAGTCCAGGAGCCAGAGGATCCCGATGAGGTTTCTACGTGGAGTTCGGCTTCGAGGAGTAGTCAGGAGGTCCCAGGCAGGAGGCCTTGCCTTTACGATCGTTGTTACTTTTGTGCTAGCCTTCTTAAGGCAAACTTGTTTAACTTATGTCTGTACTCAGATATTGTTGCTTCCGCTGACTCTGGTGTTTTCGAGCTTTTGTATTCGAGCCCTCGAGGCCCCTGGCTTGTAATATAAAGCTTGTATTATTTTAATTTGTGTCTAGAGTTGTGTTGTGATATCTTTCAGTGAGTCCCTGATCTTGGTCGTACACATTTGCGTGCATGATTAGTGTACGGACAAATCGGGTGCGTCACAGTGTGTGAGAAGGAGGACTCTACGTCAATGACGACAACTTCAAGATGGCAGGCATGCATCTACAAGACCTCAAGACTTCAAGACTCGAGACAAGAATTCAATATACCTCTGTGTGGAGAATGGTTAAGAAGGGTATATATGGTGCACCCAGTACTCAGTGATTTCTGAGAAGCGCTCTGATATCATGCGGAAAGCTTCACCCAGGCTCAAAGAGATGGAAGAATACTTCATGACCGGAAGCTTACCTGTGCAACCGTAAGTCACTATGGGCTCTGGCTTGGTTGACCTTAGTGGTAACTCTGGCTGGGATGGTGCCGGTTGATGTAGAACTACAGTAGGATTGGATGGGCCCAGATAGTGGTCAAAGGAACTCTTCAGAAGACCATATTTCGATCGTCTTGTTCTCAAACACCATGAAGTGCGAGAACATAAAAAGAGGGATCGAATCTTGCGGGTATAGTGTGTCAATCTCTGCGGAGGGTTAAAACCTATTCGATTAGCTATGTCCCCGGTTACGAACAATTTAAGCATCTGGACATGGATCTATCTCAGAACTTTCAACACTCGACTGATAAATTAAATGTGGGCAACTGATAATTATTTGGGTTATGAAGCATTGGTTGGCGGAACCATGACATGTATAGGTATCTGCTTTGTAGTAGAGATTCCTGAACTATCCTTTGTTGTCGGGAAAATAAATCCAGCTTTTATGCAAAACAAAATTCAGACATAGAGCCACAAAGCCATGTTGCATAGAGAATAGTTTTATCATCTGCTTTCTCATATTGTGATCTTGCTGGTACATTCAATGTATTGACCTACACGGCTGTAGCGTATCATGTTGCAGGATTTCTATGACGAGTAAGAGATACGGTATAGGGTTACGATCTACACTCAACCTGCCAATGGCGTTGATGGGACTCCACACTCGCTTGATTGTTCCCTTTAAGACTTAAGGTATATATCAATTTTATGTTATTTTATACATGTGATTGTACTTTGATATATACAATGATGTACTGTGTGTGCCAGCATACCGATCTAGGGATGGCACGGATACACATAGGCTTGACCGTTTGAGGTTGGGTCGGTACGGATATGATATCGGAACACATGTTGACTGTAGGACATGACCCTAGAAACTGGAAAGCCGCTAGGACATGAAATCTTATTTTCAGAAAGACCCTTTACTTCTCATCTTTTCTGATTTTATCAAATAGCCCCTCTTACATCAAATAGTTAGAATATACCCCTTTCCTTTTCGACCACTCTGAGGATCAACTAAAGCCTCTCCGAGAAGGACCAAATATGGGACAAATGATGAACAATTTAGAGTAAAGAGGATTACACCATACATTTCGGAGAAAGAAGCTACAACTATTGAAGAATCTAAAGACTCGAATAAACTGAAGACCTTGAAGAATTCCAATAATTATTTGACCTTTAGAGTCCAAACCCCTATTATATACTTATGTTAGATGGGATGATTGTGAGTTTTCCGGCAGCCACAAAGTAAAACTCCTCCTCAAAACTATATTGTTTGTATTGTGTGCTTGCCTCTCTATCTCTCTTAACTCATCCCAAAACCCTTGGACCCAATAGATGATGAATGAAGAAGGACTGGTATTCTCTGGACAAATGACTCGGCGGGAGGCAGAGCTATGGGTTCAAAACATGGAGGATCACTTCTGGGAAAATTTGATTTCAAGGAAGAATGAGGTTCAACAAGCTCTTCGGTACTTTACAATAAGTGCTGCAACCTGGTGGAAGATGCATCAAGCCATACAAGGATATAATGGAGAAATAACTTGGGAGGAATTCAAGAATACTCTGTTAAGATCCATCTCATCCAGAAGCACTGTGACAACCCGAAGAAGAAACCTTGTGCCGGCAAGATTTGCGGAGAAATAGGACACACCCAGGAAGAACACAAGGATGGATGCCCTCATTGTGAGGAAAATCACCCAGCTGAAGAATGCCCGACTGGGCGGATTACTTGTTTCCTATGTGAAGGAACTACACACAACCCTACTCAGTGAAACATTTAGAAGAATTCGTGATGAAGGAAGTTATTGAAGACCCTGATGGAGAAGGCCTAAACAGATTTTACGCTCATGCTTGCTATTCGTGTGGAGACGAAGGACATTTTCCCCAGTATTACACAAAGGAAAGAGAAGAGTATCCGGGAGACTTCCCGACAGCAGAAGTAAAGTTTGAACCTCGGTAAATAGAAGCTCTGATCGGTACGGAAAAATCCAAGAAGAGAAAATGAAAACATCCCCAGAACAACCCAATTTCTGCAGAAAAACACATGAGTCATATCACTTGTTTCAGGTGGTCATTATGCTGATAAATGTCCAGAGAAGAAGTCAAGATCCCAAAGAGTAGACACCATCCCAAGAAGCCCAAAGACTTATCGGAAGATATTTGTTTTCGTTGCAGGGAAGCAGGACATTATGCTACTAAATGTCCCGACAAGAGGAAAGCTGGAGCTGAGTACTTGGGATTTTGATATTAGTAATTAGGAAGCAACTTTATTTTCATGAGTACAATGAGTTGAGTTATGTAATGGAAGTCTCGGATATTGTAATGAATTCATGAATCAATAAAGTTAATGTGTCATGATTTTATATGTTGTATTGTATGAGTGGTTACTCTATAAACTGGATTTTGACCATTGTCAAGGATATGAGAAATATGGTGTATGGATGAATTTGGTGCATTTCATTTTAAGGGTGGTAGTACCCTGTGAGAACACCTGACCAATAGAAAGGAAAATGTATTCCGCGGAGTGAAGTTGGACAAATAAGTATGGGTTTTACTCAATGAAAAAAATAGCGTGCTACAGCAAAATAGCGCCGACCTCAAAATATGCTATTAGCGTGCTATATCGCGCTATAGCGTTCTATTAGCGAGACATTGTATACTGATATATTTAGCGAGACAATTCTCAATATGCTATAGCATGCTATTAGCGAGGTTATAGCGTGCTATTTTTTTTAGTGGTTTTACTTCAATATGTTGGTTACCCCAAGAATATGAAGGAATGAAGTACTATTGGATTTAAGGGAGGTGCAATATCGGTATCAGTAACAGTCTAACCCCAATGATGAGTTAAAGCTATACAATAGTGGGTCCATAACCCACTTGTCCAGGACGTGTAAGGAACATAAATAACCTTGATGAAGGAAGAAATTTGGAAGAAGTTGTGATTTCATCATCATACATTTCATAGGAGGTTATGCAAAACCCGGGAGTTGTGAAGAAATGATAGATCTTTGGCTTGCAGAACCAAAGGATATACATGAACCTAGTTTGAGGACAAGAGAAATTCTGCAATGCTTGTGAGAATGCCCGAGTGTAAGAAATGCGAGATTCGCTTAACCTTATACAAGGTAATGATTTGGGTGTGGAATGGATTGATCACCATACTAACTTACTCTCATCATTCGCTCTTGCTATATGGGATGGTAAATCTAGACTAACTTACCCATAGTAGAGAGGCGATGATGTCAAAACATTGTTTAAACCATGGAATGGTAGGATGGTTGACCCATGTACAGGCAACCATTGTCAAACATAGGATATACGATGAGATTTAGCCCAAACCATTTCCTACAGGAGAAACCGTAAATTATTAACCACCATGATATGTCGATAGTTGTTTAACATTGGCAACTGACCAGTCAAGCTAAGAAGACTCAGCCTCGGAAAAATCTTACCATGAAGAAAGGACACAAAATTTTGATAAAAAGAATATACCCCTACCGAAAGAGCCACCGTGTTGGAGTTACTCTAAAGGTATGAGAAAGTCGAAATTGTGAACCCAAAGGAAGAGTACATGAATTTTGTCGAAACCATAACCGTGCTTCTAAGGGTGGTAGCACCCCAGACCTTTGTGATTATCAATGGATTTCCAAGAGGACCCCCCCAAACCAAACCTTCTTTCTAGCCTCTTGGAATCTCAAGGACGAGATTCATTTCAAGGGTGGTAGTTTGTAACATCCCAAAATTCTATATTTTGGAATGTTATATTAAATAAATAGTTTTGATTGTTTGTTTGATTGTTGTGTGAATGATTGAGTGAAATTTGTGACCTTTTGAAAGTTCAATGAGAGGGAATGAAATGACTTTCCCAGACTTTCAGTTTGCCTTTTGATATCAAGGAATTCAAATTCATCTCTTCACAATACCCTAGAGTGAAAATAATATGACTTCTTCCATTAGAAATGAAAGTGGGCTTGAAAAGAATTGGATTCCATCTGAAAACATTTCAAATTCAGAAATTTTATACAGCTCAATGATTTCATGAGAGAAGATAAAATGGCTTCTTCAAAGATGCGTTGGAAGTTTCAAAGAAACAACTTGAAAGTCACTTTGAAATTATTTGAATTTTTAAATTTCAAATTCTCTAAAACTTATCAAAAAGAGAGAAGTAATATGACACTTCAAAATTCAAAGGCATTTGAAATATATTTGGCCAAGGAAAAAACAGAAAAGATTTGAAATTGGTTTGAAACTTGAATTCAAAACCAATTATGAGTTATTTGGTTTTTATTTAAATTATTTTTATCCAAAAATAAGATATATGGAAAATAGGGTAAAATGATTCCCTACAATACAAAAGTGGAGTAAAATAAATTTTAAATCATTTTGTTATTTTCAAATCATTTGTTTGAATTTTAAATGCAGCAGAAGCACTGTTTGCTTCATTTGAGTTTTTGTATATTTTATTGAACTTTGGGAAAATGTTCACAATTTAGGAATTTGTTTCTGAACATTTTGATATATAATATGTCTATATAAAAGTCTTATTGTTTTCCTTTGTTTAGTTTTCTTGTTTGTGTTTTAAAAAAGGAAAATGGTCGAAGCCCTCTGCTGCCAGCCGGCCCATACTCTCTCTCCACGCGGCCCGGCAATGCGCAGCTTGCGTCGGATCCCTTTGGGCGTGTTTGGTTCCATGGGTGCATCTGGGATGCATTGCATGAAGGAGCATGGCTGGGGCTAGCCTGGTTGAGCTAATGCAAAAAAGAGTTGAGATGCGTGTTTGGTGTACTGCATGATATAGGCCAGACTGAGCTTAGATTTTGTTTGGTATGTTGCATCTGAAATTGTATGAGAGAGGCACTGTACATCTTAGAGTTCACATATTAGATAGAGCTACAAATACATATTGCCCATATTAGTCCATTACACTCCAAGAAAGGAACATAAGAATGGTGCTGCACCTATTTACATAAAAAAATCTGCAGACATTTTTCATGAAGCGACAGATGACACAAGTCTCAGCCTAAATACCAATCGCCAGCAATGTACGTATAATCCTATGGAAAATGAGGCTGGGGACAGATCTCTGTCCAATTCATGCCAATCAATAGCCACGTTTATATATAATAAACAACCCAACCATCTCTAATCGACAGAGGAAAATGAGGTTTGGGTCAGATCTAAGATTAAATAAAAAGGAAGAGGGGAGGAGATAGGATAAGCACGCATCGGTCAGATGAGCCCCCGCTCCTTCCTGAACCTCCAGCCCCGCCTTGACTTCGTTCCCATTCACGGATGGATGAGGCTGCCGATCCATTCCGCTCACGCATCCGTCACGAGCAACGCCAAGGACAGCGCGAGCGGCAGAGAGTTGGAGATGGGAGGGAGGATAGATGGATGCAGGCAGATGGGAAAGGGAATGGAGGACGAGAGTACTCCCTCCGCCGGAGATGAGGATGCGCTCGGCGATGCGGCAAAGGCGACGGGGCTGCGAGATGTGAGTCGCGGGAGAGAAGAGAAAAGCGAGGAGAGGCGCGAGTCGCAGGAGAGAAGAGGATGCGAGAGAAGACCCCCTTTGCTCGAGTGGGTGCATGCGCGGATGCAGGCTCGGGGAAACGGCGGAAACTTGCGTTTTCCCTCAGCCTGGCTGGAAGCCTCGTTTTGCATCTATCGGGCCAGGCCCAGTTGGACATACAGGGTACCAAACATCTAGAAAATTGCATGGTGGGTGCGAGCCAGGTGCAACCCAAGGAACCAAACACGCCCTTTGCGATTGACCGCCCGATCCCTTCCTTCTCTCACTATTTGGCTGACAGTGGACCCTGCGCCATCTTCCTCAAAACCACGCACGAAATTCTGCACGCACACCAGAACCCAATCGATTTGATCAATCTCCGCAGCCCCTTTAGCAAGTTTTGCCCCTATAAATATTCCCCTGCTCCTGCTCATCCAATTTTTGCAAAAATGAGAAGTTCCCATGCCCAGTTCGCCCTATTCCGATCTCGCCGGAATCCGCCTCTACCAGCGCACCGTTGTCGTTCTCCCCTTCATCTCCGTCACCCTCGAGCCACACCACCGCCATCATAGTCATCGCATTCGTCTGCCACTTCACCTCGACCCCGCGCCCACGCCGAACGACCACCGTAACCATCGCCCCGTTCACCACCGTTCGTCACCGCCGATGTCTCACTCACCTCCGCCATCTCCATCGTCCCCGAGCCACGTCGAGGACCTCCATGTGATCGTCGTTCTCGCCTGCGTCGACCAGAGCCTTTCCCGACGCGGAGCACCCACGGGAGACGTCGCCTGCATCGACCTGAGCTGCCCCGTCACCGACGACCTCACCGGAGATCTTCACCACCACCGATGTGAGCTTCATCTCTCCCGCTCCGTTCGATCTAAATTCTGCAGTTTAGATTAGATCCTCTGAACGGATCTGTTTTGGTTTATTAGACCGGGTTAGTTTACGGTTTTTCTCCGGATTCGGTCGAACCAGCCGATTTCCCCTGTTTTGGATGTTGACCGAAATGTAACACTCGCTCGCCCACCGTGCTTTCCCAACAGGAAACAGCCACGTGTAGTATCTGTTACTACTTCTTTTTTCTGTTTTTGTTTTTATTTACAGAAATAGTTCTGGTCTTAGATCTTTAATATCTTTCAGGTTATAGATCCAAATTGAGTGATTCTTTTTGCGTTAGATTCAAAGTTTCTTGAAGTTTCTATCAGTGAATTTGAATTATTTAAAATTTGCATACTTTAAATTTGAATTATCTCAAATTTGTTCAAATCACCAATTTGGCCATATTTTGAGTTTTACAATATTTTTTTGATAGATTCCTTTTGTTACTATTTTGTTATTGTTTTGTCTATCCAGTCTATCTAGTATCATACGATGATTTAGTTTTTGTTTATTTTAAATTATGTTTTTTTGGCAAAACCATACTGTTTTACATAGTTTAGCGCTATTCTCTTAGGCCAACGTTAGGCGCCGGTGCGCCGGCCGAAAATTTCGGCCGGTTGTATCAGACCCATCCGATGTGCTGCATTGAAACTTTTTTATAAACGGTTGTAGCATTTTATGTCAATGGTTGTAGCATTTTGACTGTTATGTCAATGGTTGTAGCATTTTATGTCAATGGTTGTAGCATTTTGCTGCAGAAAAAGCTTTGACCGTGGACGAAAAAAGCTTCAACCGTGTATGAAATGCTGCAGAAAAAGCTTCTACCGTGGACGAAAAAAGCTTCAACCGTGTATGAAATGCTGCAGAAAAAGCTTCGACCGTGGACGAAAAAAGCTTCAACCGTGTCTACGGTTGCAGCAAAATCATCGTTGTCGTCGTCGTGAGGTCGCAGCTCCACCTGAAGGATGTAGCAAAAAACTTCGCTGGTAGTAGCAAAATCCAACTACGGTTGCAACTTCCCCTTGTTGTGCAGTGCCATTGAAGCTTATGTGTCTGTGGTTGAAGCTTTTTTCAACAGCTGTTGAAGCTTTCCTAGGTGACGGCTGCAACACTTGTATGCGCGGGGTGGATTCAAGCATGGCGGCAGGCAGCCATGGCGGCCCGCGAGGGGAGCTCCTGACCTCCGGCGATGGAGCGAGGGGAGCTCCTGGCCGGTTGCAGCAGCACCAGTCGGTTGCAGCAGTGTGGCCACACACGGGGCGAGGGGAAGAGGCAGACGACGGTGCTTGCTTAGGAGATGCGGGTAGGCCTCATGCTTAAACAGATGTGGGAGCGAGAAGTTCGTCCATGGCTACACACCCGCATGGAAGAAGCAAGAGGTAGGTGACGAGAGGATAGAAAAGATTGCATTGACAGAACGAGTGGTTGTGAAAGGTTTGGAAGAGATAAGATTCCGTGTAGGGCCACGTAGAGAAACGCGTGCACGTGGTCTGCGCGACGCACAATCGAGAGAAAGCTCGGGTGCGCCGGCCCAATCTTCGGCCGGCCGTCCGGCCACAAACGTTTACCATTCTCTTAGTATTTAAATCTTTTTATTTATAAGTTTTCGTCACTTTTGAAAATTTAGTATTGTTTCTATTATTGAACACTAGACAATTTTATTCTTATTTTAAAAATTTATTTTCATTACTTATGTAAGAAAACTTGATTAGGTCATCAATAGAGTTATATAGTACTCCATCCGTTCCTAAATATTTGTCTTTCTAGAGATTTCAACAAGTGACTACATACGAAGCAAAATGAGTGAATCTACACTCTAAAATATGTCTACATACATCTGTATGTTGCAGTTCATTTGAATGTCTAGAAAGACAAATATTTAGGAACAGAGGGAGTAGCTTTTTATTTGTTTTCTTTTGCAAATAAAATTTTATGAAAAAACTTTTTGCTAACTTAGTTGATTTACTTTTTATTTTCTGCTAAAATTATGGGTTTAGTATTTTCTTTCTTGGTAAGTTTTACTTAGGGCAAAAGTATTTTTGTAGTGAAGTCAAAAGGTTTTCCTAGTAGGTTCTTTCTAGTTCTTCCTATTAGTTTCTTTTGATGTGTTCTTTGCTTTGTAATGGTTTTTCTTATTGATTCATTGATTTAATGGATGTTGCTATAATGATTGTTTGTTGTTGATAGAATGATTGCTTATGTTAATGTCATGTTTATTATTATAGATTTCACCGGAGAGTTGTGTATAGCCTTATCAAGTTTCCGAGAGCATTATTATCTTCATCAACTTACCAGGCAAGTTCACTTTGACCATGTTATTCATGCCTATGTTTTTATTGTATTTAGTGTTACTATTCATAATCCCTCCAGTAGTGATATTGACTTTTTGTAGTTGAGTAGAATGCATGACGTAGGAACCCATCACCTTGTTATCAAGCCCGGGAACGTGAATTATTCTAATGCTACGCTTTAGTAGACAGGGATTGGTATGAAAGTATGTGAGTTGTCTAAGAAGAAGAATTCTACGTCAATGACGACAACTTGTTGTAGGGTGGAACCCTAGGTGGAGATCTTTCACGAAGTGGAGGGAATCCCCAAGAACAAGAGGAGCACAAAGGGAAGAACACAAGAGAAACACTCAAGAACAAGCCCAAATCACACATCCACTAGACTCACAAACACATAAGATCCACAAGGTAAATAAGATACATGGTAGAGTTCATCCCAATCCTATGAGGAGAGAGGTCTTGATAATCCACAAGGATTCTTCTCCCATGGGAGGTCTTGCATCCACTAGGGATCTTCTCCAAGGTGGAGGTCTTGGCCTCCAATGGAGTAGTCTCTCTCTCTCAAGAGGAGAAGGTAGGAGAAAAGCTCACATACAAATGAGCTATCATATTTTCTAAACCTAGAAAGGAGGTGGAGGTGGTCTATTTATAGTCTAAGCCACGAAGGGGTAAGTGGCGAGGATACAAGGCCAAAGGCCGACGGCTGCGCATAGGCAGGGCGGTAGTACCAGACCTCGGGCGGTAGTGCCGCATGGGAGCGGTAGTACCGCTTGTAGGCGGTAGTATCGCCCATTCCGGACTGGACATGCCCTTCTTCGCTTGTGTCGCTCCTTTCCTCCTACTTCTCGTATGTCTCCGTGTGAACTTGGTGGTGCTCCCCGGCTTCATGGAAGTGGTCGTCCTTGTACCTAAAGATGCACGATGTTTCGTGGTGAGGTAGTGACCAAGTCCAAATGATATTCATGTAACTCTCGAAGAGGAGCGAGTTCACCTTAAGTCCGGTAGGTTCACTTGGGGCTTGAGGAGCTATGACGGTGTACATGGAGATAGCCGTAGGATGCTCCGCATCATCTCCTCCCCCTTGGGAAAGATCCGTCTTCGGATCGTGAACCATATCATCATGTACACGGTAGGCACGGATGAACTTGGAGTTGGACGACTCCAAGATGTCGTCGGAATGGTAGACATGCAAAAAGAGCAAACACAAGGGACACTTGGAAATACAATGGTTAGCAGACACAAGGTGTCCATCATTTAAGCATGAGTCCGTCCAAAGAAATCGGTAGTGGCAATGAGCATGAATTGTAGCAAAATGAAAGAGCATGGCATACAATGCATTCATGTGATCAAGCTCATTGTGCAAGAAGTTGCAAATGCTACCATTGTGCAAAATGATGTCGTAATGGGATTGTGTATCAAAAGCATGCACATGGTAAATGATGTTCAGTGTGAGTATGTGATCATGCAATTGATGCTTGGCGATGTGATCAATATGTATGAAGAGTCCATCAAGAAAGATCACAACAAATTTGCTAAGAAAATGCACAAGCTCATATATCAAGGATGACATGGGAATACAAGATGCAACAAGGCAATCATAATGGGAGTCAATCCATGCGCAAGATGCAAATTTGTTATGGGAATGATATGTCCATGGAGCATGGCATGTGAGCACACAATCAATAAATATGAAGGTTTGGATGCAATGTGCCAAAGGAGTGTTGATATACCCATGCTCAAAGTCGTGGCAAGCGTGGTAGACCGGTGGTGCATCCATGAAATCCAAGCATATGTGAGGATGGCTCACTAGGAAGGAATGCACCTTGATGAGGATGTCGAAAATGTTGTTGTCGCGCAACGTGTATGCCTTCACATGCCCAAGATGCCTCGTGATGGTGCCGCCTTGTGAATCCTTCAAAATGAAAGAACATGACAAACACTCGGAAAAACAAATGAGGTTAGCGAAGATGCAAAACCTATTCGTGTGGTGAATCACCCAACAAGTATGTTCGTCATTCTTATCATAAGAAAGGACAAGGGGACATGGCAATGTATGGAAGCATATGATGCGATAGCAACCAAAGGCATTAAGCTCAAACAAGCAAGCATGCATCACAAGTAAGGTGTCCAAGTCTCCGAGATCAACAAGCATAGCATTGTTGCACTCAATACAAGTGATGAGAGATGCAACTAGTGGAGACAAATGACAATGATCAATGTGAATCATGTGAATGGCATGAACATATATGTCATCAACCCAAGAAAGCAAGTCATAGTGGAACATGGGTGATACAACATAGCAAGCAATCATAGTGATCAAGTCAAACCAGCTAGTAGTGCGAAGATGCAACGTACTAGAGGTAATCATGGCAAGCATGTCATGTGTGCAAATAGTGAGTATACGTGATGCACATGGCATAGCACAAGCATGAAAGCAAGATATGAGGAAAATAGCATCAATGTGTTGATGAGAGGCCATATGGGAATAGCAATGGGATATCATGACTCTCCCAACACAAGAATCAACAATAGCATGGGGCACAAAACTACTAGTGTCTCCACCTAGCATGCAAATACACATAGTAGTATCATAGTGGTGAATCATGGGTAATTGCAAGCAAAGGTCACAATTGCATGGCAAAATCATAGCAAGGGGCATAACATGCAAAGTGAACACGATAGTAGGGGCATAATGTGACAAGTGGCAAATAGCCCATAGCCGTGTGAGAGCCAAGTAAAAGAGATGCGCGTAGTTGTTGCGCGAAGAGAACGGTGGTAGGGACAATCCACGGGATCCCAAATCGTCGTTGCTCTCAAGAGCTCGTTTTGTCAACTCATGGGATTGTGAGGTTGACAAATGTTCATGAGTACCTACACAAAACAAAGACAAAGGAAAAATTGTGTGTGCGTGGTATATGTACACATCATCCATCATGATGCGCACGTGCATGTGTTCGTTAGCACAAAATAGCCAATGCTCAAATAAATGAGATGCGTGATATAGAAACATGTCATCCATCATGAGAGGTTTGTTATTATGTATAGCATAATGGAGACTCAAATGGTGTAATGCATCATGACAAATATGTAGGGCATTGTTATTCATGGAATGCATATGGTGCACACAATCATGGTAATCATGCAAGGTATGGCATGCATCAAGATCTCCTAGTATGTATGAAGAAACTATGGGGGTGTCCTCATGAGCATTAGTGGAAAAATCACATGGAGAATATTGACAACATCCAAAACAAAGCATATTTGGAACAATGTGATCATGGCATGGCATAGTAGATGAATTGTGCAAATCATGTAAAGGAAGCATGGCAATATCATCGCATGAAAAACAAAAGCCAATGACCATAGGCTTGTCATCTATGCCATATGTGCAAATTGGGTTTATCTTAATGGCATATGCATGGTTACTACGAAGAGATTGCAAATATGACATATGGTTGATCTCATTCATAGCATATGACAAGTGAAGCGGATTGTCAAACATGATGTGACCGAGAGGATTTGCACATGAAATCCTATGCAACATGGCATCACAACTAATAGACTCCACATGGCAATCATCAAACTCATCATAAATGGGTAAATCATGCATGGGGTAATCATACTAGCACGAAGCATGGCAATAGGTGGATCAACATCATGCAAGCAATCAATGTCGACATGGTCCACTAGTGGGACGAGAGCATCACCTTCACCTTTGTTACCTTTTCCATTCCACTCATGTAGTGTAGGTGAGGTGGGAAAGACCAGATGGTGGTCATCATCATCAACTTGATGGAACCATGTGGGGGTGCATCATATTCCACCATGGCCATCGTCTTGTCCATAGGAAGGACAAAGTCGTCGCGGATCGACGCGTCATCATAAATGGGACCTAGCACCAAATGAGAAGACACGATAGAGGTAGAGGTTAAGTTGTTAGAAATCGAAATGGCCGCACATGCCCTATCAACTACCTCACTCTCTACATGTGGTGGTGGCTCACTCACTCCCTCGAGGTAGGTGTACTCAATGTCACATATGGTGGAGTCACTCAAATCACTCAAGTGGTGGTGGTGGTAACTCTCCTCACATGGGAATTGTGGCAGCTCATCATATATGGGGCTAGTGGTGAAGTCACTCTCACTCTCAATATGGTGGCAAATGTCACTCAAGTCATCATACGTCGCCGTGGTCGAAGGAAAAATCCCGTGCTCAACCATCTCGTAATCGTTGCCGTGGATGACGGCCGAAGATGGCACATCATCACTCTCGCCTCCAAAGATGGAAGCATCATCCGTGCTCGTCACCATGTCGTGCGCCTCCAAAGCGTGGCCCTCGAATGGCTCCGTAGTCGTAGTCATCACGGCACCGTCTTGAAAAAGAGTCGAAGTAGACTCGGCATCAATAATGCCACAAAGAGGGATGGCAGTGGAGTCGAACTTGGGAGCGTCATCTTGGAGTTCGTTGGGCTTGGACATCGTGGTGGTACTAGCCTCATGCTCGCCATCTTGGAGTTTGGTCTTCGATAAATGTGCTTGCGGTGGAGAAGTCTTGGCCTTCACGAGTTCTTGTTCCGCCTTGAGAGCACCAATGTAGTTTTCGTCGAGGGACTTGTAGTTCTCGATGAAGATAGTCTTGGAGATGTCGTTATCCAATCCCATCATGAAGTAAAACTTCATCCAAATGGGGTCGTCCACGCCGGCTCGTCGCAAGGCATTCTTCATGTCGTTGAAGTACGCGTCAATGGACTTGGATCCTTGTATGGTGTTCTCTAATTGGCGTAGAAGTTGTTTCGTGCAGGTGGGAGGCACGAACTCTCGCCGCATAGCTTTCTTCGTCTTGGACCAACTCATGTCGTAGTTCTCCGAAGGTGTGTGAAGCCACCATGTCGACGCGCGGTCGTGGAAGTTTCTTGTGGCGCATTTCACTTGATCTTCGCGAGGAACTTGATGTAGCTTGAGGTAGTCGTCCATCTTGCGCTCCCACTCAAGATACTCCTCGGGGTCTTGAGTCCCATAGAAAGGAATCTCGTGGTCGTTTACGAGGTCGTAGTAGCTCATGGAAGTCGCGGACTTGAGCTTGGAAAGCTTCTCTTGAGGTGCGGGTCGGTGAAGATGCCTTGAAGCCACTTGGCGAAGATGCCAAGGTAGATGGTGAAGTCGTTGAGCAATTGTTGGTGTTGAGCTCATGACCTTCACGTTCTTGTCATTGATGTTGTCGATGCCGATGTGATCTAGTCATGGCACCGAACTCGTCGTTGTTGTTGTAGACCGGAGATGAAATGCTTTGCCTATCCATCACAAGACTCGAGCAAAGGTGAGTAGGAAATGAGATAAACAACACCAAGATACCGTTTCCCAAAGTTGAGGATGTATCCCGTTTCACTGAAAGTGAAATCAAAGAATAGTGGAATTGGTACCGGACTTGTTCACTCACACCTACAAATTAAAGCTTATGGTGGAGCTCGGTGAGGATAGTGGCACAAAAATTTGATGCAAAAAGTTAGTAAGAGTCAATAATGTTGGAAAAGATTCACAAATTCGCAAGTGAAACAAGTAGACCAATAGCAAAATGTGGCACACGGAAACACACACACGGATAAATAAATGGGGTCGTGCAACCAAGGAATGAGCACAAAATGTGGAGTCCACGGAAAACGCTCGTGTTGCACAACTCAAGAGAGACGCTAGCACGATTTCTCATTAGGCAGATACGACACTTGTGCACAACCTATAAGATGCAAAATATATGAGCCGTCTATCCCAAGTATGCTATGTGTATGATGTTCCGGTGTTTCGCGCACGATGATCCAAGATGATCAATATGGTAGTAGGATATGTAATGTGGTATTATGCTATGGCTCTTGCTTACAAGCTTCTTTGTCTTTCTCTTTTTGCTTAAAAGCTTATTCTTTTTTTTGTATGGCCACAATTTGAAATGCACAAACCAAGATAGCAATTGTGCATATGCGGGAACAATCTTGTGACACAAGGGATGGTACTATGATGATACCAAGATATGGTATGTATGCAATGGAAGGTGTATATCGATGACCACTAATGTGCACAAGTAACGTTGCCGGCAATACTCAAATGGCTAGTCTCAATGGGCAAGTGACGCAAAATGGGCTAGGGGTTAACAATGGAATTGCAAGGGGTATACAATTATGTTGTCGAAGTTACCGTCCGTGTCGATGATGAGAGGTGGTGCTCTTGATGTAGACCCGTTCCTAATTAGCCGAAACACCTTAGGAAACAGAAAAACCACAACTCAAAATCTCAATGACAAAGTCAAATGGTGGTAGCGGAAAGCGGTGGTGGTGGTGTCAAAGATGACAATGCGGAAGTGGTGGTGGTGGTTGATGAAGAAGCACTCGTTCCTAAGTAGCCGAAACACCTTAGGAGACTCAAGTCACAACTCAAACAACCACAAATGCTAAGGGAAACAAAATGGTTAGGTTGCGGAAAGGTATGATGGCTATGCGGATGATATGGTGGAGGGCCTAGGAAAACATGCCAAATTTGACAAAATTTTATGGAGTCAAATGATTATGGTAGTATTTTTGTGGTATGGGGGATGTCAAGAGCTTCAAAACGAGCTAAAGAACGTCAAAATCGGACTCCGGATGAATTAGTTATGGTCAAAACGGTGAAACTCGGAAGGCTGAAAATGTGCGGGGCGGTAGTACCGCTTGTAGGGCGGTAGTACCGTTTGTGGTTATAGGCGGTAGTACCGTTTGTGGTTATAGGCGGTAGTACCGCTTGGAGGGGCGGTAGTACCGCTGGTGTCGGGAAAACTTCGCAGATCGGGATCGGGGCGAATTATGGGCGGAAATGGATGATTTCGGGGGCGGAATTGGATGGATTTCGTGGATGGAAAGTGGTGAAACTTGGGGAGATGCTAGATCCACTTGAAACCAAGCAAATCCATGGATCAAATCCAACAAAACCTCATCAAACCAACAAATCACAAAAAAAAATTGGGGCTAGTTTTGGTGGGGATTTTCGAAATTGGGCAAGAACACAACAAAATTAGGCTAGAAAACAAGAAGGGGGCTCCAATTTCGTGAGAACCATAGCTCTAGATACCATGATGTTGTAGGGTGGAACCCTAGGTGGAGATCTTTCATGAATTGGAGGGAATCCCCAAGAACAAGAGGAGCACAAAGGGAAGAACACAAGAGAAACACTCAAGAACAAGCCCAAATCACACATCCACTAGACTCACAAACACATAAGATCCACAAGGTACAAGAACAATCAAAGGGAAATAAGATGCATGGTAGAGTTCATCCCAATCCTATGAGGAGAGAGGTCTTGATAATCCACAAGGATTATTCTCCCGTGGGAGGTCTTGCATCCTCTAGGGATCTTCTCCAAGGTGGAGGTCTTGGCCTCCAATGGAGTAGTCTCTCTCTCTCAAGAGGAGAAGGTAGGAGCAAACCTCACATACAAATGAGCTATCATATTTGCTAAACCTAGAAAGGAGGTGGAGGTGGTCTATTTATAGTCTAAGCCACGAAGGGGTAAGTGGCGAGGGATACAAGGCCAAAGGCCGACGGCTGCGCACAGGCAGGGCGGTAGTACCGGACCTCGGGCGGTAGTACCGCATGGGAGCGGTAGTACCGCCTGTAGGCGGTAGTGCCGCATGGGAGCGGTAGTACCACTTGTAGGCGGTAGTACCGCCCGTTCCGGACTGGACATGCCCTTCTTCGCTTGTGTCGCTCCTTTCCTCCTACTTCTCGTACGTCTCCGTGTGGACTTGGTGGTGCTCACTTGCTTCATGGAGGTGGTCGTCCTTGTACCTAAAGATGCACGATGTTTCGTGGTGAGGTAGTGACCAAGTCCAAATGATATTCATGTAACTCTCGAAGAGGAGCGAGTTCACCTTAAGTCCGATAGGTTCACTTGGGGTTGAGGAGCTATGATGGTGTACATGGAGATAGCCGTAGGATGCTCCGCATCACAACTTCAAGATGGCATCTTCAAGGCCTACATCTACAAGACCTCAAGACTTCCACACTCGCGACAAGAATTCAATATACCATTGGGTGGAGAATGGTTAAGAAGGGTACATATGGTGCGCCCAGTACTCAATGATTCCAGCGAAGCGTCGTGATATCGTGCGGAGAGATCCACCAAGGCTCAAAGAGACGGAAGAATACTTCATGCCCGGAAGCTTCCATGTGCAACCGCAAGTCACTATGGGCTCTGGCTTGGTTGACCTTAGTGGTGACTCTGGCTGGGACAGTGCCAGCAGATGTAGAACTACGTTAGGATTGGATGGGCATCAGACAGTGGTAAGAGGAAGTCTTCAGAAGACCATGTTTCGTTCGTCTTGTTCTCAAACATCATGAAGTGCGAGAACGTAAAAAGAGGGATCAAATCTTGTGGGTAGAATGTACAAACCTCTACAGAGGGTTAAAACCTATTCGACTAGTCGTGTCCCCGGTTACAGATAATTTGAGCCTCTGGACTTGGATCTATCTCGGAACTCTCAACACTAGACTGATAACTTAATTGTGGGCAATTGATAATTATTTGGGTTATGAGACATCTGTTGGCGGAACCATGACATGTGTAGGTATCTGCTTTGTAGTAGAGATTCCTGGACTATCCTTCGTTGTAGGGAAAATAAAACTAGCTTTATGCAAAAAAAAAACTAAGACTTAGAGCCACAAAGCCATGTTGCATATAGAATAGTTTTATCATCTGCTTTCTCATATTGTGATCTTGACAATACATTCAATGTACTGACCTACACAGCTACAACGCATCATGTTGCAGGATTTATATGAGGAGTAAGAGATACAGTATATGGTTACGGTCTACACTCAACCAGTCGATGGCGTTGATGGGACTCTAGGCCCGTTTCATTGTTTTCCCTAGGACTTAAGGTATATATCAGTTTTATGTTATTTATAGATGTGATTGCACATTGATATATACATTGATGTACTGTGTGTGTCAGCATACCGATCCAGGTATGGCACCGATACACCGAGGCTTGATCGTTTAAGGTCGGGGCACTACATGAGCACTAGTGACTCCTCATCTTCTTGAACTTCTGGCACTGGGACCTTGTTCTTCTGAGTAGCTGGTATGTATCTAGTGGACCTCTTGGGTGCAGCAGCCTTCAGCTTTGACTTGGGCTTGGAGGGAGTAGCAGCTGACTTCGTTGCATCTCCCGTGAGTTTTTGTGCCTTAGTTGGAGGTGCTCCAGCTTGTTCTTCTTCCTCCTCCTATTCTTCTTCTTCTTCCCTCATGGAAGGCTTCCAAAGTATTGTGGCAATCATTTTCCTAGCCCTCTTCTTCTTACAAGCAGCAGCTTTTTCACCACTTGGCACCTCAAGTGTGAAGGTTATGGTTTCTTATGGAGCTGAAGCTTTTCGAGGTTTTGATGTTGGGACTCTCTTCATAGCAGTCTTCTTGGAACTAGTCTTGGTGGTAGCATCAGTGCCATATTCTTTTCTAAGCATTGTCTTATTCTTAGGAGTGGCCCCATCTGCAATAAAATCATCATTTTCATTGTGTGAGGTTCTCTTCTTCTTGGACTTGGTGGCAACCTTTGGCAAGCTGGTGGTGTACTCCTGCTGCCCTAATCATAGCTCTCACTAGGGCTTGAACCCTCACTGAGATTGACATTTTGTTGACTGATTTTGACTATCACTAGCACTTGGCATCTTGCAAAAACTGACCATGTGAATAGATGGTTATAGTGGTAGGAACTAGGGCTCTACCAGGACGGGGGCGTAGATTATAGGGGAAGGAGGAGGAAGGGCGAGGGCGAGGCCGCGGTGGCTGGCGGCTGGGCGCCATCCCGCGCGGTTGAGGGCGGCGGTGAAGGCAAGGCGGCGGCTAGGGTTTTAGTGTTCCGGCTCCTCTGGGAGCCGGGCAATAGTTATGACTTATTGCTTAATCTCAAAAGGTGTCCTTACATCTGTTTATATAACCTCAAGGCTAGGAAAAATAAAACAACTTGGGCTAAGCCCCGAACTTAAACGCGCCCAGTGGGCCTCTTCCGGGTATAGGAGACCCCGGTCATAACATCTCTCCCCGCCTGCGCAAACAGCTCGTCCTCGAGCTGGAAGTCTGGATAGTGACTGTGGAACTCGTCGCGCTGCTCCCATGTGGCCTCCTCCTCTGGAAGACATTCCCACTGGATCAAGACGTACCACACCCCGCGACGCAGCTGGGCCTTCAACACCTTTGATGGTCCAGGAAGCAAGCGCCCGTCGGCATTCGGAGGGAGCGTCGGCGTGGTCGTCGGTGGCTCTCCCTTGTAAGGCTTGAGCAGCCCTACATGGAAGACGTCGTGGATGCGGGCACCCACCGGAAGCTGTAGGCGGTAAGCCACCTTTCCAATGCGCTCCAGCATGGAAAATGGTCCCGCATAGCGCGGACCCAGCTTGCGCTTCGTGCGCGGGTCAAGAGACTGAGTCGAGCGGTGCAGAAGGCTGTCACAGCCCTAGACCAGCCCTTGCCTGCCTTGCTTGGTCCTCAGGTGCATCATGTTTACTTTCAAAAAAAATTGAAATGGGGATGACAAACCCTAGCACTAAATGAATTCAACTAGGGTCAAATTAAAATCTTTTTCAATGAACCCAAAATGCCTTTGGAAAAGTCCATCATTTTTGGATTGATTAAAAACCTCTGCCAAAAATGTTGCACATATTTCTAGGACCATTCTGGATTTTTGAATTAAATCATATCTTACTTGCATTTGGGCATTTAAATTTTATATATTATTTTAAATGCTCAAATAATCATAAGCTAAAATGTTTACTGTTGGATTTATTCTAAACAGTAGCCATGCTTGGTTTCATGATTTTTGAGTGTGCCTAAGTATTTTTAATAAAGCCCAGAACAAAGTAACAAAATAGGAAACAGAAACAATTAAAGAAAGCAGAGAGAGAGAGAGAGACTCACCTAGGCCTTACATGGCAGCCCAAGTAGATGGCCCAGCCCACCAGGGGCAGCCTCGTCTTCTACCTCTTGCCAGTAGGCAGAGGAGAAGCTGGGCACGGCGCGCGCCGGCACGCAGCTGCCTGCCTGGCCTCCCCTAGCCAGCGCGACGCCACCGACGACCTGCGGCAGACGTCTGGAACCCGCCCGACCTCTCGCACTTTCCTCCTTCGCTCTCCCCTGCTTCTCCTCGCCATGGCCGAAACCACCACAGCCGCGCCGGCGAGCACCACCGCGGCCACAGCTACCCCCTCGTCCCTCCTTTGTGCCCACGAGCTCCGCGACGTCGTCCTCTTCCTCCTCGCCGAGCCACACTTCGCCGGAAGCTCTCCATCGCCTTCATGTCATCTTCTTCCTCCTCGGGTGTCGAAGCTCGCCGTCGACGATTCGCCATCGTCAGCGCCTCCCCGAGCCCGACATTCTACTCTGCGTGCCCGCCGTGAGTCCCTGCGTCGAACCCCCCCTCTTCCCCGTTGCGTTTGCACGCCGAAGCTGCCGCACCACTCGAGCCCGACTGCGCCGCCGCCGGAGCTCACCGGCGATGACGCTCCGGTGACCATTTGGTCCCGAGCATGCGTCCAACGTGCTCGCCGCAACGCGTAGATGCCGCACGTGCTAACCTTGCGTGTCCTAGGCCGCCGCAGCCGTTTTCCCCTCTCTGCCCGAACTCCGGCGCCGCCGCGAGCTCGTTTTCGACGAGCTCCGGCCACCCCAGCTCCTACCACTTGCGTGGATGGATGCGGGCGAGCAAGAGCTACTCCCCGGAGCCCTCAGCTCGCCAAACCACCAACCATAGGCGAAACCCGACGCCCTCCGCTGTCTCTGGCCCCGTCGGCGACGAGCCACGGGTCACCTCCGGCGAGTTTGACTCGGGCTGACCCAGTTGACCCCCTGGGTCACTGACGCGTGGGCCCCCTCCGCCTCTAATTAGCTAAGACAGTTAAGTTAATTGCTAATTAATCTAGTTAGTTAGGTTAGTCAGTGACAGGTGGGCCCAGTGCCCTGCTAATTTTAGGTTAGTGCTAATTTGTAAATTAGTTAACCCTGTGACTCACTGACATGTGGGCCCCGCCCGGCTAATTAAACTAGGTTAGTATTAAATAAGTTAGTTTAGTTAGTTGTGTCACTGACCAGTGGGCCCCACTGGTCAGGTTTGACTGGACCAGCCCCTCTTGACTTGCTGATGTCAGCATGACCTAGTGCTGACGCAATAAGTGTTTTCTGGAATTTTAAATAAATCATAAATGATTTATTTATTTCAGAAAATAGCCAAAACTTCTAAAAATCATAGAAAATAAACTATAGCTCAGATGAAAATAATTTATATATGAAAATTGATCAGAAAAATCCAAGGAATCTGATTATGGCATTTTCATGCATGTTTGAACAAGCTAAACTTGCTGATCAGGTCAAATCAATTAAATGGCATTTGAATAATCACATATGGAGTTTGAATTTGAATCTTGAATTCAAACCAACTTCATTTAATGGTGTTACTAGTTGCATTAGCTCAATCCACAGCATATTGCCATGTCATGATCATGCATCATATTGTTGCATTGCATTGATTGTGTTCTTTCTCTGTTTGTCGGTTTTGTCCCCTCTCAGTAGACAACGTTCCGACGATGAGTTCGATGACACCGATGAAGACTCATTGATATCTTCAGAAGTGCCAGGCAAGCAAACCCCATTGAGCATTCCGATACAATCCCACTCTCTCACTTTTGCTCTCTTTTACTGCATTAGGACAATAACGCTTCAATTGTTACCTGCTGCGGTAGTTGAACCCCTTTCCACTGCATGACCCGTCATTGCCACAGTAAATAGTTGAAACCCACTAGTATGAGTAGGAGTTGTTTGAGCCATGTTTTGCCTACTCATTGATGCTTTCTGGTTATGCCTGCTATTGCTTAGAGTTGTGTCAGGTCTGATTCATCGGGGATGAATTGGAATGTGATGAACATGTCCTACTGTGTGTGAGCTAAGTGTGTGAACACGATTTGGTAAAGGTAGCGATGAGAGGCCATGTAGGAGTACATGGTGGGTTGTCTCATTGAAACTGTCCTCAGGAACTGAGTTCTGTGTTGGTTGATCCATGAAACAGCTACTACCACACATTGGGCCCTGAAATATGACCCCGCTCGACTTATTGACTGCCCTTGTTCTCTGTCCAGGAGTTGCAACTAGTTTCTGGTGTTTGTAGTTTACTGGAGGTCGTGCGCAGTGCTGACCCTCGGGGTGGGCTGTGACACGGCAGGTACGTGGCACGGTGTACCGGTCGCCCGTTTGGTGACGCGGGAACCCTGTACACATCGTTTGGGGCCGTGAGCGATACCCCGGCCGGATCTCCCCACGGAAGGAACCCAAATAGGCGATAAACCTGGACGAGAGACTTGAGTGGTTGGTTAGGTCGTGGTCTACACCCACGTCGGCTTTCGCTTGAAGTCTGTCGAGCACATGTCGTGTGCAGACACTAAGTGGTGGAAACATGTGTGAAGAAGTACACCCCTGCAGGTTTATATATGATCTACTCGAATAGCCGTGTCCGCGGAAATGGACTTCTGGGTTGCCTATTACAGTTCATAGACAAGTGAAAGTGGATACTCTAAAACACGCAAGATAAGCGTGAGTGCTATGGATGGCCTTCTCGTAGGGAGACAGGAGCGGATCCATAGTGGTGTATTGGTTGGTGAATATGTGGACTCGTGTGCGCCACCTCAAAAGAGTTACTTGCAGTCGTAGTTTAGGATAGCCACCGAGTCAAAGCTGGCTTGCTGCAGTCGAACTCCACCACCCCCTTTGTTGATACTGATGCATATGTAGCTAGTTCTGATGTAAGTCTTGCTGAGTACCTTTGTACTCACGTTTGCTTAATTTGTGTTTTTGCAGAGAGACTTCAGTCTCGCTAGTGGTTCCGCGTGGACTTCGATGTTTAGCTTGTTACCTCAGCTACGATCTTGTACCCTTGGGAGGGTCTTGTAGATAGTCAGGCTTTTTCAGCCTTCTTCATTTGTAGTTGTGTGTACTCACACATGTTATGCTTCCGTTGCCTGTATGCTCTGTATGTTGGGTCATGTGACCTCTGTTTGTAATAAATGCTATGATGGCTCTTCTGGGCCTTGTCTATATGAGTTGTTGAGTTATGTTGTGATGCCATGTTGTACATCACATACTTGCATGTTATGCGTACGTGTAATGTGTATTGCTATGTGTGGGATCCGACACCTAGTTGTTTACCTTTGGTAGCCTATCTTACAGGGAAATGTCTCCTAGTGCTTCCACCGAGCCTTGGTAGCTCGCTACTGCTCCGGAACACTTAGGCTGGCCGGCATGTGTCCTTCGTTCCTGTGTCTGTCCCTTAGGGGAAATGTCACGCGTTGTTCCTTTAAGTCCTTGTAGCTTGCTACGACTTGGGTTCATACGTTGATGACCGACACGTTCGTTGCTGGGTCATGTATGCCTGTCTCTGTAATTTAGTGCCACTTTTGGTTTATAACTAGTCATGTCGGCCCGGGTTCTCTGTCATATGGATGCTAGCGACACTATCATATACGTGTGCCAAAATGCGCAAACGGTCCCGGGCCAGGTAAGGTGGCACCCGTGGGGATACCGTGCGTGAGGCCGCAAAGTGATATGGTGTGTTACAGGCTAGACCTGTGTGACTTAGGATCGGGGTCCTGACTGCTTTGGTATCAGAGCCTGACTGCCTGTAGGATTAGCAAGCCAAACTGGTCGAAGTTGTGTCTAGAAACTCTTTAGTTATATAAGGGAATTGATTGTGGAAGGGAACGTAAGGCTCTTTTTACTCCTTTACCTTATGACCTTCTGATCTGAGTCACCTTCTTCTTTCTACGGGGATTAAGAACTAGGATTATCATTCTATTTATCAGGATCACGTTATTGTGGATTCAACCCTCAGTTCAGTTTCTTCTACCTCTGTTTGTTCAACTGTTCATCTCAGAACCTTGACATTATGATGTTGAGTGGTTATGCTATCTTTGTGCATCAGTCTAAAAAGTATTTTGAGCATTTGCAGCCGTTATGCTGTCCGAGTCATGTCAGGTCTCTAAACAATCTGATGCATTTGCAAATCATTCCTACATGTTCTTAATGTCCTTTTAGGCCAGACTAAGCACACTAGTCAGTGTGTTGAGGTACTCTGTTACCTCGACATATATGTTGGAGTTATTATTATGACCCTAGGTGTCTTAGAAGATCACCCAGTAATGCAGCAATACTTTGTATCCTCGGTGTGATGATTCTGGCCGTCATTCTCAAAAGCATTCCGTGATGCCATTTAGTTAGTAGGCATTCTACTCCTGGGTTCTTGAACCCAAGATTAATTTTACCTACTTCATGTTGGTAGTATTTGCTCGTCCCTTTAGGATATTAGTAACCTTGTGATAGTCCTCGAGGTCCGTGGTATATCCTTCTTCCAAATACCATGAACCATCATGGCAGAAGTTCTTCTGAACCAAAAGATCACAACCCGAGTGCTCTTGAGTAGTACTCCATTCATATTGTTACTCTGCCAGTCCTACCTTTCTGCATGGGTTATCCGGAAGAAATATGTTGAACTGGTTCGACATACTAATCTATGCATCCACAACTCAGAAAGATATATGTTCCTTTGAGTTGCCCCTTTTAGTTGTATTATGACCCTCGTCTATCAATTGATAGTCAGGAGTAGTTGTGCACTCGTGTTCATCGATGCCTTTTACTCTTGTGGTCTGTCAAGCCATTCTATTCTGGAATGACTAGGAGAAACAGACTCCAGTACCTTATCCATATCCAGGATTTGGTCAAAGAAGTTGTACTTCGCAGATGAAGAATGCTAATGCAGCTTCTAAACTGTTCTATCCTGGAGTATTACCATCCTTATGTCAAGAATGTCATGGGAATTGCACCACCTCCTATGAACTTTTGATAAGGTAATACTTCTCACCATCGTCGTTCATTCCTCGGTCTCCGTGTTATTGTAACCGTAATACCGACAAGTGATTTTTGATGTGTGAAATCAATACTCCTAGCAACCCTGTTGCTTGGTGGTTAACGGACGATAATCTCATTCTTAGCGTGCTGGTTACCGAACCCTCATTCTAAGATTGATCGTGCTACCTAGTCCACTTTCTTGGTGCACTCCTTGATTGATGAGTTAGGATTTCGTTAAGTCCTCGCTCATTTGATCATATCGTTTTGCCCTGAAAAGCAAGATTGTTCTCGAGCTTAGTAACATATCGGTGGTTCGTGATTTTCTGAATATCTTCTCGGAAGTATTACCAGGTTGTCACCTGACCGCTATGTTGAGTTCGTGATCAAGCTGGTTTCTCTCTAAACCACCCTTTCTCCAAGAATCTGTGTTGGATACCCTGAACTAGTTGGTTAAGCTAAGCAACAACTTGGAGAGTTGGAAGATAAGAGATTGCCTGACTTAGTTCCTTCTAAGGGATATGTTTTGTGTGTGTGTTGAAGATAGATGATATCCTCATCAATTGGTCCCTGTGATCAGTTGTTTGACATATTGTCATATCAAAACTTTGATTTGAGTATGGGCTATCATCAAATCAAATCAGAACCAATGATATTCATAATGTTGTCTTACTCGTGGGTGTCCCTCGAGCATACCTCATTATATCCCCTTGGTCTGACTAATACTATCACTTGTTCACATAATTATGGAATTCCATCTCCATGGAAATCTGGATGGATTGTTGTTGAGCCCATCAACAAACATCCTTATCTCCTCCATGATTTTGTAGGACATTAAGCTAGTGTTGGAAACTTTGTAAGCATTGCCTTCGTGTTCCGTTCATGAGGTATATGTTGGTGCAAGAAGTGACTTTCTCCCAGTTCACGTGCATTAGGTGCAAGTTGCCGCCATGAGTTCGAGAAAGTTAGTTTTGCTTCCTGTGGAATCATCCCAAGTCAGTCATGCATACGTGCGAAGTATTCTGTGGTTTGGAGACTTGCAACCTTCACTCTATATGTATCCCTAGCACACCAAGCCACTGATAGATTTGTTCAAGGAGAAGAAGTTCCTTCTTAAGAATCATGACTTATGTTAGGACTTCGCTATCCTTGTTGATGGTTCCCCACCTAAACTCGATAGTGTTTTATTGTAAGACTACTACGTGGCCATGCTTGTCCTGGACAACGTGTTCACATGTACGTAGCAGAACCAGCTCACGTTTTGGAGCTTGCTATCATAGTTCATTCCCGAGAATCTCGCAACGCCGTCTCGTCAATTTGTGTTGCAAACTTTCATTTTTCTTTCTAGACTCGATGAGTCTGGAATATTCTGACACCAATCAGAACTGAATCTCAGGTAGATATGATGGTTGGTGCATTTCCCAAGAACTATAATATTGGTCTCTCGATAACCGGTAAAGTGGATGTCGTGGCCAACACACCCAGCCGAAAGACCTATTGTTGTAGAATCTTGATTGAAGAAGTTGGCCACCTCCCCATAAGGACTTCGTAGGATTTACTCCCTAGTTGTTCCTTATGGATTCTTGTGCTTTCGAAGTCCGACCTTTACTTGATGTTCAAGATACCAAACATATCTATGAATGGTTTACGCTAACACATCAAGGAGAACATTAGAAGCGGAGTGCTAAATGTCTCTCGGTTGATCATCCAGATTTCGTCCCCTTGGCCTCGCCAAGGTGAAATCCGAGAAGGTGTTATCTTCCTTTGCATCTGCATCATCCATCATTATTCATCATGGTAGTATGTGATGTTGCCAGGATCCTTGACACGGATATTGGTAAAACCTTGATGAATATGGGAATGCTCAAGTTCTTGAGAGCACGCACAAGCACTAGGTGTTATCCTCGACACCAACCGGGATTGCTCCCAGTGCTTTTGGTTATGCTATAACCCCTCAAGAGTAGATCTACTCTCTACTGTTGGGATTCTTCCCAGTTACCAGAATCATTCCCAGCATTTGCATTTTGTTCCCAGCTTGCACCGCCAATGTGCCAATTCTCCATGGGTTACCGTTCTCAATCACTGCTGCTCAGGATTATCCTCAAAAGTGGTCCTACCATAGGTCCCATCCATCTCTGGTGATAACCAAAATCATCCCTTGTGTTGTCTTCAACAAGGTAGTCCACATCATCCATTTTGGTCGAGAATGTCATTCTCTCGAACTCCGTCAAACGATCGATTGTGTTGCCTTAGGCTGGTATAGGGAATTTCAACGATCTCTATATCAAAAGTAATTCTTTTTGCCACTTAAGGGAATAACTCTACGAGTCACCTTCTCTAAGGTACCCCGCCTGGTGACATCGATCACCCTCTTCTTAGGTGTGGAATTATTGCCATTAGGTGAACCTTCATCATTTATTTCACTACATCCCTCTGGATGTGTGTCCCGTGTCTCAGCTCAAGAGATGTCTCAACGTCTCACTCCATGAGTTGATCTTGAGTTGCTCGATCTTTCAGAAGATCAATTTTGTAGAGTTTCTATCATCGTCACCGTTTGGACAAAGCTCTCGAAAGCAAGGATGCCGGGATCAACATGATGCTAGCAATCAACATTCATATAAAGGGCACTTGGATCATGAAGATTGTGTTAGTTAGTGTCCCCTCTAATTTCTTACCATACGCTTGAATCTCGGGATGAGATTCTTGTTTAGTGGGGGTGAGTTGTCACAGCCCTAGACCAGCCCTTGCCTGCCTTGCTTGGTCCTCAGGTGCATCATGTTTACTTTCACAGAAAATTGAAATGGGGATGACAAACCCTAGCACTAAATGAATTCAACTAGGGTCAAATTAAAATCTTTTTCAATGAACCCAAAATGCCTTTGGAAAATTCCATCATTTTTGGATTGATTAAAAACCTCTGCCAAAACTGTTGCACATATTTCTAGGACCATTCTGGATTTTTGAATTAAATCATATCTTACTTGCATTTGGGCATTTAATCATAAGCTAAAATGTTTACTGTTGGATTTATTCTAAACAGTAGCCATGCTTGGTTTCATGATTTTTGAGTGTGCCTAAGTATTTTTAATAAAGCCCAGAACAAAGTAACAAAATAGGAAACAGAAACAATTAAAGAAAGCAGAGAGAGAGAGAGAGACTCACCTAGGCCTTACCTGGCAGCCCAAGTAGATAGCCCAGCCCACCAGGGGCAGCCTCGTCTTCTACCTCTTGCCAGTAGGCAGAGGAGAAGCTGGGCACGGCGCGCGCCGGCACGCAGCTGCCTGCCTGGCCTCCCCTAGCCAGCGCGACGCCACCGACGACATGCGGCAGACGTCTGGAACCCGCCCGACCTCTCGCACTCTCCTCCTTCGCTCTCCCCTGCTTCTCCTCGCCATGGCCGAAACCACCGCAGCCGCGCCGGCGAGCACCACCACGGCCACAGCTACCCCCTCGTCCCTCCTTTGTGCCCACGAGCTCCGCGACGTCGCCCTCTTCCTCCTCGCCGAGCCACGCTTCGCCGGAAGCTCTCCATCGCCTTCATGTCATCTTCTTCCTCCTCGGGTGCCGAAGCTCGCCGCCGACGATTCGCCGTCGTCAGCGCCTCCCCGAGCCCGACATTCTACTCTGCGTGCCCGCCGTGAGTCCCTGCGTCGAACCCCCCCTCTTCCCCGTTGCGTTTGCACGCCGAAGCTGCCGCACCACTCGAGCCTGACTGCGCCGCCGCCTGAGCTCACCGGCGATGACGCTCCGGTGACCATTTGGTCCCGTGCATGCGTCCAACGTGCTCGCCGCAATGCGTAGATGCCGCAAGTGCTAACCTTGCGTCTCCTAGGCCGCCGCAGCCGTTTTCCTCTCTCTACCCGAACTCCGGCGCCACCGCGAGCTCGTTTCCGACGAGCTCCGGCCACCCCAGCTCCTACCACTTGCGTGGCTAGATGCGGGCGAGCAAGAGCTACTCCCCGGAGCCCTCAGCTCGCCAAACCACCAACCATAGGCGAAACCCGACGCCCTCCGCCGTCTCTGGCCCCGCCGGCAACGAGCCACGGGTCAGCTCCGGCGAGTTTGACCGGGCTGACCCAGTTGACCCCCTGGGTCACTGACGCGTGGGCCCCCTCCGCCTCTAATTAGCTAAGACAGTTAAGTTAATTGCTAATTAATCTAGTTAGTTAGGTTAGTCAGTGACAGGTGGGCCCAGTGCCTGCTAATTTTAGGTTAGTGCTAATTTGTAAATTAGTTAACCCTGTGACTCACTGACATGTGGGCCTCGCCCGGCTAATTAAACTAGGTTAGTATTAAATAAGTTAGTTTAGTTAGTTGTGTCACTGACCAGTGGGCCCCACTGGTCAGGTTTGAATGGACCAGCCCCCGTTGACTTGCTGATGTCAGCATGACGTAGTGCTGACGCAATAAGTGTTTTCTGGAATTTTAAATAAATCATAAATGATTTATTTATTTCAGAAAATAGCCAAAACTTCTAAAAATCATAGAAAATAAACTATAGCTCAGATGAAAATAATTTATATATGAAAATTGATCAGAAAAATTCAAGGAATATGATTATGGCATTTTCATGCATGTTTGAACAAGCTAAACCTGCTGATCAGGTCAAATCAATTAAATGGCATTTGAATAATCACATATGGAGTTTGAATTTGAATCTTGAATTCAAACCAACTTCATTTAATGGTGTTACTAGTTGCATTAGCTCAATCCACAGCATATTGCCATGTCATGATCATGCATCATATTGTTGCATTGCATTGATTGTGTTATTTCTCTGTTTGTCGGTTTTGTTCCCTCTCAGTAGACGACGTTCCGACGATGAGTTCGATGACACCGATGAAGACTCATTGATATCTTCAGAAGTGCCAGGCAAGCAAACCCCATTGAGCATTCCGATACAATCCCACTCTCTTGCTTTTGCTCTCTTTTACTGCATTAGGACAACAACGCTTCAATTGTTACCTGCTGCGGTAGTTGAACCCCTTTCCACTGCATGACCCGTCATTGCCACAGTAAATAGTTGAAACCCACTAGTATGAGTAGGAGTTGTTTGAGCCATGTTGTGCCTACTCATTGATCCTTTCTGGTTATGCCTGCTATTGCTTAGAGTTGTGTCAGGTCTGATTCATCGGGGATGAATTGGAATGTGATGAACATGTCCTACTGTGTGTGAGCTAAGTGTGTGAACACGATTTGGTAAAGGTAGCGATGAGAGGCCATGTAGGAGTACATGGTGGGTTGTCTCATTGAAACTGTCCTCAGGAACTGAGTTCTGTGTTGGTTGATCCATGAAACAACTACTACCACACATTGGGCCCTGAAATATGACCCCGCTCGACTTATTGACTGCCCTTGTTCTCTGTCCAGGAGTTGCAACTAGTTTCTGGTGTTTGTAGTTTACTGGAGGTCATACGCAGTGCTGACCCTCCGGGTGGGCTGTGACAGGGCAGGTACGTGGCACGGTGTACCGGTCGCCCGTTTGGTGACGCGAGAACCCTGTACACATCGTTTGGGGCCGTGAGCGACACCCCGGCCGGATCTCCCCACGGATGGAACCCAAATAGGCGATAAACCTGGACGAGAGACTTGAGTGGTTGGTTAGGTCGTGGTCTACACCCACGTCGTCTTTCGCTTGAAGTCTGCCGAGCACATGTCGTGTGCAGACGCTAAGTGGTGGAAACATGTGTGAAGAAGTACACCCCTGCAGGGTTATATATGATCTATTCGAATAGCCGTGTCCGCGGAAATGGACTTCTGGGTTTCCTATTACAGTTCATAGACAAGTGAAAGTGGATACTCTAAAACACGCAAGATAAGCGTGAGTGCTATGGATGGCCTTCTCGTAGGGAGACGGGAGCGGAACCATAGTGGTGTATTGATTGGTGAATATGTGGACTCGTGTGCGCCACCTCAAAAGAGTTACTTGCAGCCGTAGTTTAGGATAGCCACCGAGTCAAAGCTGGCTTGCTGCAGTCAAACTCCACCACCCCCTTTGTTGATACTGATGCATATGTAGCTAGTTCTGATGTAAGTCTTGTTGAGTACCATTGTACTCACGTTTGCTTAATTTATGTTTTTGCAGAGAGACTTCAGTCTCGCTAGTGGTTCCGCGTGGACTTCGACGTTTAGCTTGTTACCTCAGCTACGATCTTGTACCCTTGGGAGGGTCTTGTAGATAGTCAGGCTTTTTCAGCCTTCTTCATTTGTAGTTGGCTGTACTCAGACATGTTATGCTTCCGTTGCCTGTATGCTCTGTTTGTTGGGTCATGTGACCTCTGTTTGTAATAAATGCTATGATGGCTCTTCTGGGCCTTGTCTATATGAGTTGTTGAGTTATGTTGTGATGCCATGTTGTACAGCACATACTTGCATGTTATGCGTACGTGTAATGTGTATTGCTATGTGTGGGATCCGACACCTAGTTGTTTACCTTTGGTAGCCTATCTTACAGGGAAATGTCTCCTAGTGCTTCCACCGAGCCTTGGTAGCTCGCTACTGCTCCGGAACACTTAGGCTGGCCGGCATGTGTCCTTCTTCGTTCATGTGTCTGTCCCTTAGGAGAAATGTCACGCGTTGTTCCTTTAAGTCCTTGTAGCTTGCTACGACTTGGGTTCATACGTTGATGACCGACACGTTCGTTGCTGGGTCATGTATGCCTGTCTCTGTAATTTAGTGCCACTTTTGGTTTATAACTAGTCATGTCGGCCCGGGTTCTCTGTCATATGTATGCTAGCGACACTATCATATACGTGTGCCAAAATGCGCAAATGGTCCCGGGCCAGGTAAGGTGGCACCCGTGGGGATACCGTGCGTGAGGCCGCAAAGTGATATGGTGTGCTACAGGCTAGACCTGTGTGACTTAGGATCGGGGTCCTGACAAAGGCGTAGCCAGACCCAATCGCCCACCGCGAATTCCGCCTCGCGATGATGGTCATCATAATAGTGCTTGGCCAGCTGCTCTGCCTGAAGGAGACGCTGTCGCACCTCGGCAAGCATCTCATCGCGGCTGCGAAGAAGATCTCCAGCCGCCTCCATCCGAGCCAATGCCGGGTCGACCGGCAGGATCGCCGGGGGTGGCCGGCCGTAAACCACCTCGAACGGGGTGGCGCGCAGGGCGGAGTGGTAAGAGGTGTTGTAGCAGTACTCCGCCCATGTGAGCCAGTCCGCCCAAGCGCGAGGACGATCACCTGTGACACAACGCAGATACATGGCAATCACCTTATTAACCACCTCGGATTGGCCGTCCATCTGAGGATGGAAGGCGGTGCTCAGGCGGAGCTGCACGCCCGCCATGCGAAAGAGATCGCGCCACACATGCCCCGTGAAGACCGGGTCCCGGTCGTTGACAATCGAAGCAGGAAACCCATGGAGGCGGACGATGCCGTCGAAGAAGGCCCTGGCCACAGATGCAGTAGTGTACGGATGGCCGAGCGGGATGAAGTGTGCGTACTTGGAGAATCGGTCGACCACCGTGAGTATGACAGACTTGCCGCCCACCTTGGGAAGGCCCTCAATGAAATCCATGGAAATGTCGGCCCAGACCTGAGAGGGTACCTCCAACGGCTGTAGGAGCCCGGTCGATCGTAGTGTCTGTGTCTTGTTGCGTTGGCAGGTCACACACGAGCGCACCCAATCTTGGACCAGAGCACGGTCACCTGGGATGTAGAAGTCGGCGTGTAGACGATGGAGGGTCTTCTGTATCTCCTCGTGGCCGGACGAGTGAGCTAGCTTGAGCACCTGGTGACGGAGATCATTATGGTCCGGCACGAAGACACGGCGGCCATGAAGAAGCAAGCCATCCGTCACACGCCATGGCTCCTCCAAGTCGCCCGCCTCCAGGCGCTGCCGAAGGAGCTGGGCGTCAGGTGCAGCCATGGTAGCCCTGCGAATGTCAGCGAAGAGGGCGAAGGAGGGCTCGGAGCGAATGCAGAGCACCACCCCCTCGGAAGTGCCGACAGCTGCGTCCTCGATGTCGCGGCGGGACAGAGCGTCGGCCACGGTGTTGAGGCGGCCCGGGCGGTACTCGACGGTGAAGTCGAAGCCAAACAGCTTGCTGATCCACTGGTGTTGCGGCACGGTAGAGAGCCTCTGATCCAACAAGAACTTGAGGCTATAGTGCTCCGTCCGAATCCGGAAGGACCGGCCCCACAGATAGGGCCGCCAGTGGCGCACGGCCTGGACCAAGCCAATGAGCTCCCGCTCATAAGCCGCGAGCTTGAGATGGCGCGCGGCGAATGGCCTGCTGAAAAATGCAAGCGGCCCGTCACCCTGATGAAGTACGGCGCCGAACCCCACACCGGAGGCGTCGCAGTCAACGAGGAACGACTGGTCGAAGTCCGGTGATACGTCCAAAACGTATCTATAATTTCTGCTTGCTCCATGCCACTTTTGGGTGATATTGCTATGATATTCATACACTTCCATACACTTTTGATCATATTTGGACTAACCTACTAATCCAGTGCACCCCGGTGCCAGTTTCTGTTTTTGGCTGTTTTTGTATTTCAGGTTTTCACGTTACGAGAACTGCCAGGAAAAATCCAGAAAAAAAATATAAAAAATCAACGTTCCAGAACCTACCTTGCGCCCGAAGGACAGCCGGGGGGGGGGGGGGG